>SJXQ01007685.1:381816-427551 GCA_006408695.1 Aepyceros melampus | reverse complement strand
AGAGAATGAGATGGCTGGATGGCATCACTGACTCGATGGACGTGAGTTTGAGAGAACTCTGGGAGTTTGTGATGGACAGGGAGGCCTGGCATGCTGGGATTCATGGGGTCACAGAGTCAGACACGACTGAGCGACTGAACTGAACTGAAATAAAAGATAAGATCTGTTTTGGAGGATGTCGGATCTTCTTTGAAATCTTGCCAATGAGTAAAATTGCAAATGGCCAGATGGACCTTAGAAGGAATATTTCTGCCCCAGGCCAATATAAATTTCTTTCTTGAAGTAAATAAATGCATACAGCCATAATTGGCCCTAAGGAAAATTAATAATATAAAAACCCACAGTATTTTTTTTTAATAATCAGCTGATCTATTCCTACTTGGGACAGATTTTTTTTTTTTTAACTTGGTTCATAGACTAAATGGAATTGGTTGTTTGAAATAATTTTAAATAATCTCTCAAACCTGAGTAAGATCCCTTGGGCCATTGCAAGATGAGCTATTTGCATGCCAAACTGCAAGGTTCAGCATATGGTCCCTAGTATTTGCATAAATGAAATCTTAAGAAAGCATTTTCAACGAGGTGCATTTTATATTTGTCTTTCATCTACACCATGCAAATTGTGTTATTTTCATGAATAAATTATCTCCTTGTATATTGTCCTAAAGTAATATTTTATTTGTAATTTTTCCTTATACAAACAATACATATTTAGTGTTGAATATAGAAATTTTGGTTGTTTGAAATAATTTTAAATAATCTCTCAAACCTGAGTAAGATCCCTTGGGCCATTGCAAGATGAGCTATTTGCATGCCAAACTGCAAGGTTCAGCATATGGTCCCTAGTATTTGCATAAATGAAATCTTAAGAAAGCATTTTCAACGAGGTGCATTTTATATTTGTCTTTCATCTACACCATGCAAATTGTGTTATTTTCATGAATAAATTATCTCCTTGTATATTGTCCTAAAGTAATATTTTATTTGTAATTTTTCCTTATACAAACAATACATATTTAGTGTTGAATATAGAAATAAACAAAAACAGAAGTTTAAAATATCTCATAATAGGCAAATATTTTCTTTTGTTTATTGTTCTACAAAAATAAACTTATATTCCATATTCTGATTCTGGTGGTTATTAATATTTTTCCATTTAACCACATTTTTAACATAATTCTTCACCTAAATATATTTTAACATGTTGCACTCCATCTTATGAATAAAAGGGTCTTAACCAATCCTATATTGCTAGATATTTAAGTTCCTTTGTTTTAAAAAATTATAAGTAGCACTCTAATTTAAGTTAGAATTAAATAATATCTAGTGGCATAGTTCTGAAGTGACTTAGCAGCAGCAGCAGTGACATAGTAAGAGTAAAAATATACTAGCCACCAAATATATTTAGCAGCCCTAAACTTATTCCAACTAATATGATCAGAACAAAGGAGTATCCTGTGGTTGTGCATCATACTCTAGAGAGAGATTAATATCAGATATTTGTTTATTTTAAGAAATTGTATTTGTGAACATTCTGAAGTCATTGAACTCCAGGGATAGTCCCTGTCAGTCTATGTGAATTTCTATGGCTGCCATAAACAACCAGTGCAACAAAGTAAACTTTAACATTGCTTATGGGGCTAAATAGACTCTAAAAAGAAAGAACTCTTTTTCTTTTAATACAGTCACTTAGTTTTCTGCATAGAACATCTTGAGCTTCAGGATAGATAAAAACTTCCCCAAAAGACAATCTTGGGGGAAGGAGTAAGCAAGCAGTTGGAATTTGATCTAAATAGACATCTAAAAGGCTGGTGTCTACATGAGCTTCTCCCAGTGAGGAAACTTGGCCAATGGTCACAATGAATGTGTTTGCAGGCCATTGTGGTGATCCAGAAGAACTGGCTTCACAACCGCCAACTTAAAATACTGAGCCTCAGTGACCTTGACCAAATGTAGTGTCCACGATTGGAGTCTGCTCTTTGAAATCAGACCATCTGTGTTTGAATCAGAGCTCCAACTCTTCCTGTTGACGTTAAGCATATGCTTTGGGCCTCAACTTCCACAGGAGACTCTAAGAGCATCTTATTAGGCTTGTTGAGAGGCTTAAATAAAATAATCCATTTAAAGCATGGAGTTCAGTACCCAGCTCATTGTGCATAGCTGGTAATGTGATTTATTAATTTCTCAAATCAGTGAACCTGAATAGGATCAAGAACTAACACCAACTCTCTATCAAGACCATTTCTCATTTATTTCACTTGTTATCAGTCGGAAAATGAGGAAGACAAGATCTTCAGACACCTTGGTATGTCAAACATTATTTAAAAAAGAAATTGTATGGGTAGTTATTTAAACCATTTAGATGTATAATTGTAAGAGCAGAATTCTACAAATTAAAAAAAGCTTATATATTTTAACAGAGTGACGTTGTGAAGGTAGAATTTTTCCTAAAAGCTAACTGGTGGTGACTTGCAAATGAATTTAATAACATTTATTACTCAAATAAAAACCTATATCAAGTAACTATGGAATAAATATCATAAGTAAATTGTGGTGCCTAGTGAGATATGTTTCAGAGTCCATCACCAGGTTCTGTCTGAAAAGAAAGAGGGGGAAAGATACATTGGTGAGCAATTTGTAATGGTAAAAGATTATGAAAAAAATAAAGTGATCATTTCTACATGGATAAAATAAAATAAGTGTATACAAACATGTGTTCTGTGTTTTTCTGCCTCAGTGTTGTCTCACATAAGAAAACTCTAACATCTTAAGGAAAACAAACAAAAAAAACTGTTTGTTATGATATCTTCCTAAATATTCTTTTTCTATTTTTGTTTTATTTACCTTTCTTTGATGGGAGGTTATAGTCTGGATAATAAAAATGGATTAGGAAAATTATTACAATTCCAGACTTTCTATTGAATTGATGTATTTTAACAAATATTTGGAATTGTTTATGACTATTTAATTCTGACCTGCACTTCCTTATAATATGTAATTTGTGGAGTGATTTTCTGAAATTTAGGTCTTTTCAATGTTGAGTCTATTTGTATAAGTTCATTATAACACAGTGCACATGTGACACTCCATATACTTCACAAACATTTTCCCTGGTGTATTATCATGAAAACAACTTAATGTATTAGTGTAAATTTTTAGTAATTAGTAATTTCAGCTTGAACTGAAGATTGTGCAGAAGAAACAAGTTTATCACAAGGAGCTGTCATCAGTATGAGCTACATCTGGTTGAAACTTCAGAGATCATTCATCCTCTGCTAATGCTTATGGTTCTATTGTCCCCTTGAAAGAAGAATAAAAAGTTTCATTCCCAAAAAAGGGAAAAAGAGGAAGAAGGGATGAAAGAGGAGGAGAAGGAGGAACAAGTGAAGAGGACAGAAAGAGGAGGATGAGGAAGTGCATTCTATAATGTATAATTGAATTAAGATATATTAGAATATAAAAATGGTTAACAAAGGAATCAATCACAGCTGTCATGACAGTGTTGTGAGCAGAAGTATCTGATGTCCTAAGAAAAATCCCAGTACTCAAATCTACCTTCTTCTCAAAAGCAAACCAGCCTGAAGGTGGTCTTTGGTAACCTAACATTTCCAGGTCTTCGTTGGGACTTTTGAAAAGTGAGAGATTTAGCTAATTTGCTTTTAAAGAATTTAAATATCCTTAATACTTATGATTTTATAAACAATATAAATATGATAAATTTCAATAAAAACAAAGAAATTGGAGCACTTCTAGGAAGTTGTTTTGTTTTGTTTTTTAATTAAAAGGGGATTTTACTTATAGAAAGATAAACATTTTTTTCCTTTTGCCTGTGTGAAGATCACTGAAGATAAGATTGCATGTGTGCATGCTCAGGCACATCCAACTTTGAAGCAGATGGATGGTAGGTCACCGGGTTCCTCTGTTCATGAGATTTTCCAGGCAAGAATACTGGAGTGGGTTGTCATTTCCTCTTCCAAGGGATCTTCCTGACCCAGGGATCAAACCCACATCTCCTGTGTCTCCTGCATTGCACACAGATTCTTTACCACTGAGCCATCAGGAAAGCAACATTAAGATTGGTACTAAGGAAAAGTTTCATCAAGGAGAAATGGTAAGGAAAAGAAAAAGTGTTTCCATGTTACAAAGAAGTGAGAAAATTTCACAGAATTTCAAATCTGAAAAAAGGGTATAGACATAACATTCAAATCCATTTTGAACTGCTTTAAATGTGTGTGCTGTCTTTTATTATAGAAGAAATACAAATCACACTGCAAGCAAATTCATTAGGAAGTGGAGAAGAAGATGGCAGTTCAGAGTTCTAAACTATTGTAATTAAATATCAAAGAATTAACTGAAAATTAACAGCTTCACATATATTTACTAGAACTGGCATGGTTTGATGCATTATTTTGTATGTGAAAAAATAATTCTCTAAACGTAAGCCATATATGGAAACCTGAAGTCATCTATGGTCCCATGTTCCACAGCTACTCTTAGTAGCAGTCTTGTTATCTCCTTACAGTTTGCTTGTTCTCTCTCTTTCTTTCTCTCCCTCTCTCATACACACACACACACACACACACACACACACACACAAGCAAAGTTTCATTGTGAATTCTTCATTTTATTTTTAACACAGTCTTTCAACGAAATTATTAACGTAAGAAGACAAGGCAACTTGAAAAATGGACATTTCAGAAAACCCAAGTGTAAAAGAGCAGGTGGCTATCAAGACATACTGGAATCAAGCAGATCATCAGAGACCCCACCATATTTTTCTCTTTTTCTGTGGGGCCATTAAGTCTCACGTCTTCTACTTTCTACACATTTACTTTGCTTTTGTAGTTCCATCACAGCTTTGTCTATCTCACAACGCTGGAGATTAAGCAATGAGTTTATGTAAGCATACCAGATAAACCTAGAACTTCCTAAGCTCAATTCCAAACTCTTGAAAGAGAGAGTCATTGTTCCTCTTATATGAGTTGAGCAGGGATTGCTGTAGTTCTCAAGAAAAGGGACATGTGGATTTCCTCTACTTCATAGCATTAATCCACTATACCACGGACAACTTTTGGGTCAATAAATATAAATCCACTTCACTATTTTAGAGGCTTCCTGATATCCCAATTATACAAACATTACTTGAATTCCTTACTTCCCTCTTGATAATAGGTTTACAACATTTGGGCATCATTGTAAGCACAACTTTATTTCCTTAAGAATGTGTGGTATGTGTGTGGTAGTCGCTCAGTCGTGTCCGACTCTTTGCAACCCCATGGACTGTAGCCCACCAGGCTCCTCTGTCCATGGGATTCCCAGGCAAGAATACTGGAGTGGGCTGCCATTTCCTTCTCCAGGGAGTCTTCCCAACCCAGGAACCAAACCCAGGTCTCCTGCATTGTGGGTAGACTATTTACCGTTTGAGCCACCAGGGAAGTTCAGAGGTGAAAGTCGTGTCCGACTCTTTGCGACCGTGTGGACTGTAGCCCACCAGGCTACTCTGTCCATGGGATTCCCAGGCAAGAATACTGGAGTGGGTTGCCATTTCCTTCTCCAGGGGATCTTCCAGACCCAGGGATCAAACCCAGGTCTCCCACATTACAGGTAGATGCTTTAACCTCTGAGCCAAATAGGATTCATAAATGGTGTGAAGTGTATACATACATATTTACATTGTTGTTGCTGTTCAGATGCTCAGTCATGTCTGACTCTTTACAACTCCGTGGACTGCAGCACGCCAAGCTTCCTTGCCCTTCACCGTCTCCCAGAGCTTGCTCAAACTCATGTCTATTGAGTTGGTGATGCCATCCAACCATCTCTGTCATCCCCTTCTCCTCCTGCTTTCAATCTTTCCCAGCATCAGAGTCTTCTCTAATGAGTCAGTTCTTCATATCAGGTGGCCAAACTATTGGAGTTTCAAATTCAGCATCAGTCCTTCCAATGAGTATTCAGGACTGATTTCCTTTAGGATTAACAGGTTTGATATACTTGCAGTTCAAGAATTTTTCAAGAATCTTTTTCAACACCACAGTTCCAAAGCATCAATTCTTCAGTGCTCAGCCTTCTTTAGAGTCCAGGTCTCATATCCACGCATGACTGCTGGAGAAATCATAGCTTTGATTAGATGAACCTTTGCTGGAAATGTCATGTCTCTTCTTTTTAATATGCTGTCTAGTTTGATCATAGCTTTTTGTCCAAGAAACATGCATCTTTTAATTCCATGGCTGCAGTCACCATCTGCAGTGATTTTGGAGCCCAAGAAAATAAAGTCTGTTACTGCTTCCATTGCTTCCCCATCTATTTGTCATCAAGTGATAGGACCAGATGCCATGATCTTAGATTTTAAATGTTAAGTTTTAAGCTAGCTTTTTATTCTCCTCTTTCAATTTCATTAAGATGTTCTTTAGTTTCTCTTTACTTTCTGCCATAAAGGTGGTGTCATCTGCATATCTGAGGTTAATATCTTTCCAGCAATCTCGATTCCAGCTTGTGCTTCATCCAGCCCAGCATTTCTCATGATGTACTCTGCATATAAGTAAATAAGTGGGCTGACATACAGCCTTGACATACTCCTTTACCAGTTTGGAACCAGTCTGTTGTTCCATGTCCTGTTCCAATTTTTGCTTCCTGACCTACCTACAGGATTTCTCCCAAGGCAAGTAAGGTGGTCTGGTATTCCCATCTCTAAGAATTTTCCACAGTTTGTTGTTATGCACACAGTCAAAGGCTTTGGCACAGTCAATAAAGCAGAAGTAAATTTTTTTTCTGGAACTCTTTTGCTTTTTCTATGACCCAACGGATGTTACCCATTTGATGTTTTGTCCCTCTGCCTTTTCTAAATCCAGGTTGAGCATCTGTAAGTTCTCAGTTCACGTACTGTTGAAGCCTGGCTTAGAGAATTACAGTATTAGTTTGCTAGTGTGTGAGACCAGTGCAATTGTGTGGTAGTTTGAACATTCTCTGGCATTGCCCTTCTTTGGGAATAGAATGAAAACTGACTTTTCCAGTCCTGCGGCCACTGCTGGGTTTTCCAAATTTGCTGACATATTGAGTGCAGGACTTCTATAGAATCATCTTTTAGGATTTGAAATAGCTCAGCTGGAATTCCATCACCTCCTCTAGCTTTGTTCATAGTGATGCTTCTTAAGGTCCACTTCACTTTGCATTCCAGGATGTCTGGCTCTATATGAGAGATCATTCCGTTGTGATTATCTGAGTCATGAAGATCTTTTTTCTATAGTTCTTCTATGTATTCTTGCCATGTCTTCTTAATATTTTCTGCTTCTGTTAGGTCCATACCATTTCTGTCCTTTATTGTGCTTATTGTTGCATGAAATCTTCCTTTGGTATCTCTAATTTTCTTTTTTTTTTTAATATAAATTGATTTATTTTAATTGGAGAGTAAATACTTTACAATATTGTATTGGTTTTGCCATACATCAACATGAATCCACCACAGGTATACACGTGTTGCCCATCCTGAACGCCCCTTCCTCCTCCCTCCCCGTACCATCCCTCTGGATCATCCCAGTGCATCAGCCCCAAGCATCCAGTATCATCATTGAACCTGGACTGGCAATTCATTTCATATAGGATATTATACATGTTTCAATGTCATTCTCCCAGATCATCCCACCCTTTCCCTCTCCCACAGAGTCCAAAAGACTGTTCTGTACATTCGTGTCTCTTTTGCTGTCTCTCATACAGGGTTATCATTACCATCTTTCTAAATTCCATATATATGCATTAGTATACTGTATTGGTGTTTTTCTTTCTGGCTTACTTCACTCTGTATAATAGGCTCCAGTTTCATCCACCTCATTAGAACTGATTCAAATGTATTCTTTTTAATGGCTGAGTAATACTCCATTGTGTATATGTACCACAGCTTTCTTATCCATTCATCTGCTGATGGACATCTAGGTTGCTTGGCTATTATAAACAGTGCTGCAATGAACATTGGGGTACACATGTCTCTTTCAATTCTGGTTTCCTCGGTGTGTATGCCCAGCAGTGGGATTGCTGGGTCATAAGGCAATTAATTTTCTTGAAGATAGTTCTAGTCTTTCCCATTCTATTGATTTCCTCTATTTCTTTGCATTGATCACTGAGGAAGGCTTTCTTGTCTCTCCTTGCTATTCTTTGGAACTCTGCATTCAAATGGATATATCTTTTCTTTTCTCTTTTGCCTTTTGCTTCTCTTTTTTTAACAGCTCTTTATAAGGCCTCCTCAGGCAACCATTATAAAAAGAAGGTCTCACACTGTTCCAAAAGTTCTAGGGCCAACTTGGGGATTTGGCAAAGAAACTGAGAACCCCCATGGAATTTGACTTTGAAGGCCAGTGGGATTTGATTACAGAATTTCCGTAGGACTGGGTAACAGACTCTTCAAAGACACAGACAAAACCTTGTGGGCACCAGGACCCAGAAGAAAGGATGAGTGTCCTCACAAGAGACTGAGCCATACTTGCCTGTGAGTGTTCAGGAATCTCCAGTATAGACATGGGTTGACTGTGGCTTGCTTTGGGGTCAGGAGCACTGAATACAATAGTGCTGGGAGCCCTGGCAAGCAGGCATAAGTTTTCAGAAGGAGGTTGCCATTACTACCATTACCCCTACCATAGTTTGGCCTCAAAAACTACAGGGAGGGAACACAGCCACACCCATTAGCAGAACATTGGATTAAGATTTAATGAGCCTGGTCCTACCCATCAGAGCAATACCCTCTTTTCCCCACAGCCTGTCCCTCCCAGTTGAGCCATTTCAAATCCCAAAGGATGGTGCTGTTAAAATGCTGCACCTCAATATGGCAGCAAATTTGGAAAACTCAGCAGTGGCCACAGGACTGGAAAAAGTCAGCTTTCATTCTAATCCCAAGAAGTGAAGTGAAGTCACTTAGTCGTGCCCGACTCTTTGTGACCCCATGGACTGTAGCCTACCGGGCTCCTCCATCCATGGGATTTTCCAGGCAAGAGTACTGGAGTGGGGTGTCATTTCCATCTCCAGAGGATCTTCCTGACCCAGGGCTCGAACCCAGGTCTCCCACAGTGTAGGCAGACACTTTACCCTCTGAGCCACAAGGGAAGCCCAAAGAAAGGCAATGTCAAAGAATGTTTAAACTACTGCAGAATTAATGCACTCATCTCAAATGCTAGCAAGTTCAGTTCAGTTCAGTTCAGTCGCGCAGTCGTGTCCGACTCTTTGCGACCCCATGAATTGCAGCACGCCAGGCCTCCCTGTCCATCACCAACTCCCGGAGTTCACTCAGACTCACGTCCATTGAGTCTGTGATGCCATCCAGCCATCTCATCCTCGGTCGTCCCCTTCTCCTCCTGCCCCCAATCCCTCCCAGCATCAGGGTCTTTTCCAATGAGTCAACTCTTCGCAGTAATACTCAAAATTCTCCAAGCTTGGCTTCAACAGTACATGAACTGTGAACTTCCAGATGTTCAAGCTGGATGTCGAAAATGCATAGGAATCAGATCAAATTGTCAACATCCATAGGATCGTAGAAACAGCAAGACAGTTCCAGAAAAGCATATACTTCCGCTTTATTGCCTATGCCAAAGACTTTGTGTGGATCACAACAAACTGTGGAAAATTTTAAAGAGATGAGAATACCAGACCACCTGAGCTGCCTCTTGAGAAATCTGTATGCAGGCCAAAAAGCAACAGTTAGAACAGGACATGGAACAACAGACTGGTTGCAAATTGGGAAGGAGTATGTCAAGGCCGTATATTGTCACCTGGCTTATTTATCTTACATGCAGAGTACATCATGAGAAATGCTGGGCTAAATAAAGCACAAGCTGGAATCAACATTGCCAGGAAAAATATCAATAACTTCAGATATACAGATGACACCACCCTTGAGGCAGAAAGCAAACAAGAACTAAAGAGCCTTTTGATGAAAATGAAAGAGGAGAGTGAAAAAGCTGGCTTAAAACTTAACATTCAGAAAACTAAGATCATGGGATCTGGACACATTTCTTCATGGCAAATAGATGGCGAAAGATGGAAACTGCTCAATTCAGTTCAGTTCAGACACTCAGTAGTGTCCAACTCTTTGCGATCCCATGAACCACACAGCACACCAGGCCTCCCTGTTCATCACCAACTTCCAGAGTTTACCCAAACAGGTCCACTGAGTCGGTGATGCCATCTAACCATCTCATCCTCTGTAATCCCCTCCTCCTCCTGCCCTCAATCTTTCCCAGAATCAGAGTCTTTTTTTTTCCAATGGGTGATTTCTTCGCATCAGGTGGCCAAAGTATTGGAGTTTCAGCTTCAACATCAGTCCTTCCAATGAATATTCAGGCTGATTTACTTTAGGAATGACAGGTTTGATCTCCTTGCAGTCCAAAGATCTTTCAAGAATCTTCTTCAACATCACAGTTCAAAAGCATCAATTCTTTGACACTCAGCTTTCTTTACAGTCCAACTCTCACATCCATATGACTACTGGAAAAACCATAGCCTTGGCTAGATGGATCTTTGTTGGCAAAGTAATGTCTCTGCTTTTTAATATGCTGTCTAGGTTGTTCATTAACTTGCCTTCCAGTGAGTAAGCATCTTTTAATTTCATGGTTGCAATCACCATCTGCAGTGATTTTGGAGCCCAAAAAATAAAGTCTGACATGGTTTCCCCATGTATTTGCCATGAAGTGATGGGACCAGATGCCATGATCTTAGTTTTCTGAATGTTGAGCTTTAAGCCAACTTTTTCACTCTCCTTTCACTTTCATCAAGAGGCGTTTTAGTTCTTCTTCACTTTCTGCCATAAGGGTGGTGTCATCTGCGTATCTGAGATTATTGATATTTCTCCCAGCAGTCTTGATTCCAGCTTGTGCTTCATCCAGCCCAGTGTTTCTCATGATGTATTCTGCATATAAATTAAATAAGCAGGGTGACAATATACAGCCTTGACGTACTCCTTTTCCTATTTGGAACCAGTCTGTTGTTCCATGTCCAGTTCTAACTGTTGCTTCCTGACCTGCATACAAGTTTCTGAAAAGGCAGGTCAGCTGGTCTAGTATTCCCATCTCTTTCAGAATTTCCCACAGTTTGTGGTGATCCACCCAGTCAAAGGCTTTGGTATAGTCAATAAAGCAGAAATAGATGTTTTTCTGGAACTCTCTTTCTTTTTCCATGATCCAGCAGATGTTGGCAATTTGATCTATGGTTCCTCTGCCTTTCTTAAAACCAGCTCAAATATCTGGAAGCCACTGTTCATGTACTGCTGAAGCCTGGCTTAGAAAATTTTTAGCATTACTTTACTAACGTGTGAGATTAATGCAACTGTGCAGTTGCTTAGGCATTCTTTGGCATTGCCTTTCTTTGGGATTGGAATGAAAACTGACCTTTTCCAGTCCTGTGGCCACTGCTGAGTTTTCCAAATTTGCTGCCATATTGAGTGCAGCACTTTCAGAGCATCATCTTTTAGGATTTGAAATAGCTCAACTGGGATTCCATCACCTCTACTAGTATTGTTAATATAGCTTTGTTTGGAAGCAGTGACAGACTTTATTTTTTTGAGCTCCAAAACCACTGCAGATGGTGACAGCAGCCATCAAATTAAAAGATGCTTACTCTTTGGAAGAAATTCTACAGCCAACCTAGACAGCATATTAAAAAGCAGAGACATTACTTGCCAACAAAGGTCCATCTAGTTAAAGGTATTGTTTTTCCAGTAGTCATGTATGGATATGAGAGTTGGACTACAAAGAAGGCTGAGCACTGAAGAATTGATGCTTTTGAACTGAGGTATTGGAGAAGACTCTTGAGAGTCCCTTGGACTGAAAGGAGATCCAATCAGTCCATCCTAGAGGAAATCAGTCCTGAATATTCAGTGGAAGGACTGATGCTGAAGCTGAAATTCCAATAGTTTGGCCACCTGATGGGAAGAACTGACTCACTGGAAAAGACCCTGATGCTGGGAAAGATTGAAGGCAGGAGGAGAAGGGAATGACAGAAGATGAGATGGTTGGATGGCATTACGGATTTGATGGCCATGAGTTTGAGAAAGCTATGGGAGTTAGTGATGGACAGGGAAGCCTAGTGTGCTGCAATCCATAGGGTCGCAAAGAATCGGACATGACTGAATGACTGAATTGAACGAGTCCCTCCCATCAAGAAGTTTCCACAACCCTCTTAGTCTTATCCATCAGAAAGCAGACTCAATATACATCTTTTTATCCAGTTACTTTCCAAAAAATTTAAATCAATTTTCTGCTTTCTTGGTGGCTGATAATGAATGGAAGCCTTTATATTTCCAGTCTCACTATATAGTAAAGTTAATTTCTGTCCATGGAAATGTAAGGTTTTAAGTGGAAATATCCATAAGTGGCAACCATTAATTTTTTTATACATTTTTTAAAAGTATAATTAACATAGATAAACATTTACCCTTTTTTGTATAGATCAAAAAGCTTTAACAAGTGAATGCAATCATATAAGCTTTACCACAATCAAAGTATAGAACAGTTCTGTCAGTCCAAAAAATTCCTCCAAATCCTGTGTATCCTTCTCTACCTTAATTTCTGGGAACTACAGATCTGTTTTCTGTCCCTACAGTATTGACTTTTCCAAAAAGTCATATAATTGGGATGACGGAGTATATAGCTTTTTCAGTCTGGATTCTTTCCCTCACCATAATGCGTTTGAGGTTTGCATGAGTTGAATTGTAACCCTACAAATTCACATGTTGGAGCCCTGACCGCTTAATACCTAGTAGTAGTGTTAGGCAATCACTCATGTTGGCCTCTGCAATTTTTTACCAGCTGAGCCACAAAGAAAGCCCAATACTGGATTGCCATTCCCTTCTCCAGAGGATCTTCCTGACCGAGGAATCAAACCCAGGTCTCCTGCATTGCAGTTGTTTCTTTACCATTTGAGCCACCAGGGAAGACCTTAGTACCTTATAACATAAACTTATTTGAAAATAAAATAATTAATTAAGATGAAGCTATACTGGAATAAGATGAGTCTAATATAAATTGAGATGTATTTCCTTCTTGTTAACTTTTTGGAAAAGTTTATGTAGAATTGGCATTATTTCATCTTAAATGTTAGGAAAAATTCACCAGCAATGTCTTCTGGGTCTGAAGCTTCCTTGGTAAGGTAATTTGCAGTAATAAATTCAGGTTCTTTAATAGATAAAGGCTGTTCATATTATTTGTATCTATCATTTCTTTCTTTATATCTCTTCTTCAGGAGCTCTAGCAGTCTAGTAGAAATGCTTTCAAATAATTTTCCATTTCAACTAAATTATAGAAGATATTGACATAAATTTCTTTATATTATTTCCTTATCATCCTTACCCATCTCTGTAAGTTCTTCAGTGATTGTCTCTCTCTCAGTCTTGTATTATTAATCTGACTAAGGATTCATGAATTTTATTGGTTCTCTCTGAGAACCAAGTTTTATGTCATTGGTTTTCTCTTTCTCTGTTGTTTTGTTTCATTGGATTCTTTTCTTTTATTTATCATTTCCTTTGCTCTTATTTTGCTGTTATTTTGGTTTTTTTTTTTTTTTTTTTTAGTTTTAAAAGATGCTGTAAACTTCCTGACTTTTTCAAAATTGCTGTAAGTCTCCTTCTAGGAAATACTATGGCTGCACAGCCCAATTTTTTTTTTTTTTTCATTCAGTTTAAAATATTTTACAATCTTCCTTTTGCATTACTCTCTAACTTTGCTCCTTGCAAATTATTTAGTCCCCAAATTTTGGAGACTTTTAAAAACATCTTTCTAGTTTTTTTACTGTTAATTTAATTTTATTATGTTTATATTTTGTATTACTTGAATAATTAAAATTTATTGAGATTTGTTTCATGACTTGGAATATGGTTTGCTTGAAAAGATCTGTATGCACTTAAAGCACTGTATATCCTGATGCTGGGAAAAGTGGTAATCTTTAATGTCAATTAGACTATGTATGTGAAATAGTATTGTTCCAGTCTTCTGCATTTCTACAGATTCTAGTTTCATTGTATATTTTCTGTCAATTATTGAGAGAGTGGTGTTGACACATTTGACTATCATTGTGAATTGGTATATTTATCCTTTTAACTATGACAGCTTTTGCTTCATGTAGTTGGAAGCTTGCTGTTAAGAACATGAACATATTATGTTAAAGCTTCCTGATTGTCAATTTTATCTTTATGAAATGACCTTCTTTATCACTAGTAAATCTTTGTGATTTACATATAAGCATTCCAACTTTTCTTCCATTAGTATTAGAATGGTATTACTTTCAACTCCAGTGAAGCATTAATTTAATGTCAGTTTTTTTCGAGGAAACAAATAGTACAGTATTACTTTTTTATGCAGTCGAGTAAATTGACAAGATCTCCCTTTTGCTGAGGGGTTTAGACCTCATATAATGTGATTATTGATATGACTAGGTTTAAATCTACCATTTTATTCTTTTGTATGTTCCATATGTTCCTTGTTTTTGCCTTGTTTAGGATTCATTATCTTTTATGATTTCATTTTATCTCATGGTAGTTTATTAGTTCTAATATCCTGTGTGTATTTTGTTCTTTTTTTCAGGAATTCTGCTATATATATTTAACTTGGTATGGTCTACCTTCAAATAATATTCTACTACATCATATAAAACTGAACATTTCACCTATCCCAGCATTTTTAACATTGTTGTCATAAATTTTGCTGCTGCATTTATTGTAACCCTCCACATTGCAATTATTATTTTTCTTAAAATTTTCTTTGAATTGATTCTTAATTTAAAAATTAATTTATGTATACCTATATGCTACCAACTCTTATGTTCTTCTTTCATTTTTGTAGATCCAGACATCTCTCTGGTATGATCTGCCTTCTACATGAAGGACTTACTTTGACATTCTTATATTGCAGGTCTAATAGTAGTTATTGTTTGTTTTGTTTTATATTTTGTATCCTAGGAAAGTATTCTGTCTTAGTGTTTGAGGTTTTATACTGGATATAAACTTCCAGATTGACAATTTTATTTTCTTTCAGTACATTAGAACATTGTTTTGTATTGTTTCCTGATTGAAACAATTTGTCATCCCATCTCTATTTCTCTATTGTATGTACGTGTCTTTTTTCTCAAGCTGTCTTTAAGATTTTTCTCTTTGTTATTGGTATTATTAATCAATTTGATTATGATATGTCTTTTTAAAGTTGTCTTAACTTTCCTGTGCTTTGTTCATTGAGCTTTTTTTCTTTTCTGGAAAATTTTCTGATTATTTCTTCAAATATTCTTGTATTTTTTTTAAGTATTCAAACTTTTATTTCTGTAATGCTCAAGTCATGTGGGAATAGTCTGATCTTTTTTTGAAATTGGCTTCTGAGCTTTGCTAGGTGGGAACAAAAAGCCTTTTTAGTCCAAGGCTAATTTTTCTCCACTACTTAGGCAATACAGTTGTCTAACACTGTACACAATCATCCATGTTTTATAAGGTTTTTCCATCCTGACTGTTAAGAATGTCAACTCTTAAGGACTTCTCTGTATGTACTTTATAAGTAGTTCTTTCCCTGGCTTGGCAGTTTTCTCAGATTCATGCAATGATCAGTATTTAGCTAAAAACTTAAGAGGAGGGAACTTTTGGTAGATCTCTGGAGCTAATTCTCTCTCTGTGCCTTTTTCTATTCCCCACCAGCCCACCCCATTCTGTCCTAGGAACCCCAGCTCCTTGTCCTATCAAAGCTTTGAATCTTGTCTTGTCTCCTTGGTATAAGGTAACTGAATAGTTTGCTTGCATTCTCTCCTAAGGAATGAATGGAAACTCCTTAGGCAGTAAGTTCAGCAGTAAGTAAATTGTAAGACTAACCTTGCTCATTATCCTGTTCTCCAATATCGCAAACTTCATTGTTGCCCAATATTTGAAAAGCCATTATTTCCTTCCCTTAAACCACTAAAAATTTGCTTAAGACTGGAGGGTAAAACTAGTCCCTTTCACCTCTAATAAGTAAAAATTGAATTATTTACTTTACAAACACAATTCTGTATCTCACAGACTCTGTAATATAGAAACTAAAGAGTTGTAATAATCCATTGCACACACAATTGCTGTGTAAATGAGGCCACACACAAAAATGGGTTTCTTTTTTAAAAAACGTTTTGTTAATGCCAAAAAAGTTTAGTGACCAAAAACATTTCATTCAGTAAGTCTGTAAACATTCTTCATGTTGAACATCTGTTTGGATTTTAGTACTTGGGCTTTCGTCCTCGGGCTTGAAATTTAAAATGAGATTATGTGGTCATTTGCAATTCAAATACAATTAATATTACTTACAGGGAAAAGTCTGAAATCATCTGAATTGAATGAATTAAACGTAATCTTTTACAAGTGGAAAGCAACAAAACCATAGAGAAAATTAGCTCAAATTTGAGCATAAATATTGTCTCTGCCTATAAATCGTTATGTCAAATTTCTTTTATGTGTGCCTCCAAATGATTTATCAAACACAATCAAGACAATTCACTCAGGAGATGTTGGAAAAACACATAGACCCACAAGTATTTTTCTAGCATATTCTTTCCCCTTTTGATTTTTCAGAAAAACTGCTTAATTAAATATGTTGAATTAGTAACTAACGAAGCTTCATAACTTTTCTTCAGGAATTTTTCAGCTAGTTTGTCCTGAGAGATATAAGTAAGGCCAAGTTCTGGAGAGGAAAAGAAGAAAAGAGACCAAAAATAGGGGAAAAAAAGAAAAAAAAAAAGTTTGATCAAAATCAGACACATTGTGAAGGTGGCTAGGGCTTGTTGAAATGGGTCTGATGTACATATTTGGCTCTGAATTGTAACAGTGGTGGTGGTGAAGTCACTCAGTCGTGTCCGACTCTTCGTGACCCCGTGGACTGTAACCTACTAGGCTATTCCGTCCATGGGATTCTCCAGGCAAGAATACTGGAGTTGACTGCCATTTCCTTCTCCAGGGGATCTTCCCGGCCCAGGGATTGAACCCAGGTCTCCCGCATTGGAGGCAGACGCTTTAACCTCTGAGCCACCAGGGAAACCATGTCAAACTTTCCTTTCTCAGACACACAATTATTTGATCTACTCTGAAAAGTCTAGTTTTGCCAACATTCCACACTGCTATAAAATTTTTTGCCAGAATTAATGGTGAAAACATAACTCTAAACTCAGTGGGTGTTGAGTTTACCTAGACACAAGTATGTGAATTGTATTGATGATTTAGAAGTAGTCAAGAGATCAAACTTATTACCAAGTCAGTTCACCAGAAACTACCTGTGCCCCATATAGCAAGTTGAATGAGTTCATGGGAATTATCCATTAAAAAACACACACACACACACACAAACCCAGAGATCAACTTGAGAATTGACATTTTGCAAAGTGCATCTATTTCAACTTAGAGAATTAACAATTATGAGAGCTATCAGAGTTGCTTTATGATAGTGAGACAGTTAATAATGCCATTTCTGGTAGACAAAGTTGACAAACAAGTTTGCCCTCAAAAAGTATTTGATACTATGTATTCTGTGTTTTTCTATTTCCCTGCTAGACCTTGATAGTCAATATGTTTAATGCTTCTTTCAAAAAAATTAAAAAAGGACACACATAGAGACCTAGGAATATTTATTACCTTCCTCAAAATGTAGAAAACACTTAATGATAACATTTCTGTTAGCTGTGGTAGCAGAATTATGTATTTACATCTAACACTTTTTTTTTTTCCTGTATGACAAGGATTAC
Source organism: Aepyceros melampus (assembly GCA_006408695.1). Classification (NCBI taxonomy): domain Eukaryota; kingdom Metazoa; phylum Chordata; class Mammalia; order Artiodactyla; family Bovidae; genus Aepyceros; species Aepyceros melampus. The sequence goes on along the minus strand of SJXQ01007685.1, from coordinate 409,845 downwards.
TTAATTACATAGTGCTCACCTCCAAGGAAATTAAAGTTATTTTAAAGTATGAAGAACATCTTTTCTAAGTGAAGTTTCATTTACTGTTTCTGAAACATATATTCAAGCTCAGAATTATCAACTATTTAAGAATTGTGAATACATTTCACACACAGTTTAAATGTCTGTATATATAACATATATACAAAGTAATTTTACCTTTAAAAATCTAATGAATGTATAACTTGCAAGGAAAAATCAAAAGTATGATTTCAAGACACTGAACTCTTTAGTTCAAATAACTGAAGACCAGTTACAGCTATAATTACATTGGTGGAAAATTGGCAGTCCTTAAAGTGTGGACCTAACGTGAGTTGGTATAAATAATTGCATGTTTATATAGCCCAATTTAACAAGGCTACTTTGGCAAAAGCTACTTCAAAAGTACAAAATAAGAAGTTAAAATTTTAAGCAACTCTACTAGTCAATTCAGTATTAAAATCCATGTTAATCACAAATAATTCAGAAATAGTATTAAAGAGCAAAACAGTAGAACAACTATATATCAGTGCCCTTGTAGATATATGTGGATGATTAAGCTTGAAATTGAAAGAGTGTTTATGCATCTTGGTCACTCTTTAAATGTGTGAAGCTGTATGGTATAGTGACGGTCATTAATTCATCATAATATGTGCTAATTTATATAAATGCTATGATTGATATGTTTATATAATTTATGTGTTACAATATTGTTGTATATTTTATAGTCCTATAGAATTTACCAACTAGTTTCACATAAAATTTCTCATTCAATTCCCTTAGCAAATCTACAAGACAGCCGTTAACTCAATTACTATTAGGCCCATTTTCCAGTTGAGGAAACTGAGTCTGATAGGTTGTACTTGGCTCAAATAGTTGAACTCCTAAATGGCAGAGGTTAGTAAGAATCCAATCATCTAAGTTATTATTCAAGAACAAAATAAGAAACTTCATAAAAATAGGTAATTCTATTATCTACATAGTACTTCTTAACTGAATGGGGAAAAAAAGAGAAAGAGCCTTCTTTTGTGAATGGTTTTAATGAGGGAATTCATTCTCACTTTTCTGGTTGCATTCCCATAGCACTATTAAAACACTGACATGAATTAGGAAAAAAAAAAAAACAGAAAACTCTCTTTGTCATTTTATTTTTCACAATAAAGAATATATATTTTTTAAAACCTAACCATTGCTTTTAGTCCAGGCATAAACAAAATAATCCTGTCAATGAGTAACTTTGGAAGTGACCTACATGATATTTTTAAATAAGGCCACTTTGTATTCTGACACTTCTGCAACAGAAAGGGAAGAACATTTTTGGGTTAAACAATTATATTCTGTCTTTAGTTTCCTTCTCTGAGCTTTGCCATTTGAATTTGCCTTTGTTTCATGTACATACAACTCCAGACATGCTAAGACACAATCTTCTGATACTATCTATTTACCAGGAACATGTAAAGTGAAGACCTGTAATCTCATATTCAATAAATCAAAGATAAATGTACCAGGAGATTTAACACAAGCAGCACATCAAGGTTGCTTCTTTCCTTAATCTGTAAGATTCAAATGTCATGGTTGAGGCATCAACTGAACTGCAATGGTGAATGTGTTCATTTTAGATGCTGAGCCAGGAGCACCAAGGTTGTGAGCAGGGGATGATAGTTAGAGACTCTCAACTTTTAACTCCATCTTGGAAAAGGAAAAAGAGGAATTTTCCCAGGCCTTACCGACAGGAGTGACTTTATTAAGGCGTTGAGAAATGTAAAAGTTGAAATTTTCAGAAAATACCTCCTTGAGATTTGTTGGGTAAATGAATCAACATAAATGAATGGTTAACCCTTATTGAATATTTACTACAAATATTCAATATTCAAATATTCAATAAGGGTTAGCCATTATTATTATTATTATTATTACATTGACTCTTAATATAATGAGTCATTATAAAAACACACAGAAAAACATCAGTGGACCTGTCTCCCATGTTAGAAAGCATTGCTTTATTCTGACCATGACTTGGAAAGGTCCTAACCTTTAATTCCAGCAAAAACACCACATTTACAGTTGCCTCTGGGTTTGGATTCATTTACCCAACTCTTGGGAGGTATTTTCTGAAAATTTTGACTTTTAAATCTCTCAGAGTCATGAAGAAGGGGATGACACATGAGGAGATGGTTGAATGGTATCACTGACGCAATGGATATGAATTTGAGCAAGCTCTGGGAGCTGGTGACTTCTCTTCCTTGATAGACAGGGAGGCCTGGCATGCTGCTGTCTATGCATCACAGAGTCAGACATGACTGAGCGACTGGAACTGAACTGAATGCTCTTGGACTGGACATCATTAATGTGGACAGTGGCCAAATAATCTTGCAGTTTTATTAACTGGACTATATTGTTCATAGCAATATATGTATATATCATATCTATACATATGCATTATATTGTATATGTATAGGGTATATACATATACATTACTACTATATATTATATATTACATTAGTAATGAAAAAAGATAAATATTATGACCATTCTCTATTGAAACCTGCATTTATATTCTTCCAGTATGAATCACTATTTAATTTTATTTGCTTATTGTATGCTTTCTTATCACTAATATTAGAATTTCAGGAGGAAGGACAATTTCAATCAGGTTGATTTTTCTTCCTAAAGCTGTAACCATTATCTGGCATAATAGATACTTAATACTGAAAGAAGGAACAAAGAAAGGATGAATGAAAGAACAATAGAGGAATTTGCCCATCTTAGTCAATTTGGGTTGCTATCAACTCAAACTTGGTGGTTTTCATAACAAAAATTTATTTCTCACTGGAGACTTGATAGCCCAAGGTCAGGGTGCCAGCATGACCCAGTTCTAGCATGAGCTCTCTGCCTGGTTTACAAAAGGCAGTACTCTAATTGCACACTTACAAGACTGAAAACAAAAAAATTAAGCTCTCTTGTTTCTTCTTTAGTCGGTAAGTTCAGTCTCTCAGTCATGTCTGACTCTTTGCGACTCCATGGCTGCAGCAGAACAGACTTCCCTGTCCACCACCAACTCTCAGAATTTGCTCAAACTCATGTCCATTGAGTAGGTGATGCCATCCAATCATCTCATCCTTGTCATTCTCTTCTCCTCCTGCCTTCAATCTTCCCCAGAATCAAGGGCATTTCCAGTGAGTCAGTTCTTCGTATCAGGTGGAAAAAGTATTGAAGTTTCAGCTTTAGCACCAGTCCTTTCAAAGAACACCCAGGACTGATCTCCTTTAGAATGCACTGGCTGGATCTCCTTGCAGTCCAAGGGACTTTCAAGAGTCTTCTCCAACACTACAGTTCAAAAGCATCAATTCTTGGGCACTCAGCTTTGCTTATAGTCCAACTCTCACATCCATACATGACTACTGGAAAAACCATAGCCTTAACACAATAGACCTTTGTTTGAAAATAATGTCTCTGCTTTTGAATATGCTAGCTGGGTTGATCATAACTTCCCTTCCAAGGAGTAAGTGTCTTTTAATTTCATGGCTGAAGTCACCATATGCAGTGATTTTGAACCCCCCCAAACTAAAGCCTGTCACTGTTTCCACTGTTTCCCCATCTATTTGCCATACAGTGATGGGATGTGAAAAGAAGAGAGGCGAAAAGCAAAGAAGAAGAGGAAAGATAAAGCATCTGAATGCAGAGTTCCAGAGAATAGCAAGAAGACATAAGAAAGCCTTCTTCAGAGATCAATGCAAAGAAATAGAGGAAAAGAATAGAATGGGAAAGACTAGCGATCTCTTCTAAGAAAATTAGAGATACCAAGGGAACATTTCATGCAAAGATGGGCTCAATAAAGGACAGAAATGGTATGGACCTAACAGAAGCAGAAGATATTAAGAAGAAGTGGCAAGAATACACAGAAGAACTGTACAAAAAAGATCTTCACGACCCAGATAATCATGATGGTGTGATCACTAATCTAGAGCCAGACATCCTGGAACGTGAAGTCAAGTGGGCCTTAGAAAGCATCACTACGAACAAAGCTAGTGGAGGTGATGGAATTCCAGTTGAGCTGTTTCAAATCCTGAAAGATCATGCTGTGAAAGTACTGCATTCAATATGCCAACAAATTTGGAAAACTCAGTAGTGGCCACAGGAGTGGAAAAGGTCAGTGCTCATTCCAATTCCAAAGAAAGGCAATGCCAAAGAATGCTCAAACTACTGGACAATTGCTCTCATCTCACATGCTATTAAAGTGATCACTAATCTAGAGCCAGACATCCTGGAACGTGAAGTCAAGTGGGCCTTAGAAAGCATCACTACGAACAAAGCTAGTGGAGGTGATGGAATTCCAGTTGAGCTGTTTCAAATCCTGAAAGATCATGCTGTGAAAGTACTGCATTCAATATGCCAACAAATTTGGAAAACTCAGTAGTGGCCACAGGAGTGGAAAAGGTCAGTGCTCATTCCAATTCCAAAGAAAGGCAATGCCAAAGAATGCTCAAACTACTGGACAATTGCTCTCATCTCACATGCTATTAAAGTAATGCTCAAAATTCTCCAAGCCAGGCTTCAGCAATATGTGAACCATGAACTTCCTGATGTTCAAGCTGGTTTTAGAAAAGGCAGAGGAACCAGAGATCAAATTGCCAACATCCGCTGGATCATGGAAAAAGCAAGAGAGTTCCAGAAAAACATCTATTTCTGCTTTATTGATTATGCCAAAGCCTTTGACTGTGTGGATCACAGTAAACTGTGGAAAATTCTGAAAGAGATGGGAATACCAGACCACCTGACCTGCCTCTTGAGAAATCTGTATGCAGGTTTTTTTTTTTTTTTTAAGCACAAACAATGGGTTTTGACAGATGGATATACCCATGAAACTACTACCTCAGTTAAGATATAAGGCATTCACATCATCCAAAAATTTTCTTTTTACTGCTTTGTAGTCTTCTCCGTGGGTATTACACCTTTCCCTAGGCAACCACTAGATCTGTCGTCACCATGGATTGATTTTAACTGTCCTTGAGTTTCAAATTGCCAACATCCGCTGGATCATGGAAAAAGCAAGAGAGTTCCAGAAAAACACCTACTTCTGCTTTATTGACTATGCCAAAGCCTTTGACTGTGTGGATCACAATAAACTGTGGAAAATTCTGAAAGAGATGGGAATACCAGACCATCTGACCTGCCTCTTGAGAAATCTGTATGCAGGTCAGGAAGCAACAGTTATAACTGGACATGGAACAACAGACTGGTTCCAAATAGGAAAAGGAGTACATCAAGGCTGTATATTGTCACCCTGCTTATTTAACTTCTATGCAGAGTACATCATGAGAAACGCTAGGCTGGAAGAAGCACAAGCTGGAATCAAGATTCCCGGGAAAAATATCAATAACCACAGATATGCAGATAACACCACCCTTATGGCAGAAAGTGAAGAGGAACTAAAAAGCCTCTTGAGGAAAGTGAAAGAGGAAAGTGAAAAAGTTGGCTTAAAGCTCAGCATTCAGAAAACGAAGATCATGGCAGCCGGTCCCATCACTTCATGGGAAATAGATGGGAAAACAGTGGAAACAGTGGTTGACTTTATTTTGGGGGGCTCCAAAATCACTGCAGATGGTGACTTCAGCCATGAAATTAAAAGATGCTTACTCCTTGGAAGAAAAGTTATGACAAACCTAGATAGCATATTCAAAAGCAGAGACATTACTTTGCCAACTAAGGTCAGTCTAGTCAAGGCTATGGTTTTTCCTGTGGTCATGTATGGATGTGACAGTTGGACTGTGAAGAAAGCTGAGCGCTGAAGAATTGATGTTTTTGAACTGTGGTGTTGGAGAAGACTCTTGATGGTCCCTTGGACTGCAAGGAGATCCAACCAGTCCATTCTGAAGGAGATCAGCCCTGGGTGTTTTTTGGAAGGAATGATGCTGAAGCTGAAGCTCCAGTACTTTGGCCACCTCATGCGAAGAGTTGACTCATTGGACAAGACTCTGATGCTGGGAGGGATTGTGGGCAGGAGGAGAAGGGGACGACCGAGGATGAGATGGCTGGATGGCATCATGGACTAAATGGACGTGAGTCTGAGTGAACTCCGGGAGTTGGTGATGGACAGGGAGGCCTGGCATGCTGCAATTCATTGGGTCGCAAAGAGTCGGACACGACTGAGCGACTGCACTGAACTGAGTTTCATTTCAAATAAATTATATAGAATGTATGTTTCTCTTGTATTCATCTTCTGTTACTCAGTATAATGTTTTTTAAGTTTAAAACTAATATGTTGTTACACATATCAAAAAAATGAAATTTAGATAAAGCCATGAGTTTTTTTTTTTTTTTGTAAATCTTCCTGTTAATATTTTGGTAGTAATGATTTTAGAATATAGTCAATATGATTTTTTTTCTTTTCTCTGGAGAAGTGTAAAGTAAATCATTAAATACAGATTATTTTTTCCACATTTCTAAGATGATTACTCAACTGTGTTTATAAGAAATGATTAGAGTTCCATCTCTCTATTATTTTTAAAGTCACACTCAATACAGCTAATCTTGATATATACCACAGTGATTTTAAACTAATCAAATTCATTTGCAGAAGCAGAATTAATTTCATAGGTGAATAAACTGAGGATTTCCAGTCTATGACTTTATATATCAGTAAGAAGAAACAGGAAACACTCGTCTATCTGAAAGAAGCATTGACACCTATGATGCTTGGAATTAGATTCTATGACATGTAAGAACAATGGATCCAGAAAACATTTATGAAACTTTTATGACAACACGTTTTCACCTTCTCAGTTTAAATTTTTAATGCACACTGATATCAACCACTTGCTCTATTGTATACATACCTCATAATCTCTTTTTTTCATACATGAAAATATGTTTATCTACCCTCAACTCTTTTTTTTCTTTTTGTCCACTTGGAGGCTTTCTTAATGGACAAGATAATTACCATAGATTTTAAATATTTTTTGGCATTCTTTTTTTTTTTTGGTTTCCTATCATATTTTAATTATTTTTCCTGTTTCAATAATGTATATATTTACTAATATACTTCATATTTTTACTGTTTCAGATATTTATCTTGAAATTATATCACTGTATTTCATTGTTAAAGTTTTATTTTTAAAAAATACATCCTTGGTGATACATCTTGAGAATCTATAATCCATAACATTAATATGATTTAAAAATTGCTTATAAAACCTTTATAAGGGTGTATGGGCTTTTTAAAATGGCTGCTTCTTTCTCCTAAAATTTTTAAAATTGCCCTTATTGTACCAATTTATAGAGTATGTTTATCATCACTGCTTTGGCATCTAAGTATTTCTTCTAACTTCATAAGCATTCTCATATTCATAGATATTATTGTATTGTTGTTCTTTGATATTTCTTTTAATGTCATTTTAAAATTTTTTTTTATTTCTCCATTTTATATCTTTGATGTTGCCTTCACTCAAAGTTTTAAATATACACTATATCATCTTGCAGGCGAAGTAAGAGATGCAATTTGGATCCCTGGGTCAGAAAGATGCCCTGGAGGAGGGAATGCCAACTCACTCCAGTATTCTTGCCTGGAGAAACCCTGTGGACAGACGAGCCTGGTGAACTGGGATCCATAGAGTTGCAAAGAGTTAGACATGACTGAAGCTACTTAGCATGCATACTTATCATATTGCTTATATTAAACTCCTATTCCTACAACAGTAGATAGCACTATCTTTTGATTTTGCTTTAAAATAAGATTTTGACTTTTAGTTTACATTAATTTTGTCAAAATAATTATTCATGTGTTTGTATATGTCCAGTTATATGTAATTGTTTTTTTCTCCTATTGGAATGTAAGCTGTATGAAGATAATGAACATCTTTGTTTTATTTGTTAGTAAACCTATGATACCTGAGGCAGTGTCTAGCATTGTGTATTTAACAATGAATGTCTGTGGTTTTATAAAACCTGTCTCTTAATATTGATACATTGAACCCATTAATCATTGTTTCAAAACCTGTTCTTGGCAGCTCCCTATACATTTTGCAAAAGCCTATCTCATTAATATATTTTAACATTAAAGAATTATACAATTTTCTGTGGTACTTTATAGCATGGTTTGTCATATTTTCTTCTTTGAAAGTTTAATTTCAGAAAGACTGATAATGGCCTGTGAAGTAGAGTTTATTAATGATATTACTCTCACCAGTTTTCCCACCAATGATGTTTATTGATGTAGTTAAAGCATTTAACCCAATTTCTTACTTTAATCTGTCTGCTATGTTGTGCACCAAGTCTTAAGATAAATGATTCTGCCTGAAGAAAATACCCACCCAACAGTCACTGTTTACATGACTCTTCCTCTATCAGTTCAGTTCAGTCGTGCAGTCGTATCGGACTCTTTGCGACCCCANTAGTGATGCTTTCTGAGGCCCACTTGACTTCACATTCCAAGATGTCTGGCTCTAGATTAGTCATCACATCATCATGATTATCTGGGTCGTGGAGATCTTTTTTGTACAGTTCTTCCGTGTGTTCTTGCCACCTCTTCTTAATATCTTCTGCTTCTGTTAGGCCAGACCATTTCTGTCCTTTATCGAGCCCATCTTTGCATGAAATGTTCCCTTGGTAACTCTAATTTTCTTGAAGAGATCTCTAGACTTTCCCATTCTGTTGTTTTCCTCTATTTCTTTGCATTGATAGCTGAGGAAGGCTTTCTTATCTCTTTTTGCTATTCTTTGGAACTCTGCATTCAGATGCTTATATCTTTCCTTTTCTCCTTTGCTTTTTCTTCTCTTTTCTTTTCACAGCTATTTGCAAGGCAAGGCCTCCCCAGGCAGCCATTTGCACAAAACAACAACCCAATCAAAAAGTAGGGAAAAGACCTAAACAGACATTTCTCCAAAGAAGACATACAGATGCCTAACAAGCACATGAAAAGATGCTCAACAGCACTCGTTATTAGAGAAAGTGAATCAAAACTACAGTGAGATATCATCTTACACCAGTCAGAATGGCCATGATCAAATAGTTTATAAACAATAGATGTTGGAGGGGGTGTGGAGAGAAGGGAATGCTCTTACACTGTTGGTGGGAGTGTAAACTATACAGCCACTATGGAAGACAATATGTAGAATCCTTAAAAAAACTAGGAATAAAACCACCATATGACCCAGCAATCCCACTCCTAGACATATATCTTGAGGAAACCAAAATTGAAAGAGACACATGTATCCCATTGTTCATTGCAGCACTATTTACAATAGCTAGAACATGGAAGCAACCTAGATGTCCATTGAAGATGGATGGTTAAAGAAGTTTTGGTACATATACACAGTGGAATATTACTCAGCCACAAAATGGAATGCCTTGAGTCAGTTCTAATGAGATGGATGAACCTAGAGCCTATTATAACAGTGTGAAGTGAGTCAGAAAGAAAAAGTTAAATATCATATTCTAATGCATATATATGGAATCTAGAAAAATGGAACTGAAGAATTTATTTACAGGGCAGCAGTGGAGAAATAGACATACAGTATAGACTTATGGACATGGGGAAGGGGAGGAGAGGGTGAGATGCATGGAAAGGGTAACATGGAAACTTATGTTACCATATGTAAAATAGATAGCCAACGGGAAATTGCTGCATGGCTCAGGAAACTCAAACAGGGGCTCTGTATCAACCTAGAGGGGTGAGATGGGGTGGGAGAGGGGAGGGAGGTTTAAGAGGGAGGGTATATATGTATACCTCTGGCTGAATCATGTTGAGGTTTGACAGGAAGCAGCAAAATTCTGTAAAGCAATTATCCTTCAGTTAAAAAATAAATAATTTAAAAAAAAATGTCAACATTCAAAAAATGAAGATCATGGCATCTGGTCCCATCACTTCATGGGAAATAGATGGGGAAACAACGGAAACAGTGACAGACTTTATTTTCTGGGGTCCAAAATCACTGCAGATGGTGACTGTGGCCATGAAATTAAAAGATGCTTGCTCATTGGAAGAAAAGCTATGACCAACCTAAACAGCATATTAAAAAGCAGAGACATCATTTTGCCAACAAAGGTCCGTCTAGACAAAGTTATCGTTTTTCCAGTAGTCATGTATGGATGTGAGAGTTGGGCTAGAAGAAGGCTGAGCGCTGAAGAACTGACTCTTGAGAGTCCCTTGGACTGCAAGGAGATCCAACCAGTCCATCCTAAAGGAAATCAGTCCTGAATATTCATTGGTAGGACTGATGCTGAAGTTGAAACTCCAATGCTCTGGCCACCTGATATGGAGAGCTGACTCATTTCAAAAGACTCTGGTGCTGGCAGGGATTGAGGGCAGGAGGAGAAGGGGACGACAGAGGATGAGATGGTTGGATGACATCACTGACAAGATGGACATGAGTTTGAGCAAGCTCCAGGAGTTGGTGATGGACAGGGAAGCCTGGTGTGCTGCAGTCCATGGTGTCACAAAGAGTCAGACACGACTGAGCGACTGAACTGAACTGAACCTGAAGATTTCTCACTGAATTTCATTCCAGTTAAAATGTTTCTAAAAATATCTAACTATAATCATTTTCCATTTCTCTGCTTTTCGTCCATTCCCCCCACTTTCTAACAAACGAAACAAAAGTGAGTCACTGACCTATTTGAATCTTTGTTACTAAGACCACTGTGCATAAAAAATATATATATTATTAGAAGGTGAAAAAATACTAAGACCAGCCTCACAGGAAATTACCTTTATGAACTTATTTTCTGTTAAACAGCCTCACAATAGAAATGCCTATGAATTTCTTAGCAGAGAAGAAAGGTGAAGATTCAGGTATTGCATGAGGGATGAATTAATCACTGCAGGAGAGAACACAGGCTGGAAATGGGTTGAGGATCCCTGACTCTCTGTCACCTCCAGATTATTTAAGTGTAAATAGGTCATCTGAAAGCACATTTAGATTTTCCCAAATGACCACTGTAACTCAGAATGTTTTGCTCCCTCTCTGTTCAATTCAATCTAATCATATTCGTTGTTCCAGAATATGTTTCTGAGGTCAGGAGTCTTGTAAGAGTTAAGCCCTTTGCAGATGCCTTGCTTGTATTTGGGATTCATTTACTCCCAGAACAGGATCTGGCTGATTAGAGCCTCAGATATGTCTGAAGAAAATCTATGTTACTTGCATGCCTGCTGCCTCTCTAGGAGGCCATGTGAAAATAGCTTGTGGAGTAATCTTATGTTTGTCTTTTTGTTACCATGAGTTTTCCACAAGAGCTGGCCTTTTCTAAAATGAGGCTGACTAACTGTTTACAGGACTAATTGCTATTGTAGGTTGATTGGAATAGTATCTATTTTTATTTTAAAAAGCACATACTGAAAAGCACTTGTTTGGTGGCTTGCTTGTCAAATGACTTCCCCCCCATCACGGTGCTGTGTGGGAATGTGATTCTTTATCAGTGCTGGAGATGGATCCATTATAACCAGCATCACTCAAGTACATAACCCGACAGAGCTTTACAAGTTAGGGCAAGAGAGAACAGGACCCCTGAACCTGAATCTGCCACAGCTGCCACTGGAGTAAATCTCCAAGACAGAGTTTTGGGTGAAGTAGAAAAGAAAAGCTTTATTGCTTTGCCAGATCAAAGGGGAACACATCGGGCTAATGCTCTCAAAACTATGTGTCCCCCACCTGAAACGGGGTAGTGAGGAGTTCAGAGAGGGCATGATCAGCTCGTGGACATTCTTCTGATGGCTGGTGGTGAGGTAGGTGGGAGTCAGCATCAGCAGCCTTCTGGTTCCAACCAGCCTGGGGTCTGCAAGCTGGGGGCAGCATACCTTGTTAATTGTGGACTTCTCCCACCTGGAGGGGTTTTCAGAATCTGCAAAACATCTCAAAGGTGTTGCTGTGTGTGTCCTTTGATAGAGACCCGGGGCCCTGCCCTAGGCTGCACTGTTGTTTCCTACTGTTTCTCCCTTGTCTACTTACCCTCTACCTTTACTGATTAACAACTGATTGCATCTGCCCACTGGAAGTCAGGGAAGGTCCTGGAGGCTGAAGGAAGGCTGTTTCCTGTGATTACAGGACCAGGGCCTCAGAAGGGCCTTGTGCCGAGGGCCCTGCTTGGTAGAAACCCTGACCTCCTGTTCTCACACATGTGTCTTCATTACTTTCTCAAGTTAGAGGCTAGGACAAAACCCATTCGCAAGGCCTTTCCTTTGAGGAGTGAACACCGTGAAGGCCAAAGTCATCTAAGGAGGCTTCATGGGGAAACTGAGATTAGAATTAGATGTGGCTGTTGTTGTAGGACTGTTGTGGGGATGGGAGGGAATAAAACGAACAAACCTATGACAATTAGGATGAGCCTGAAAGATGGGTGGAATCAGCCAGGGATGTGGAGAAGGAGCCTCCAGCAGAGGCTGCAGCGAGAGTCTTCACTTCACCAGTGGAGAACCAGCCTGACTAGAGAGGAGAGGAAGTAGTATCCTTGGGTGAGAACTCCTGGAGCCATGGTGGGAAGGTCGTCATCCTTGTAGGCATGCTCCTTAGCAGAGAATCACTGGTAGGTTGTGACCCCTGTTGATCCCCACAGGACTCTCCCCAGCATCTGCGTTTTCAGGTAGACACAGATTTCCTCCCGTCTCTTCTCCCACCTCGACTCGAGTTTGCACGTGGAATTTCATTTGTTCAATATGATATCAGCCAACATGACCTTAGTGTATTGGGATTTGTTCTTCGGAATTCTGCCTTTGCCATGTGACAGAGAAAACCCATGAGGAGAGACCTGACCAGCCCAGTCATCCCAGCCACCCTGAAGGAGGAAACAGACAGAACAGGCTCCATCTTGAAAGCAGGACTCCATCTTGGGCTGGACTGTGGACTTTGAGCTCTATGCCCAGTATCTATGGACACGACATACCAACTGGAAAACCAGGCCCCTGGTAAAGAATATCCTAATTATCTGTGTAACCAAATAGAATCATGCATTCTATTATTCTTATTGGGGTATGACCACAGGCCTGTTGATAATTGCCCACTGTCTACCTAGGCTTACGGCATATGAATCACGGGTTCTTTTCCTTTCTTCAGACTAGTTTCAGGGAATTTGGGGAGGTGGGTTTGGGCATGTACACTTAGGGTATATGAGGTTTTCACAAAAACTGGTCAGGGTCCTTGGCTAAGAGGAGACTCTGCCTTGGGCCTGCTGGTGTAATAACTGCACTCCACTATCTGCATTGTCCTTCTGAGTGCGTTTGTTTCCTGGAATGTGTGGCTACAACCCCAGCTGAGGCACCAGACGGGTCAGCGAGGCCAGCCTGCACCAGCCACCCAAGCTGGGGCACTCTGGATGGCCACAGGGGCATGGGGGACCGGACGCGACACCACGGAGCCAGCCGGCCGAGACCAGGTGGGTGCTGGCCCATGGGCTTGTGAGCAGTCAGGCGGCGGCTATTCTAAGGTGCTAAATCTGGGGGTGACTTCTTACACAAAAAGTGAGGTGAATAAGGTGAAAGATTGTGTCTCTGGCTGCTCTTTCTTGGTCACCTGTGTGGGTTCATCATGCTTGGTTGGTTGGTTGGTTTTAGTCGCTAAGTCGTGTCTGACTCTTGTGACCCCATGGACTGTAGCCCGCTAGGCTCCTCTGTCCACGGGGATTCTCCAGGCAAGAATACTGGAGTGGGTTGCCATTCCCTTCTCCATGCTTAGCTTTTTTTAAAAAAATATATTTATCTGTTTATTTGGCTGTGCCAAGCCTTAACTGAGGCATGTGGAATCTGCAGTCTTTGCAGCGGGTTCTTTCAGTTGAGGCATGGGGACTGTTTAGTTGCCGCATTTGAACTTGTAGCTGCAGCGTGTGGGATCTAGTTCCCTGGCCAGGGACAGAACCCAGGCCTCCTGCACTGGGAGTGTGGAGTCTTAGCCACTTAGGCCAGGGAAGTCCCCATAATCATGCTTGTTGCTGTTGTCTTAGTTCCTAAGTTATGTCTGACTCTCTACGACCCCATGCGCTGTAGCCCACCAGGCCTCTCTGTCCGTGGGATTCTCCAGGCAAGAATACTGGAGTGGGTTGCCATTTCTCCCTCCGGGGATCTTCCCCACCTAGGGATGGATCCTACGTCTGCTGCACTGGCAGGAGGATTCTTGACCTCTGAGCCACCAGGGGATCGTGCTTAGCGTGATGGTCAATAACTATTGATGATCTTTAAGTCTCAATCCCAGGTCCTCTTTGTTTTCAGCAGCTCTCCCTCATCACTGATTTCATCCAGGTCCATAGCTTTTTAATGCAGTATCGAGCCATGAGTTTGTACCTCCAGCTCAGCCCTCCTCCACCAAGCTCCTGGCTCAGATGTCCACCTCCTGCCTGGCACCTCCAATTGGATATTTCACAGGCTCTTAGGCTCAAGATTGCCTAAAACAAACTCCTGCTTTGGTGTTCACTCAATGAATACCATGAACGCAGCTGCACAAGGCCGAAGAGATCTCATTCATGTTTCCCCCTCACCCCAGCTTCGAGATAGAACTGATAATTTAAGGTTGTATATATTTACGGGTCCAACTACATCATTTGCTATTTATATACGTGCACACATACATTGTGAAATGTGTACCATAATCTAGCTAACTACCATATCCATCACCTCACAAAGTCCCAATTTCTTTCCTCCTTTCTTTTTGTGCTGATAGCATTTAAGATTTATCCTCTTAGCAAATTCCAAATAGACAACACAATATTGTTAGCTGGAATTTCACTGTTGCACGTTACATCCCCGGAACATAACTTCAGGGTCATCCCTGACCCCTCCTTCTCCCCCCTTGCCTCTGTTGTCCATTACTAGGTCTTGTTGCTTTCACCTTCTCAGCACGTATCAAGCCCACCCACTTGTGACCGTCTCCACAGCCACCACTCCAGTCCAGTCTTCATTATCCCACTCAGACTCCCGCTAAGGATGCCTGACTGCCCTCCCTGCATCTAGTCTGTTCCCTGCCCTGCTGCCAGGAATGGCTGTTTCTCAGACACAAATCTGATCACGTCAGTCCTGAGTTTGAAGCTCTCCACTAACTTCCTATAACTCTTGGGATAGAGATCAAAGTAACAGTTGTGGCTGGAAAGGTTGTGTAAGTTCGAGACCCTCCTGAGAGGGCCAGTGATGAGTAATCTGTCTGCCAATGCAGGAGACACGGTTTGATCCTTGAGCCAAGAAGATCCCACCTGCCATGGAGCCACTAAGCCTGTGTGCTGACTATTGAGCCTGTGCCCGGAGCCCAGGCGCTAAGACTTCGGAGCCCACATCTCACAACTACTGAAGCCTGCATGTCTTACGGCCCGAGCTCCACAGCAAGAGAAGCCTCCACAATGAGAAGCCTGCGCCCCACAAGAGAGGAACCCCCACTCGTCCCAGCCAGGCTTCCCTTGGTACAGTAAGGAAGACCCAGCACAGCCAGATAAATAAAAATAAAATATTCTTAAAAAATGGCTATAATATCTCATATTCTGCCCAGCTATAGAGTATTACTTGCTTCACAACCTCCTTGATATTTGGTATTGTCATTTTACTTTATTCATTCTGGTGGGTGAGTGGTAACCTCACTGTAGTTTCCACGCACACTCCCATGGTGATTAGTGATGTTGAAGACTTTTCATGTGCTTATTGGTCATGCATGTATCTTCTTTGTGACGTGTCTCAAGTCTTTTGCCATTTTCAGTGGGTCATTTGCCTTTTTACTATTGATCGCAGGAGTTCCTTATGTATTCTCTCAATAAGTTCTATTTATGGTGCCTTACAAATATTTTCTCCAAATCTACTGCTTGCCTCTTTATCTTCTTTTTTAAAATATATTTTTTAGGGAATTTTCTGGAGGTCCAGTAGTTAGGGCTTTGCATTCTCACTGCCGAGGGCCTGGCTTCAGTCCCTAATCGGGGAACTAAGATCCTGCAAGCCCTTCAACACAATCAAAAATATATGTATATGTATATATTCATATATATTAGTATACATGTTTCAAATTTTACATTTTCCCTAGCCAACTTTTTTGAAATATAACTTGACACGCAATGTTTCCCTTAAACATTGTGTACATTTAACATGTACAGGGCCTTTTCACTTAATGGTATCTTTTGAAGAGCAGAACTTCTAAATTTTAATGAACTTAGATATTCAACCTTTTTTCTTTTATGGCCAGGGCATCTCATGTCCTAAGAAATCTCTGCCTATCCTAAGATGCTAAAGGATAAATAATATTTTAAAGACAATTAAAAATAAACCTATGCCTATTTCCTTTTCTTTGTCCTAAAAAATGATGCTACATCTAGTGTAAAATTACTGAGATAATACGAACCATTTTGGGAAAAAGGTCAAGAATGAGAATGACAGAAAATTTCATGTATAAAATGTTTCATCCCACCAAGGTTACCAAGCTCAGAGGCCTGGAAGAAGAGGAATAGGCTCCTCTGATGACTAGGCAAAGAGGCTGTGTTCTTCAAGGACACACCTTCTCCATTTCCACCAAATGGTACATGGCTCATTATCAATAATTTTGGTGCTCCATGTAAATCAGTTCTAGTTTGATTTTTATATCTAAGATGAAACCAGTCAATCCTTGCTGGGGTCCAGCCCTGGTGGATCCAGGGTAATTTGAAGGGGAGATGGCGTGGCATCTTAGAAAGAATTATTTAATTAGAATATAAGAGAGATTAGGAACAAAAACAGTATAGTAGGAAAATTAGTGAAGAAAAGAGGCTGAATAACTTGGTTTATGTGGAAAGCCAATAAAACCTCAGGTCAAGAGGTTTGCACCATCTATGTAGGCCACCGGCGCCCATTTGAATAGTGTAGGGTGCCCCGCCTTAGGCTCCCTCTCTCGTGGATCTTAGAAGCCAGGGCAAGTAAGTAGACATGGCGAGCCTCCACGCCCCAGATGGGAATTCAGCCAGAAAACAGAGTAAAAAGGACACGGGGGAAACCAGTCTTTCCAGTGACTGGCCCATCCTTTATTGTCCGGGAAAGCTTTTTATACTTTTGGTTGTACATAGAGATCAATGGATAATACAAAGTTATGCAGTATCAGCAGCCCTGACTCTTATCAAGACCAGGCTTTCTCTCTGCATACCTAGCTGTATACACAAGTCTTAGGTGATTTACAGCATCTTCTGGCCAGGAGGCCTATTAGCATTTTATGGCCCTTTTCTGATAAGGGTCTGTCAACCAGAAAACTTATTTGCCCTAATAGTGTTGTTCTTCTCAAAGTCTGGTGCCACTCTCAGAAAGCACTAAATAAAGTTACATTCTTACATAGCAAGGACATAACAATTTATAACAATGAAAAGGAGTACAGTGATTTATAACAAAGAGAAAAGTAATTAACTCAAAAGTCTAGTGTTGCTAACATCAAAACTACTATATTCCTTTTTCTATATCCCAATTACATTGATTAATATCCTCCAGGTGCCTAAAAGATAAAGAATATGGAGGCCTGGCAGCAGTCATTGACTCAACAGTAAAACCCATCACCAATATGATTTTTAGCTCTTTAGAAAAGGCTCTGTATCTTTAAGATGCTTTAAGCTTTGTGCCTCTCGCATTGGGGGGCTGTAAACAAATCTGGCCAGGAGGCCTATTAGCATTTTATGGCCCTTTTCTGATAAGGGTCTGTCAACCAGAAAACTTATTTGCCCTAATAGTGTTGTTCTTCTCAAAGTCTGGTGCCACTCTCAGAAAGCACTAAATAAAGTTACATTCTTACATAGCAAGGACATAACAATTTATAACAATGAAAAGGAGTACAGTGATTTATAACAAAGAGAAAAGTAATTAACTCAAAAGTCTAGTGTTGCTAACATCAAAACTACTATATTCCTTTTTCTATATCCCAATTACATTGATTAATATCCTCCAGGTGCCTAAAAGATAAAGAATATGGAGGCCTGGCAGCAGTCATTGACTCAACAGTAAAACCCATCACCAATATGATTTTTAGCTCTTTAGAAAAGGCTCTGTATCTTTAAGATGCTTTAAGCTTTGTGCCTCTCGCATTGGGGGGCTGTAAACAATCACAAGTTGTAAAAGTCCAGGGGAACCTGTCAGGCAAGTTAGAGAGCCATCAGAGGGGTTTAAACTGAGACATTCTTTTTATATGCAGGAGACTGTTAGCTGGATCCCTAAGTTAATTCCTTTTAGAGGAAGGTGATCGAGGATGCCCCCTGTTATGTCAGAAGAGTGGAAAGTACAGTGCAATAAGGCAGGCAGACTCTGGTTTTGGGGGGTAGATGTTCAGGAAAACCCAGGGGGAACCCCTGAAGCTAGATCACGCCTTTGTGTATGTCTGGCTTCCTTCCTCATGACCTTTGCCACAGGCGGGATTCCTCACACTGGCTCCCAGCAAATCCTAAAGGAAATCAACCCTGAACATTCACTGGGAGGACTGATGCTGAAGCTGAATTTCTAATACTTTGGCCACCTGATGGGAAAAACTGACTCCTTGGAAAACACCCTGATGCTGGGAAAGATTGAAGGCAGGAGGAGAAGGGGGCGGCAGAGGATGAGGCAGTTAGATAGCATCATCAACTCAATGGATGCAAATCTGAGCAAAGTCCAGGAGAGAGTGAAGGACGCCTGGCATGCTGCAGTCCATGGGGTCAAAAAGATTCGGACACGGCTGAGCGACTGAACGGCAACAATAAAAACAAAACAGGAATGAATTTGCAGTCTTATTGGGGCAGGCAAGGAACCCACAGGAAAGTTACAGTCTCCAGAAAGGACAGGTGTTCAGCTGTGAGGATGCAGGCAGTAGGATCAAATAGGTGCACAGAAATCAACAGGGATGAGCCATCTCCAGCTGTCTCTGTTTTGGGGTTACTCCTCTCACACTCAACTTCCAAGAGGACAGTGTCTGAATGACCTAATTCAGTCACATGCCCCTGGAGGTACAGGGACCTTGGGTGACAGCCTCTCTTTCATAACTGTATTCAACAGATGAAGGGGGTGATTACCCCAAGGAAAATCTGGGGTGTTTCTCCTGGCAGAGGCGGGGCTGGATTCTGGGAGGACAAAGTCAATAAATGCCCAGTATACTTGAAAAGCAGCAGAACAAACAGCCTTTGGCTTCTGTCTGTGTCTCCTGCTTATGGTGACATAGCCTTTAGTCAATTATCTTTGAGTCTTCCCTCAAATAACTGGCCTGACTGAGTTGTATCACATCACTGCCCAGGCTACCTGTGGAAACCAGAAAATCTGACTACAGATGAGCTTTGCTGTTATGATTGTTTTAAGTCTTGAAATTGACCATGCATTTCTGATTATTCACGATTTTTGTAAGTTGTTGTTCAGTCGCTCAGTCATATCCAACTCTTTGTGGCCCCATGGACTGCAGCACACCAGGCTTCCTTATCCTTCATCATCTCCTGGAGTTTGCTCAAAATTATGTCCACTGAGTCGATGATGCCATCCAACCATCTCATCCCCTTTTCCTGCTGCCTTCAATCTTTCCCAGCATCAGGGTCTTTTCCAGTGTACCAGCTCTTCACATTAGGTGGCCAAAGTATCGGAGCTTCGGCTTCAGCATCAGTCCTTCCAATGAATATTCAGGGTTAATTTCCTTTAAGATGGACTGGTTTGATCTCCTTGCAGTCCAAGGGACTCTCAATGAAGAGTCTTCTCCAGAACCACAGTTTGAAAGCATCAATTCCTCAGCGCTCAGCCTTCTTTATGGTCCAACTCTCACATGCATACATGGCCACTTGAAAAACCATAGCTTTGACTATACAGACCTTTGTTGGTAAAATAATGTCTCTGCTTTTTAATATGCTGTCTAGGTTGCTCATAGCTTTTCTTCCAAGGAGCAAGTATCTTTTAATTTCATGGCTGCAGTCACTATCTGCAGTGATTCTGGAGTCCAAAAAAAATAAAGTCTGTCCACTGTTCTCATTGTTTCCCCATCTATTTGCCATGAAGTGACGGGATCAGATGCCATGATCTTAGTTTTCTGAATGTTGAGTTTTTAAGCCAGCCTTTTTCACTTTCCTCTTTCACTGTAATCAAGAGGCTTTTTAGTTCCTCTTCACTTTCTGCCATAAGGGTGGTGTCATCTGCATATCTGAGGTTATTGACATTTCTCTCAGCGATCTTGATTCCAGCTTGTGATTCATCCAGCCTGGCATTTCACATAATGTACTCTGCTACAAGTTAAATAAGCAGGGTGACAAGATACAGCCTTGACATACTCCTTTCCCACTTTTGAATCGTCCATTGTTTCATGTCCAGTTCTAAGCTGACAAGCAGAAACTCTGTAGAATGCAATGTTAAGTGGGGAAAGGGTAAAAGACTCAATAGAATATAACACGATCCAGACCAGAAGTGAATTAGGGCAAATATAGACATATTTTTGTATATTAGATTCCCCCCTTTTACTTTATTTTTTGAAATTTATATTTAAAGTTTTTATTTTATTAATAATTAGAGTGTAACTGGTTAACAATGCTGTTGCAGTTTCAGGTGTACAGCAAAGTGACTCAGTTATACACGCATCTATTCTTTTCTTTTCCCATTTAGGTTGTTACATAATATTGAGCAGTGTTCCCTGCGCTATATAGTAGGTCCTTGTTAGTTACCCATTTTAAACATGGAACTGTCTACTGCCATTCTCAAACTCTCTAGCTAGCCCTACCCCAGATTCCAATCTTTCAAAGTTACTTAAAAGGTTATGTTTCTCCACCTTCTGGAGAAGGAGAACATTAGAAGGGATAAATCAGGAGTTTAGGATTAACATATACAAACTATCACATATAAAATAGATAACCAACAGGGATCTACCGTATGGCACAGGGAACTATAGCCAGTATCCTATAATAACCTATAAGGGAAAGAACTTGAAGAGGAATATGCATAGGACTGGATCACTTTGCTATACCCCTGAAAGTAAGACGACACTGAAAATCAACTACACTTCAATTTTAAAGAAAGACTTTGGAAACTTATGTTTCCCTACATTGAAGGGTGCGATGTTGTGGGCTCTTGAGAAACTTGCTCAAACCCACACATTCAGGAGGCAGGTTGGGGGCAAGCATCTGGAATTCACACGCCCGCAACACAGAGCACACGCCGCTCACTGTGGAGTCCACGTGTCCCTAATCGTCAGCTGAGAGTGCCCCACACCAAGTCGGCTGATTACAGGAAGCGCACAGACGCTGACGGAACTGGTGTAAGGCTGAAAACAAAACAAAAATAAAATCTGGGTTTCTGCTCTTTGTGGTGGTTTGTCTTGTGATGTTTACGTATTGCTGAGTATGAGTGTGTGCCCCTCTGGCTTCAGCACACTTGGCTTCTCTTTATTTTTTGTTATTGCTGCATCTAACTTCGGCTTCAGCATAAATATCAGTTATGCTACTAAATATCTAGACAACTTTCAACAAAGTACTCCACATCTCTGAGCCCCGGTTTCTGGACTGGGCAGCAGGAACTTCAATTGTCCTTCTGGGTACCCAGCCGACTTGCTCTGCTGGCCTCCCTGGTATTAGGAGGGGTCATGCACTTGCTCTGGCCAGTGGGTTGAGACTGGGAGCAGGGGTGCCTCCCTAGGGAGAAGCCTTAAGACAGCTGTTGTTATTGTTTCATCGCTCAGTTGCATCTGACTCTTTGCGACCTCATGGACTGTGGCCCAGCAGACCTCTATCCGTGGGATTTTCCAGGCAAGAATGGGTTGCCATTTCCTTCTCCAGGAGATCTTCCCAGCCCAGGGATCAAACTCGAGTCTCCTGCATTGGCAGGCAGATTCTTTACTGCTGAGCCACCAGGGAAGCCCTATGGCAGTTGTCATCTTGCCTTTCCCTGAAAGATGACAGAGTCATCTGGTCCTTGAGTGTGGAGCAGAGTCCCTACCAAGCCAACGCACGTGCTTATAGCATCACCATGCTGTTTGACGTCATTAGGATTTAGAGGTTGTTTGTTACTCAGCATGAATTAGCCCATCCTGGCTGCCATTTCTGACATGAATGGTGAGTTCAGTAGAATTTACCTCTGAGGTTGTTTTGGGGACTGTCAACACCCAGTGGTTCCGTCAGCTCTTACCCTTGTTCTCACGGCTCTCAGCAGACATGCCACCTCCACTCTCAAGCTCCCTTTTGTCCATGTAGCTCCTCCCAGACTCACTTCCCCACCCTCCCACTGTCTCTCTTTTACGGTGTCCTCTGTGGAACTGGCTTCATGGTGTTTAAATTCTCTAAACTGTTTCTCATCTTTTTCTCCCCAACTGGAAACAGAATTTCAGAGCCTAACGGGATCTCCCTTCTTAAGAATCTGCAGAAACAAACCTTCAACCTCACTGCCAGTCACGAGCATCTATAGACACCATGACATCCCAGACTCATCACTACCAGTTCCTGCTCCTCCTTGGGACCTGCCCTCAGACCTGTCTTCTTCAGCTGTCAGCATCCATTTCCTAAGGACTCCTGATTGCCTCTGTTCCTGGGGTGCTTGTGGTCACTGGGCTGCTCTACCTGGCCTCTCCCATGCAGCTCAGACACCTCCCTCCCTGTCCTCCCCTCTCCTGCCCACGCTTCACGTAAGCTCTGCTTCCTGCCCAAGAATCTACATATTTTTCTTCCAACCACCTCCACCTCTCCCTCAACATTTTATCTAAATCGCAATCACAGGCCCTGGGGCACCTCAGCAGATGATTCCTCTTCCCTTGTTCCTGGCTAGGGGCCAGTCAGGCAGGAAAATGACACATAGTACGGACCCGTGACTACATGCTGTGTGTGTTGCCTAAAACTAAATGACTTTTCCAGAACAGCTAGCATTGCTATTCACTCTTCTAGTCCATGGAGTTGCAAAGAGTTGGAAACAACTGAGCAACTGATTACACATGCCTACTTGTCAGAAACCCCTCCTTGAAAGGTCTCTGTTCTCTTCCTGGCCACATGTCACCTTTCTCTGTCCACTCATTTGGCTGGCAACCCCCAGAGTTTTGTCTTCGGGATTGTCTACATGTTTTCCTTCAGGGAATCTCCCCCACCCTATGGCTCCTATGACCATTTAAATGCAGAGGACTCCCAGTGACCAGCACCAGATTCTCTCTAGACAAGAGCTCTAGGAGTAGCTATGTGATGTCCCATTAGACCTGGGGACACCTTATACTGAACATGCCCTCAAACAAACACCGTTTCTCCTCCGATCCCAAATCTGTGCTGTCCCTTCTACTCTGATCTGGCTTAATGGCATCACCGTTTACCTGCCTCCCAATTTGGAAACCTCCCTGTTGTTCTCACCTCCTTCCTCTCAACCCCTGCATACAGGCAGCTGCTAAATCTTGTGCTTCTAATTTTAAAACATCATTTGATTCTGTCTCTCCCAAACCCTATGCTACTGGCTTAAAATAGGCTCTCAACGTATCTTTTCTGGACTGTTTTTACAAGCTGTCTGTAGTCTGTTCTCACTATAAATTCCGCCCCCCCATCCCCTTCTCCAGCTTGCTGCTGTAGTTACAGAAAACAAAGCTAGTCAGGTCTTTTCTCCATGTAAAGGTTTCTGGCAGCTCTCTATGCCCAAAGGGAAAAATTCCAACTATGTGGTTTGGCTACAAAGCTTTTAGCCTCCTGGTCCTTCTTCTTCATCTTGATTCCTTTCCTCTGTTCATCTTCTTCATGCACATGCTGGTTCCTGTCCCTCCCAGGCCCATTGCTTCCAGCACAGACCATGCATTTTGAGAAGTATGTACATATTTTGTTTCAAACTGTTTTGTTTGCGCCTCTCTTACCCTATTCACTTGAAAGCTTCCGACATCTGTTATAACCAAGTTTAAGCATCACATACTTGATGAAGCCTTCCCCAGTTCTCCAATTCTCATATTGTTGTTCTGTTCCTTCGGCTCCCAGAGCACTTTGTATTTGCTGCAGACTTTACAATGTGTCTCTTCATCTTTCTATTAATCTGTTTGTCTCTCACCCTGGATAGACCGTAAATTTCAGATTATTGGAGAACTGAATAGAAAGTTGTTGAATACATGTTGACGAGTGAACACAATGTTGTTTTTGGTACCAGTCTCTTCTGTTCTTCTTACTACATCTGTAACAGACAATCAAGTTGAACTTAGGTTCTTAATGCCTTGGGGCTGACCAGCTGGGGCCAGGCTTTTCATTCCTGCAGCCACAAGTGGCCACTGAACCCTTGAAGTTCTGCTAGTACAAGGTGAAAGAAGCTGTAAGTGTGGAATATACACTGGATTTTAAAGACAATATGAAAGAGAATGTAAAAATATCTAATAACTTTTAAAATTATTCACATGTTGAAATGATATTTTGGATACACTGGATTAAATCAAATGTACTATAACAATAATTTTACCTTTTTATTTTAAAATGTGGTTACTATATTTAAAAGTACACATGTGGCATACATTATATTAAATATAGATGTTGCTGTGATCCTTCAACCCATTACGTAGATGGTCTCTTGGTGGTGAGCCTGTGTTCTTTTTTTTTTTCTTTTCTTTCTGAATCCTTGCAGTGGAAGAATCTTTTCTGGTGGGGATAAGCAGACACTAAAAGATGATATTTGCTAACTGATTACTGCTGGACCAACTTTCCCAAAGCATCCCCTTACACTTGTTCCCCATGCTACTCTCCTAGTGAAGAATCTACATGTTTTCTATCATCAGCTACTACATCGAGGGCAGATTGCTTTGTCTGGTGTCACCAGCCTTCTTCAGTCCTGTTGCACTTGACTTATCCAGCCGCAACTCTCACTTGTCCTAAGTAGCACCCTTGTCCTGTAGCTTGGAAAACAGTCTGTTTCTATGCCTGCTGCTCTTGCTTAGAATCCCCCTCCCTGCCTCCTCTAAATCAAGCCAGCCTTCAAGATAATGGCTCCTAGTTCTGTCTCCCATGTGACTTTTTTTCTGGCTTATTAGCACTTACTTTAATGTCCTCCTAGTTATTTGTAAGAGTCATGTGGTTTAAGCTGTAATTAGTTCATTTACTCAACATCTGTACTGCCATCACCATTTAATTCCAAAAACATTTTCTTCTGTGGCAAGAATGGGCCTAGGTGAGCCTGGGGTTGGGGGTCACCTCAATGCAGGGCTTGGGCTAGGAACTGGCCGGATAACGCACAGATTCCTGCCCAGTGCCTTTCCTAGCATTCGTCCCACCACAGGCCTGGATCATATTTGTTCTGATTCCTTAGGTTCCATGTTAGAAATTGCTAGTATGCCACACCACACCAAAACATTGAGACTCCTTCACCCAGGGTTCAAAATCCATGGGTCTGGATTGGGAAGCTCTGGGCTCTGAGAAAATGTCTTCTTTCCCTATTCTTCTTGCATTAAACGTGATTGTGATACAGCTTCTCCTTAAAGAACCCTGCCTAGGGCCCTTCGTTCCTGGGCCCCAGTCCTCGCCCTTACGGGAGGGAGGCCTTACTGCTCTGAGATTGAATCTCAGCTCCTGCATGGAGCAGTGGGGCCAAGTCCTCTCACTCCTACAGGCGACATGGCCCTCTTCTGTAGGATGTGTGTGTTAGCTGCTCAGTCGTGTCTGACTCCTTGCGACCCCATGGACTGTAGCCCGCCAGGCTCCTCTGTCCACGGAATTCTCCTGGCAAGAAGACTGGAGTGGGTAGCCTTTCCCTTCTCCAGGGGATCTTCCCAGCCCAGGGATCAAACTTGCGTCTCTTGCATTGCAAGAAGATTATTTACCGTCTTAGACACCTGGGAAGCTAGGATGTCCCCATGTGTAGGATGCGGACAACACTATTCAGGGCTGTGTTAAGGACTGGATGACTTAATAGCTCAAGGCGCACAGTGGCCACCAACCAACGTCGGCCTTCAATAACACATGTCACATCCCCTACAAGAGAAGAGGCAATTTTGCCTATTTGGTCCCAGACGGGCCTCCAGCTTCAAGCTCAGTGTCTGTTTCCAACGTGCCGGTGAAGAAACGTTGAAAGAATGACAAAATCCGCCCAGTTAAGATCGCTTCTGCCTTTCCAATGTCGTGCCGCAGGTGCAAAGGCAAAGAAGCACACGGAAAGGTCGTCCTTTACGGGGTCAGACTTGAGGTCCCCAGCGACGATAGCGTCTGCAGAGAGCGCGGAAGTCCACACGTGCCAAAGGCGCGGCACCTTCCCGGAACCACCTGTGCGCCGGACCGGAGCGGAAGCGCCACTCGGGCTGGGCTCGCGGGAGGCCCAGCGCATGCGCGGCGCGTTAGCGCCCATTCCTTCCGGCGGCGCCGCCCGGAAGCCTTGGCCCCGGCCCCTCCCCCTCGCCGGCTCGGCGGTGCGTGCGGGGCCGGCCCGGCGAGGAGGCGGGACACGTCGGCGCTGCCGCCTCCGCCGCCGCCGCCGCCCCTCCTCCTGCTCAAGCCGCCGCGGCCGCCGCNATATGATTTTAGCAGCCTCTACTTAAGAATATATTCTCTGAAGTTGCAACAGTTTTAAATACCCAATATAATCCCTTTCCATGAGGCTCTGAGACCTTCCTTCTTTGTTGAGAACACAAAATCTGGCCAGAAAACTATGGCAGAGCTTTCAAGCCAGAATCAGAGTAAAATAAAAACTATCTATCTGTAGATGATAGAATTAATAGCTATAATGAATGTATAATGAATACAGTATATATATAATACAGTATAATGAATATAGTAAACAAAGTCAACAGAATGGAATAGAGTAAAATTCTCTATGAAGTGGCATAGTTAATTATTCCAAGTTTGAAGTCAATGTTTGACCTGAGATTGAAAACATATTAAGAGTAATAAGAGCAAGAGGATCAGCAGTGAGAATATCCTACAGCTACACAGAGCAGCTGAGGGCCATGTCCCTACCAGTCAGGGCCTGAAAAAACTGGAAAGGGGAATGGCAAACCACTTCAGTATTCTTGCCTTGAGAACCACATGATCAATATGAAAAGGCAAAAAGATATGACACTGAAAGACAAGCCCCCCAGGTCAGTAGGTGTCCCATATGTTACTGGGGAAGAGTAGCAAATAGGCTCCAGAAAGAATGAAGAGAATTAGCCAAAGTGGAAAGGACACCCGGATGTGGTGAAAGTAAAGTCTGACGCTGTAAGAACAATATTGCACAGGAACCTGGAATGTTAGGTCCATGAATCAAGGTGAATTGAAAGTGGTCAAACAGAGATGGCAAGAGTGAATATCGACATTTAAGAATCAGTGAACTAAAATGGATGGGAATGGGTTAATTTAACTCAGTTGACCATTATATCTACCACTGTGGGCAAGAATCCCTTAGAAAAAAATAGAGCAGACCTTACAGTCAACAAAAGAATCTGAAAAGTAGTACTTGGGTGCAGTCTCAAAAATCAACAGAATGGTCTCAGCTCAAGTCCAAGGCTAACTATTCAACATCACAGTAATATAACTCTATGTCCAAACCACTAATGATAAAGAAGCTGAAGTTGAATGATCCTATGAAGATCTACAAGACCTTCTAGAAATAACAACACTCAAAACAGATGTCCTTTTGATGCCTGTGTGGATCACAACAAACTGAAAAATTATGAAAGAGATGGAAATACCAGACCACCTTACCTGTCTCCAGAGAAAGCTGTATGAAGGTCAAGAAGTAACACTTATAACTGGATATAAAACAACAGACTGGTTCCAAATCGGGAAAGGAGTGCATTAAGGCCCTATATTGTCACCCAGCTTACTTAACTTATATGGAGAGTACATTATGAGAAATGCTGGGCTGGGTGAAGTACAAGCTGGAACAAAGTTTTCCAGACAAATAACAATAACCTCAGATATGCAGATGACACCACCCTTATGGCAGAAAGTGAAGAGGAGCTAAAAAGCCTCTTGGTGAAAGTGAAAGAGGAGAGTGGAAATGTTGGCTTAAAGCTCAACATTCAGAAAACGAAGATCGTGGCATCTGGTCCCATCACTTCATGGGAAATAGATGGGGAAACAGTAGAAACAGTGTCACACTTTATTTTTCTGGGCTCCAAAATCACTGCAGATGGTGACTGCAGCCATGATGCTTGGGACTGATGCACGGGGATAATCCAGAGAGAGGGTGTGGGGCGGGAGGGGGGAGGTGAGGGT
>SJXQ01007685.1:87052-381608 GCA_006408695.1 Aepyceros melampus | reverse complement strand
ATAATCCAGAGAGAGGGTGTGGGGCGGGAGGGGGGAGGTGGGGGTCGGGATTGGGAGTTCATGTACACTCGTGGCTGATTCATGTCGAGGTGTAGCAAAATGAATACAGTATTGTAAAGCAAAACAAACTAAAAAATAAAAATTAATTAAAGAAAAAAAAAGATGCTTACTCCTTGGACAAAAAGTTATGACCAACCTAGATAGTATATTCAAAAGCAGAGACATTACTTAGCCAGCAAAGGTCCATCTAGTCAAGGCTATGGTTTTTCCTGTGGTCATGTATGGATGTGAGAATTGGACTGTGAAGAAGCCTGAGTGCCAAAGAATTGATGCTTTTGCACTGTGGTGTTGGAGAAGACTCTTAAGAGTCCCTGGGACTGCAAGGAGATCCAACCAGTCCATTCTGAAGGAGATCAACCCTGGGATTTCTTTGGAAGGAATGATGCTAAAGCTGAAGCTCCAGCACTTTGGCCACC
This sequence comes from Aepyceros melampus, assembly GCA_006408695.1. Classification (NCBI taxonomy): domain Eukaryota; kingdom Metazoa; phylum Chordata; class Mammalia; order Artiodactyla; family Bovidae; genus Aepyceros; species Aepyceros melampus. The sequence continues at coordinate 381,132 of SJXQ01007685.1, read as the reverse complement.
TCATGCAAAGAGTTGACTCCTTGGAAAAGACTCGGATGCTGAGAGGGATTGGGGGCAGGAGGAGAAGGGGATGACAGAGGATGAGATGGCTGGATGGCATCATGGACTCGATGGACGTGAGTCTGAGTGAACTCCGGGAGATGGTGATGAAGGGAGGCCTGGCGTGCTGCCATTGATGGGGTCACAAAGAGTCGGACACGACTGAGCGACTGAACTGAACTGAACTGAAGGGTAGAAAGCAAACAGGAACTAAAGAGTCTGTGGATGAAGGTGAAGAAGAGAGTGAAAAAGCTGACTTAAAACTCACATTAAAAAAACTAAGATCATATCTGGTACAATCACTACAGGACAAATAGATTGGGTAAAATGGAAGTAGTGACAGACTTTATTTGGGGGGGGGCTCCAAAATCACTGCAGACAGTGACTGCAGCCATGAAATTGAAAGATGTTTTCTCCTTGGAAGAAAATCTATGACAAACCTAGACAGCATATTAAAAAAAAGAAACATCATTTGATGACAAATGTCTGCATAGTCTAAGATTTGGTTTTTTCCCATAGTTATGTTTGGATGTGAGGGCTGGACTGTAAATAAGACTAGCACTGAAGAATTGATGCTTTTGAACTGTGGTGTTAAGAAGACTCTTGAGTCCCTTGGACAGCAAGGAGATCAAATCAGCAAATCCTAAAGGAAGTCAATCCTGAATATTCTTGGAAGGATTGATGCTAAAGGTGAAGTTCCAATACTTTGACCGCTTGATAGAAAGAGCCAATTCATTGGAAAAGACCCCGATGCTGGGAAAAATTGAGAGCAGGAAGAGAAGGGAGCCACAGAGGATGAGATAGTTTGATGGCATCATTGACTCAATGAACAGGAGTTTCAGTAAACTCAAGGAGTTATAAAAGATCAGGGAAGCCTGGTGTGCTGCAGTCCGTGGGGTCACAAAGGGTCAAACATGACTGAGTGACTGAACAGCAACAACAACAAGGGCATTGAAACGCCTGTGAACGTATATTGAGAGGCAAACCTCCTGAGACACTGAGTTAACAACTTTTACATTCCCACAGATTTTACCAAGGGGAGGCTGAGCACCATTAATGGTTTTATAACTCTTCTTCCCATGCAAATCTCAGAACAGCAGACATCAAACAGTTGTATTTAAAAATTCTTTCTTCTTAGAAAAGAAACCAAACTTATTATTTCCATAAGCACTCTCAGTTCAGTTCAGTCACTCAGTCGTGTCCAACTATTTGAGACCCCATGAATCACAGCACGCCAGGCCTTCTCGTCCATCACCAACTCCCAGAGTTCACTCAAACTCATGTCCTTTGAGTCGGTGATGCCATCCAGCCACCTCATCCTCTGTCGTCCCCTTCTCCTCCTGCCACCAATCCCTCCCAGCATCAGGGTCTTTTCCAATGAGTCAACTCTTCGCATGAGGTGGCTAAAGTATTGGAGTTTCAGCTTAAGCATCAGTCCCTCCAATGAACACCCAGGACAGATCTCATTTAGAATGGACTGGTTGGATCTCCTTGCAGTCCAAGGGACTCTCAAGAGTCTTCTCCAACACCACAGTTCAAAAGCATCAATTCTTCAGTGCTCAGCTTTCTTCACAGTCCACTCTCACATCCATACATGACCACTGGAAAAATCATCACCTTGACTAGATGGAACTTTGTTGGCAAAGTAATGTCTCTGCTTTTCAATATGCTATCTAGGTTGGTCATAATTTTTCTTCCAAGGAGTAAGCGTCTTTTAATTTCATGGCTGCAGTCACCATCTGCAGTGATTTTGGAGCCCCCAAAAATAAAGTCAGCCACTGTTTCCACTGTATCCCCATCTATTTCCCATGAGGTGATAGGACCGGATGCCATTATCTTAGATTTCTGAATGTTAAGCTTTAAGCCAACATTTCCACTCTCCTCTTTCACTTTCTGGAATAAGAGTGGTGTCATCTGCCTATCTGAGGTTATTGATATTTCTCCCAGCAATCTTGATTCCAGCTTGTGCTTCTTCTAGCCCAGCATTTCTCACAACTTACTCTGCATAAAAGTTAAATAAGCAGGGTGACAATATACAGCCTTGATGTACTCCTTTTCCTATTTGGAACCAGTCTGTTGTTCCATGTCCAGTTCTAACTGTTGCTTCCTGACCTGCATACAGATTTCTCAAGAGGCAGGTCAGGTGGTCTGGTATTCCCATCTCTTTCAGAATTTTCCACAATTTATTGTGATCCACACAATCAAAGGCTTTGGCATAGACAATAAAGTAGAAATTGATGTTTTTCTGGAACTTTCTTGTTTGTTTGATGATCCAGTGGATGTTGGCATTTTGATTTCTGGTTCCTCTGCCTTTTCTAAAACCAGCTTGAACATTTGGAAGTTCATAGTTCATGTATTGCTAAAGCATGGTTTGGAGAATTTTGAGAATTACTTTACTAGCATGTGAGAAGAGTGCAATTGTGCGGTAGTTTGAGGATTCTTGGGCATTGCTTTTCTTTGGGATTGGAATGAAAACTGACCTTTTCCAGTCCTGTGACCACTGCTGAGTTTTCCAAATGTGCTGGCATATTGAGTACAGCACTTTCACAGCATCATCTTTCAGGATTTGAAATAGCTCACTGGGATTCCATCACCTCCACTGCTTTTTTCCTAGTGATGCTTTCTAAGTCCCACTTGACTTCAGATTCCAGGATGTCTGGCTCTAGGTGTGTGATCACACCATCGTGATTATCTGGGTCATGAAGATCTTTTTTGTACAGTTCTGTGTATTCTTGTCACCTCTGCTTAATATCTTCTGCTTCTGTTAGGTCCATATCATTTCTGTCCTTTATTGAGCCCATCTTGGCATGAAATGTTCCCCTCGTATCTCCAATTTTCTTGAAGAGATCTCTAGTCTTTCCCATTCTGTTGTTTTCCTCTATTTCTTTGCATTGACTGTTGAGGAAGGCTTTCTTATCTCTCCTTGCTATTCTTTGAAACTGATTCATAAGCCTTCTGCTGCTGCTACTGCTGCTAAGTCACTTTAGTCGTGTCTGACTTTGTGTGACCCCATAGACGGCAGCCCACCAGGCTTCCCCGTCCCTGAGATTCTCCAGGCAAGAACACTGGAGTGGGTTGCCATTTCCTTCTCCAAGGCATGAAAGTGAAAAGTGAAAGTGAAGTCACTCAGTCATGTCCGACTCTTAGCAACCCCATGGACTGCAGCCGACCAGGCTTCTCCATCCATGGGAGTCTCCAGGCAAGAGTACTGGAGTGGGGTGCCATTGCTTTCTCCTCATAAGCCTCTAGAACATCTCAGAAAGAGTCTTAATGTAAAAGTTACATGTTTCTATTCAGGAGCAATTTAGTAAGGAAAATTTTTTCAAGTTATTAGAAGCAAGTTCCACACAAACAAGATATGATAATAAACAACATTTTGTTAAGTCTTGAGACAAAGTGATAAGTAAACATTTTAAAATAAGCGTGAGTGATTGAAAAGGCCTTAGCTAAATCTATAAGTGAGAAATCTTTATTTTTGGTTTTTCTCAAATAAATAATCAAGAAGAGAAGAGATTTAAGGAAAAAAGCATTTTTTTCCCTAAGACATTAAATCTAACAAAACAGATTACACACAAAATTAAAAAAAAAATCTATCATACTGCAGCCAAAGTTACTCATCAATAATCAAGGAGACAAACCCATCAAATTTGAATGAAATTTTCTCGATTTTAACACATTTTATTGTTTTATTTTTAAATCCAACTCAGTCATTCTAAGCAAAGCAAATAAAATTCACTTTCTATGTAGTATCCTTTATTGCTTCATGTTCTGAGAAAAAAAATAATAATAATACTTTAGGTCAACAGTTCTCCTGTAGGGGATTTGTGAAGCCAAAGCTATTTTCACAATATACCAAAACTTTATTTTTTTTTAAAGCACACTATGTTCATCATTGCTATCTTCAGATGAATTGACAAATATGTACTTAATGATTTTTACGGTTCACATTTTCAACATGGTAAACACTGATGGCTATAATCTACATAAACAAAAGCTCTGTAGAGACCTCAGCAAGCCTGAAAGTATTAAGAGTGCTGGAAACCAAAAATGTCTGATTCAATGCTGTAGAATAAACTGCTCATGTTTTCCTTACAAAACAAAAGCATCTCCATAATTGTGTTTTGCTCCATCACTACTGCTCCTGGTATAGATTCAAATACTCATGTTAATTAACTTTAGCTGGGTTAACTAACCTCTGTTTCACAGAAAAACTGGGGAGTAGGGATGAAAAATCGAAAATTGTCTGGTATACTTAAGCATATGGCAGATTATCAAACCTGTGAGCAAAGGTAACAAACTCTACAGTCATACATTCCTTCATCTTCTAAAATGGCAGGAATAAACAAAATCAGGAATACTACCAAAAGACACACACACACCTACACTATATGTACAGACATATGTACCTACATACACACACACACACACACACACACACCATGAAAATAAGTAAAACATATGTTTAGATTTATGCTTCATAATGTATCTTTCAGAATTCTCTCCTCAGTAGAAATTATTTAGAGAGCTAGTGATTATCCATTAATTAAAATCATTTTTATATCAATCTCAGATTTTCAATTACCCAACTCTCCTGGAGAGTAAAATTGAGCAAATATGCTACAAAATATGAGTACTGTTAAAATAAGTTTAAAATCATGTATATATAATGTTAACTTATTTGGCTAGCCTGTATAAGCTCAGAAAAGCCAAAGAACAAGTAGAATAAAATGTACACTTGTATAATACTTAAAATTGATAAATTAGAGAAAAGATAGATTTTTAAAACACAAAATTATGAAAATAGTCTAGCTTCTCAAATTTTTAACACTTTATTTTGTGTGTGGGCTCATAAAATATTTGTGAGTTAGCTTCTGTAGAAAGAAAGTTATTTTCAACTCTATCACCCTTAATGTAATAAAAGTTCAACTTCTTACTTCAGAGAAATTTTAGGAACATAACTGTGCTTACTCATCTTTCCAAGCCATCAGAAAAATTTATTCTGATAAAGTTTATAATTTACTGATACTCTGTAAAGACAGAAAACATTACAGGTTTGCCCAATGAGAGATAAAGGCTTTCTGAAGTACAGACACATTACTTATGGCCTCATAACTATAATTTCAAATGCAGGTGAAAAGTAAAGAAAGACAAAAATTCACACTTCAGATATCAAAGAGCAATTCTCATTCACCATGAGCATTCCATTCTTTTTTTTTTTCTTAATTGATATAAGCTAATGATATAATTTTGGAGTTCTCACAGGAGAGGATGAGCATATGACCTTCTTACTCCTCCATCTTGAGAGTAAAGAGACAGAGCCAAAGCAAAAACAACACCCAGTTGTGGATGTGGCTGGTCATGGAAGTAAAGTCCAAAGTTAGAGAGCAATATTGCATAGGAACCTTGAATGTTAGGTCCATGAATCAAGGCAAATTGGAAGTGGTCAAACAGGAGATGGCAAGAGTGAACATCGCATTTTAGGAATCAGTGAATTGAAATAGACTGGAATGGGTAAATTTAACTCAGATGATCATTATATCTACTACTGTGGGCAAGAATCCCTTAGAAGAAGCCATCATAGTCAACAAAAGAGTCAGAAATGTAGTACTTGGAAACAGTCTCAAAAACAACAGAAAGGTCTCTGTTCCTTTCCAAGGCAAACCATTCATATCACAGTAATCTAAGTTTATGCCCCAATCAGTAATGCAGAAGAAGCCAGTTGAATGGTTCTATGAAGACCTACAAGAACTTCTAGAACTAACGCCCAAAAAAGATGTCTTTTTCTTATTATAGGGGATTGGAATGCAAAAGTAGAAAGTCAAGAAACACCTGAAGCAACACATAAATTTGGCCTTGGAGTACAGAATGAAGCAGGGCAAACGCTAATAGAGTTCTGTCAAGAGAACACACTGGACATAGCAAACACCCTCTTCCAACAACACAAAAGAAAACTCCACTCATGGACATAACCAGATGGTCAACAGCGAAATCAAATTGATTATATTCTTTGCAGCCAATGATGGAGAAGCTCTATACAGTCAGCAAAAATAAGACCAGGAACTGACTGTGGCTCAGATCATGAACCCTTGACTGCCAAATTCAGACTTAAATTGAAGAAAGTGGAGAAAACCACTAGACCATTCAGGTATGACCTAAATCAAATCCCTTATGACTATACAGTAGAAGTGAGAAATAGATTTAAGGGACTAGATCTGATAGACAGAGTTTCTGATGAACTATGAATGGAGGTTCTTGACATTGTACAGGAGATAGGAATCAGATCATCCCAAAGAAAAAGAAAGGTAAAAAAGCAAAATGACTGCCTGAGGAGGCCTTACAGATAGTGGTGAAAAGAAGAGAAGTGAAAAGCAAAGGAGAAAAGGAAATATATACCCATTTGAATGCAGAATTTCAAAGAATAGCAAGGAGAGATCAGAAAGACTTCCTCAGTGATCAAGGCAAAAAAATGGAGGAAAACAATAGAATGGGAAAGACTAGAGATATCACTCATTGTACTCATCTCACACGCTAGTACAGTAATGCTCAAAATTCTCCAACCCAGGCTTCAGCAATATGTGAACTTCCAGATATTCAAGCTGGTTTTAGAAAAGGCAAAAGAACCAGAGATCAAATTACCAACATCTGCTGGATCATCAAAAAAACAAGAAAGTTCCAGGAAAAACATCTATTCTGCTTTACTGACTATGCCCAAGCCTTTGACTGTGTGGATCACAATAAACTGTGGAAAATTCTGAAAGAGATGGGAATAGACCACCTGATCTGCCTCTTCAGAAACCTGTATGCAGGTTAGGAAGCAACAGTTAGAACAGGACATGAACAACAACTGGTTCCAAATAGGAAAAGGAGTGCATCAAGGCTGTATATTGTCACCCTGCTTTTTAAACTTATATGCAGAGTACATCATGAGAAACGCTGGGCTGGAGGAAGCACAAGCCAGAATCAAGATTGCTGGGAGAAATATCAATAATTTCAGATATGCAGATGACACCACCCTTATGGCAGAAAGTGAAGAAGAACCAATGGGCCTCTTGATAAACGTTAAAAGGGAGAGTGAAAAAGTAGTCTTAAACCTCAACATTCAGAAAACTGATATAATGGCATCCGGTCCTATCACTTCATGGGAAATAATGGGGAAACAGTGGAAACAGTGTCAGACTTTATTTTGGGGGGCCCCAAAATCACTGCAGATGGTGACTGCAGCCATGATATTTAAAGACACTTACACCTTGGAAGGAAAGTTATGACCAACCTAGATAGCATATTCAAAAGCAGAGACAGTGCTGTGTTGACAAAGGTCTGTCTAGTCAAGGCTATGGTTTTTCCAGTGGTAATGTATGGATGTGAGAGTTGGACTATAAAGAAAGCTGATAGCCAAAGAATTGATGCTTTTGAACTGTGGTGTTGGAGAAGACTCTTGAGAGTCCCTTTGAATGCAAGGCAATCCAACCAGTCCATCCTAAAGGAGATCTGTCCTGAGTGTTCACTGGAAGGTTCATTACCTGAGGCTCAAATACTTTGGCCAGCTGATGCGAAGAGCTGACCCATTTTAAAAGACCCTGATGTTGTGAAATATTGAAGGCAGGAGGAGTAGGGGATGACAGAGGATGAGATGGTTGGATGGCATCACTGACTCAATGGACATGAGTTTGGGTAGACTCTGGGTGTTGGTGATGGACAGGGAGGCCTGGTGGCTGCAGATCATGGGGTCACAAACAGTCAGACAGGACTAAGTGAATGAACTGAACTGATGAAGACTTCCAAGACCTTCTAGGACTAATACCCTAAAAAGACATTCTTTTCATTGTAGGAGACTGGAATGCAAAAGTAGGAAGTCAAGAGATACCTGGAATAAGAGGCACATTTTGCCTTGGAGTAAAAATGAAGCAGGTCAAATGCTAACAGAGTTTTGCCAAGAGAGCACACTGGTCATAGCAAACACCATCTTCCAACAACACAAGAGAAGACTCTACACGTGGACATCAAGAGATGGTCAACACCGAAATTAGACTGATTAGATACTTGCAGCCAAAGATGAAGAAGCTCTATACAGTCAGCAAAAACAAGACCGGGAGCTGACTGTGCCTCTGGTAACAAAATTATTGCCAAATTCAGACTTATATTGAAGAAAATAAGGAAAGCTACTAGGCCATTCAGGTATGACCTAAAATTCAAATCCCTTACGATTACACACTGGAAGTGACAAATAGATTCAAGGAATTAGATCTGATGCACAGAGTGCCTGAAGAAATATGGACAGAGGTTCGTGACATTTAGCAGGCAATGGTCAATACCATCACCAAGAAAAAGAAAGGCAAAATGGTTGCCTGAGGAGGCCTTACAAATAGCAGAGAAACACACACACACACACATATATACACAAAAGGCAAATTAGAAAAGGAAAAGTATACCCATTTGAATGCAGAGTTCCAAACAATAGCAAGGATAGATAAGAAAACCTTCCTCAGTGATCAAGGCAAAGAAATAGCGTAAAACAATAGAATGGGGAAGACTATAGATCTCTTCAAGAAAATTAGAGATACCGAGGGAACATTTCATGCAAAGATGGGCACAATAAAGGCCAGAAATGGTATGGACCTAACGGAAGCAGGAGATATTAAGAACAGATGGCAAGAATAAACAGAAGAACTATACATAAAAGATCTTCATGACCCAGACAACCATGATAGTGTGATCATTCACCTAGAGCCAGACTCCTGGAACACAAAGTCAAATGGGCCTTAGGAAGCATCACCATGGACAAAGCTAGTGGAGATGATGGAATTCCAGATAAGCTGTTTCAAATCCTAAAAGATGATGCTATTAAAGTGCTGCACTCAGTATACCAGGAAATTTGGAAAACTCAGCTGTGGCCACAGGACTGGAAAAGGTCAGTTTTCATTTCAATCCCAAAGAAAGGTAATGACAAAGAATTTTCAAACTACCACACACCTGCACTCATCTCACACACTAACAAACTAATGCTCAAAATTATCCAAGTCAGTCTTCAAAAATATATACACTGTGAATTTCTAGATGTTCAAGCTGGATTTAGAAGAGGCAGAGGAGCCAGAGATCAAATTGGCAACATCTGTTGGATCATTGAAAAAGAAAGAGTTATAGAAAAACATCTACTTCTGCTTTACTAACTATGTCAAAGCCTTTCACTGTGTAGATCACAACAACCTATGGAAAATTCAAGAGATGGGAATACCAGACCACCTGACCTGCCTCCTGAGAAATGTGTATGCACATCAAGAAGCAAATGTTACAACTGGACATGGAACAACATACTGGTTCCAAATCGGGAAAGGAGTATGTCAAGGCTGTATACTGTGACCCTGCTTATTTAACTTATACAGAGTACGTCATGAGAAGTGCTCTCTGGATGAAGCATAAGCTGGAATCAAGATTGCTAGAGAATTATTAATAACCTCAGATGAGCAGATACCACCACCCTTATGGAAGAAATTGAAGAAGAACTAAAGAGCCTCTTAATGAAAGTGAGAGAGAGTGAAAAAGTTGGCTTAAAATTCAGCATTCAGAAAAATAAGATCATGGCCTCACTTCATGGCAAATAGATGGGGAAACAGTGACAGACTTTATTTTCCTGGGTTCCAAAATCACTGCAGATAGTAACTGATGCCATGAAATTAAAAGATGCTTGCTCCTTGGGAGAAAAGTTATGACCAACCTAGATAGCATATTCAAAAGCAGAGACATTACTTTGCCAACAAGGTCCATATAGTCAAAGCTGTTGTTTTTCCAGTAGTCATGTATGGATGTGAGAGTTGGACTATAAAGAAAGCTGAGTGCCAAAGAATTGATACTTTTGAATTGTAGTGTTGGAGAAGACTCTTGAGAGTCCCTTGGACTGCACAAAGATCCAAACAGCTCATCCTAATAGAAATCAGTCCTGAATATTCATTGGAAGGACTAATGCTGAATCTGAAACTCCAATACTTTGGCCACCTGATGGGAAGAACTGACTCACTGGACAAAACCCTGATGCTGGGAAAGACTGAAGGCAGGAGGAGAAGGGACAACAGAGGATGATTTGGTTGTAAGGCATCACCGACTCGATGGACATGAGTTTGAAACAGCTTTGGGAATTGGTGATGGACTGGGAAACCTGAGTGCTGTAGTTCATGGGGTTGCAAGGAGTTGGACATGACTGAAAAACTGAACTGATACAGATACTGATAGACAAAAAAATCAACAAAAAAGACTCAGAAACCAGATTTTCTGTGACCAGAGAAGAGATATTTAGTATTATCTACACAGATTGACTGAGCTACTGAACTGAACTGAACACAGATCATCAAATGATCAGACCATATGATCAAATACCCAATCACTTTGCCCCCAGTGGGGAGAAACTTATTGATTGTATACAAAAGAGAAACAAAATGAAAGCACACAATTGAAAGAAAGATAAAATAGAAAATCTAGCGCAATGAAGTCAGCAACATTATGCTCTATTCCCACTTACATTTTACTCCCAGAATCCAGGCTAAGATTTACCTGGGCTTAATCTATCTGAGGGTCAAAAAGAGTAGGACACGATAGGTAGCTCAACTGGTAAAGAATCCACCTGAAATGCGGGAGACCTGGGTTTGATCCCTGTGTTGTGAAGCTGCCCTGGAGAAGGTAAAGGCTTCTCCCAGATTACCCCAGTAATCTGGCCTGGAGAACTCCATGGACTCTATAGTCAATGGGATCTCAAAGAGTCAGACACGACTGGGCATCTTTTACAAACAACTGAGGTGTACTTCTCTGGCAACATACTTTATCTGACTCAGATGAAGACAGCACATTGTGGCACATGGTCCTTAAAACCGATTAAAAATAAATTCAAAAGGAAGGCAAGATCATTATTCTTATAATAAATGTTAAATGACAGTGCAAATTTTAACACGTTAATTAAAGAAGGATTCAGTAATATGTTACAAAAGATTTCCTATTCTTCAAACTGTTTACACAACTGGAAGCTGGTATATGTATATATGTATATTATATGTATATGTATGTGTGTTATGTTTCACTGCTTTTTTAAAACTGTTCATGAGCTTAGAATTTTTCATTTATCTTTAAAATCCATGTTATATTCATTTTGTGTTACTGAGGTTATATGTGCATTTACTTTCTATATAGTCCTATCACTTCACACACAAATTCTTTACTTGACACGTATTTTCTCCTCCTGTGCTACTTGATAACAGATTTTCACGTTTTAAAAAATTACTTCCTCAGAAAATAACATTTAGCAGAATGGTTTCTCTTTGTGTAATTCCTCATTTTAATTTTTTGCCCTGTTCTGTCTTGACTCTTTATTTCATTGAACCATTTTCTGTGCTATCATTTTAATGTTTTAACAATTCTGCTATAAATGTTTCTTATAATTTTCTGCCATTCCTTTCTATAGCTTAAGTGTCTGGCTTTTGTTTTGTGTTTCCTCTTATACTTTTGTCTTCATGTAATCACTTTTTTTGATAGAATATACACTAAATATTCCAGTTTTATGATACTAGAATTCTGTACTACCTAATTTTAAGAAGTATCATCTTCCTAAATACCTAGGTTATTTTAGTTTTCCATTTTACTACAAAATATTATATCTAAGGTTCCCTCCCTCCTTTCTTCAATTTGAAACAGACAGGGAAATAGTGGAAACAGTGGCTGACAGAATCACTGAAGATGGTGACTGCAGCCATGAAAAGAAGCAACAGTTAGAACTGGACATGGAATAATGGACTGGTTCCAAATTGGGAAAGGTGTACCCAAGGATGCATATTGTCACCATGCTTAATTAACTTATATGCAGAGTACATCATGAGAAATGCTGGGCTGGATGAAGCACAAGCTGTAATCAAGACTGATGGAAGAACTGACAATAACCTAAGATATGCATGACACCACCCTTATGGTAGGAAACGAAGAAGAATTGAAGAGCCTCTTGATGAAAGGGAAAGAGGAGAGTGAAAAAGTTGGTTTAAAGCTCAGCATTCAGAAAACGAAGATCATGGCATCTGGTCCCCTCACTTCATGGCAAATAGATGGGGAAACAATGGAAACTGACAGATTATTTTCTTGGGCTCCAAAATCACTGCAGATGGTGACTGCAGCCATGAAATTAAAAGATGCTTGCTCCTTGAAAGGAAAGTTATGACCAACCTAGACAGCATATTAAAAAGCAGAGACATTACTTTGCCAACAAAGGTCCATCTAGTCAAAGCTATGGTTTTGCCAGTAGTCATGTATGGATGTGAGAGTTGGACTATAAAGAAAGCTAAGCACTGAAGAATTGATGCTTTTGAACTGTGGTGTTAGGGAAGACTCTTTAGAGTCCCTTGAACTGCAAGGAGATCCAACAAGTCCATCCTAATGGAAATCAGTCCTGAATATTCTTTGGAAGAAATGATGCTGAAGCTGAAGCTCCAATACTTTGGCCACCTGATGCGAAGAGCTGATTCATTAGTAAAATCCCTGATGCTGGGAAAGATTGAAGGAAGGAGGAGAAGGGAACAACAGAAGACAAGTTGGTTGTATGGCATCATCGACTCAATGGACATGAGTTTGTGCAATCTCCAGGAGTTGGTGACGGACAGGGAAGCCTGATGTGGTGCAGTCCTTTGGGTCACAAAGAGTTGGACATGACCGAGCAACTGAACTGGACTGAAGTATATGTAATGATATATACACACAGGCCCATATGTAATTAATTAAATTCAAATTACTAAAAGTGATATATGTAATAACAATAACATATATGCTTCATAGGTTACTTCAAGTCTTATATATGATTTACACACACACACACCCACACACACACCCACACACATGCTTCCCCAGTGGCTCAGCAGTAAAGAATCTGCCTGCTATGCAGGAAACACAGATATGAGTTCTATCCATGGGTTGGGAAGATCTCCTGGAGACAGGCATGGCAACATACTCTAATATTCTTGCCTGGAGAATCTCATGGGTAGAGTAGCCTGGTGGACTACAGTCCATGGAGTCACAAGAAGTCAGAGACAACTAAAGTGGTTGAGCAGCAGCTGCATACATACACACACAGACCCACACAGACTGGAGCTCTACTTCACAGAATTGTGAAATTATGAAACATTTATAATGCTGTTAATGGACCTCTGTTAAGTTATGTATCTACATCACACATTTTACCTCATTTATTCATTTCAAATGCTATCTATTAATAAAAAGGAGGATCTCAATATAATAAACAATATATGTTTAATTCATAGTTTGAAATAATTTTATTGTACCACATAATCACTGGGTAAATTTATAAAGATTAAAATTATAGTTCATGTTTAATTCAAATTGGTCTAATTTTTTTTTTTTGGTCTAATTTTATCGTTAATTGGATGAGATAATGGGGTTTCACTTAACTGGTGTTAAATTTTCTACATGATAGATTTGTGGGCAGGACAAATTCAGGTAATCATAAGGTCAAAGAGTAAGTATTTACTCTTACTCTTGGATAGTATTTTAGCGATGTCAGTCTAATACTCTTATGTTTTACTTTGCTGCTAAGTCACTTCAGTCGTGTCTGACTCTGCAACCCCATAGACGGCAGCCCACCAGGCTACCCCATCCCTGGGATTCTCCAGGCAAGAACACTGGAGTGGGTTGCCATTTCCTTCTCCAATGCATCAAAGTGAAAAGTGAAAGTGAAGTTGCTCAGTCGTGTCCGATCCTCAGTGACCCCAAGGACTGCAGCCTTCCAGGCTCCTCCGTCCATGGGATTTTCCAGGCAAGAGCACTGGAGTGGGTGCCACTGCCTTCTCTGATGTTTTACTTTAGTATTTAGAAATAGACAGGGAATGTTGTTTAGTGCTTACTCTGGATGCAGAACTGAGAGATCCCTATTGTATCCTGTTTTTCTAACATTATTTCTACTATTTCTCATTTCAAAAAATGTTGTCTAATCATAATTCAAATGAAACTTTTGAAGCATCAGAACTCAATCCTAAAATGCATAAAAAAATTTTAATAATACTTGAGGCAATAAATATAAAGATGTTTATAATACTAAGATTCATAATATAGCATTACTGTATACATATATAGACTATTTCAATCAAGAGAATGGGTCAAAAAATGAGGAAATTTTAAAATCTATGCTTGAATATATAAACAAATGAGAGTACACATTAAATGCATATTACAAATTAAAAATAAAGATATATTTATATTTGGAAAATTGGTCATATTACTAGCATACATACCAATGTAATATAATTGTTTTTCAGTAGTTACAAGGGAAAAAAATTTAATTAGGACCCAACACCCAGAAATTTATAAGGAAAGGGGTAATAAATTTCAAAGTACAAATTCAAAATATTTGTTCACAAAATTCACCAAATAAAAAAGTTCAAAGACAAGCCTAGACTGTGGAAGCTACTTTTTATGTACTGTGGTACTGGACATGGAAACAAATAGGAAAAGGAGTACATCAAGGCTGTATATTGTCACCCTGCTGATTTAACTTCTGTGAAGAGTACATCGTGAGAAATGCTGGACTGGAAGAAGCACAAGCTGGAATCAAGATTGCTGGGAGAAATATCCATAACCTCAGATATGCAGATGACACCACCCTTATGGCAGAAAGTGAAGAGGAACTCAAAAGCCTCTTGATGAAAGTGAAAGAGGAGAGTGATAAAGTTGGCTTAAAGCTCAACATTCAGAAAATTAAGATCATGGCATCTTGTCCCATCACTTCATGGGAAATAGATGGGGAAACAATGGAAACAGTGTCAGACTTTTATGTTTCGGGCTCCAAAATCACTGCAGATGGTGATTGCAGCCATGATATTAAAAGATGCTACTCCTTGGAAGAAAAGTTATGATCAACCTAGATAGCATATTAAAAAGCAGAGACAATACTTTGCCAACAAAGGTCCATCTCATTAAGGCTATGGTTTTTCCAGTAGTCATGTATGGATGTGAGAGTTGGACTATCAAGAAAGCTGAGGGCCAAAGAAATGATGCTTTTGAACAGTGGTGTTGGAGAAGACTCTTGAGAGTCCCTTGGACTGCAAGGGGATCCAACCAGCCCATTCTAAAAGAGATAAGTCCTGGGTGTACTTCGGAGGAATGATGCTAAAGCTGAAACTCCAGTACTTTGGCCACCTCATGCGAAAAGTTGACTCATTGGAAAAGACTCTGATGCTGGGAGGGACTAGGGGCAGGAGGAAAAGGGGACGACTGAGGATGAGATGGCTGGATGGCATCACCGACTCAATGGACATGGGTTTAGTGAACTCGGGTAGTTGGTGATGGACAGGGAGGCCTGGCGTGCTACAATTCATGTGGTAGCAAAGAATACAGATACAACTGAGCGACGGAACTGAACTGAACTGAATGCATTTTTGATATATTTTTCCTTTCTAAGATATTTTGTATTTGTTCCATTCTGATAATTACACAGCACTTACTGTCTAAACTGTAAATGTAAAAATCAATAAAACATAAAAAAACAACAGTAGTATTTATAATTGTTCGGGAAAGCAGGAACCAGAAAGCAAAGATTGCCCATATTCCTAAGAAGATTGTTTTACCTCACACTCATGGTTCTGGGTTATGCAATGAAAGCTACCTGTTTGCTTTATTTTCATCTCTAAAACTATCTTTTGTCTTTTATAATTATTTTCAATATAGCATAGCATTAGAAGTCCAAGAATAGCTGCATGAGTGAACAGAATATTTTTGAATGAATGTCTCATTAGTTTCATGCATTTTAACCATTAGACTGACATAATAGGTAAAAGTCTTAGTTCGCCTTTAACCTTGGCCTCATTGCATTTCCATCAGTTTTTCTTATTTGCAGAATGTGTGAAAGGTGGTTTAATCAGCAGTAAACTCTCCATTAAAATGTATTCAGTTAAAAAGATCATTTGTTGCCCACTCTGCTCACAGGTGTCTTTAATGTCTTGATAATGAGACGGTGATAATGTTTGTGCAGGAATTAGAAACTCTGGAATATTTACCAGAAATAAAATAGAATTGCTCATGTTCTAAGCCTATGGAAAGTAGTTCAGAAAATATTTTTAATTATACAAACCCTGTGTTACTTAAAATTTATAAACAACTTTTAAAATAAAATCTACACAAACTCTTGAAAATCACAGCCCTCAGTATTCATAATGTTACCTCAAAAGATCATGAAAAGAGTACAGGAATACAATAAGGATTTGTTTATTCATCATATTTAATGATATGATACTGTGATTCTAAAGATATGATCCTAGTCCATGTTACTGTGCTAGAATCTACAGCAACTCAAAGGTGACTGCAACAGTTATTAATATTTGGTCTCTCATCTGCCTGCCTAACACTATGTACTCTACTTGTTGATTGTTGGGCCTAGGACTCTGCAAACTGCATTTCTCTTTGGCCAAATGGCTCCCTGTTGGGCTCAAGCAGAAAGGAACTGGCTTTTTACTCTTTCCCGCTGCTATTATTAGGGTTACCTCAACAATGTTTGTTCATACCAACAAAATCATTTTGTTCTGATAGCAACATTAGATTTCAATCTATACAATAAATAATAGAAAAAAAATAAACCCAAACAAAAAGCAATACCTCTCCATCCTCCACTTCTTTCAAAGCTTAAAGACCACCATATTACTTTCTGTACCTATGAATTTGACTATTCTAGATACAACATATAAGTGGAATCATCCAATATTTGTCCTTTTATATCTGGCTATTTTATGTAGCATAATGTTGCCAAGGTTCATCATTATGTTGTAACATATGTACTAAAAATTCTTTACCTTAAATTCTCTCCAAAAATAACTGGCATGGTTTCTGTTCCTGACTTGACCCTGATGAATACAGTTACTGGAATGATTCAAAATTACTAGTCAAAAAGCAGAAGTCAATGGCAGCCCACTCCAGTACTCTTGCCTGGAAAATCCCATGGACAGAGGAGCCTGGTAGGCTGCAGTACATGGGGTTGCAAAGAGTTGGACACGACTGAGCAACTTCACTGTCACTTTTCACTTTCATGCATTGGACAAGGAACTGGCAATCCATTCCAGTGTTCTTTCCTGGAGAATCCCTGGGACAGCAGAGTCTGGTGGGTTGCCATATATGGGGTTGCCCAGAGTCGGACATGACTGATGGGACTTAGCAGCAGCAGCAGTGAAAAAAACCTTATGGCCTTCAATTCTGGATGAAAAATATAAGTGAATTGTTTTCAACTGACAATTCCATCCATAAAAGTCATTTATGTGAGCTCTGTCACAACTGACAACTCCATCCACATAAAGGTCATTTATGTGAGCTCTTAGTCACGTATTACTCTGGAATAAGTTTATTATCTGATCCACATATTCTGAAAGAAACTTTCATCTCACAGGGAAAGAAATAGATCTAAACAGTTAAATGATAATGTACCCCAAGTTTGAGTTATTTTATTTTGTGTAAAAGAAAACATCAACTAATTCTTGTATTTTCATATAAATTCATATTAAGATGCTCCTATTTTACTAGGATAAATAGACAAGAGTTAAGAAGAATGAGAAATATGACAACAGCCAGAGGAATGATTCTGTGATCTATAGCTTTGATTTACCTTGTGAAACGTCTTAAGTTTTCTTTTACACCTTTTATGATGTTTTCTATTTCATGGTAACTTCCTCTGAGATATTTACACAATGCTTTTTTTTACCTTGAAGATGTCCATGGAATTTTACAGGCAAGAATACTGGAGTGGGTTGCTCTATTTTCTCCAGGGGATCTTCCCAACCAAGAGATCAAACCAGCATCTCCTGCATTGGCAGGCGGGTTGTTTACCACTGTGCCACCTGGAAAGAATGGCCTTCCTTAAACAGACTTCTAGAGAAATTTAGAGGCATTAGGAGGAGAAGGCGGAGAAGGCAATGGACCTCACTCCAGTACTCTTGCCTGGAAAATCCCATGGATGGAGGAGCCTGGTAGGCTGCAGTCCATGGGGTTGCGAAGAGTCGGACACGACTGAGTGACTTCACTTTCACTTTTCACTTTCATGCAGTGGAGAAGGAAATGGCACCCACTCCAGTGTTCTTGCCTGGAGAATCCCAGGGATGGCAGAGCTTGGTGGGCTGTCATCTATGGGGTTGCACAGAGTCGGACATGACTGAAGCAACTTAGCAGCAGCAGCAGCAGGGGCGTTCCGTTCAGTTCAGTTCAGTCTCTCAGTCGTGTCTGACTCTTGTGACCCCATGAATCGCAGCACGCCACGCCTCCCTGTCCATCACCAACTCCCAGAGTTCACTCAGACTTGCGTTCATCGAGTCCGTGATGCCATCCAGCCATCTCATCCTCTGACGTCCCCTTCGTGTCCTGCCCCCAATCCCTCCCAGCATCAGAGTCTTTTCCAATGAGTCAACTCTTCGCATGAGGTGGCCCAAGTACTGGAGTTTCAGCTTGCATTAGGAAAGGAAAAAAAAAAAAAAAAAAAAACAACAACAAAATGCTTCTACTGAGTCTCATTACTTGGCCATATGGAGAAGCCTCAGGGCCCAGTTTTATAGGTATAGAGTTTAAAAAAAGTTTTGAGTAGGTCTATCCCTACTTAGCCATATTCTATTCTACAGTTATAATCTGTGCCTCTGAGTTTTATCCTCTGTTAAGCTTCATCTCCTGATCCCAAGGGAGACTTGAAACTATCAGAGATAAAGTAATCCAAATAGAAAATAAGGCTTAAAAGAGTAATCCCAATGGTGCTGTATTGTCCTGAAGTAAAGAATCTCATTATCTCAAGAGTCTATTATTTACCAGAGGTCTTTCTGTGACTACTAATGAGACTGAGATGAAGGACTTAAAATTTTGCAAATTATTCACTTACCTACTTCATCAAACCTGGGTTTAAAACATTTTTTCTCTTAGAGATTATGTACTTTTTATTATTAATTGTCATAATTAAAAATTTGAAAACCATCATAGTGCTACACATAACTACAAGTAATGGATTTATCAGCCAAATTACAAAGTTTATAGTATCAAGCATTTTGGTTACTTCCTTACCGTCCATTGTGCCTCACAATTTCAAACAGATTTTACCAGCTAGAATCTTAAGAAACATCTGGGCTTTAAGCCAAAATTTGATGCCTTTTGAAAGCCAATGAAAATTTCAGCATTATATTTGAATGAAATATTCATTATTTTATCTACCCACAGAGATTATTGCTGACTAAACTTATTTAGCATCAGAAAAAAGTAATTTTAAATAAACCAAGACTTAACCTCTTTCACCTGACTTTAAAATATATATTTATTATACAAAATCATAGTTAAGAGATAAGTAAATTTTTAATATAAATGTAGTCAGCCATTTTTTTGTCAAGTATTTGAAGAAGTGTTATTTTAAAAATTATTTGTTTTTTGAAATAATAACTGAGGAATGATGTGTTTTCTATTAATATTATAACCCATTAAAGAACTCAAAGGGATTTGTGTACAGTACTGTAGAATATAATGTCTTAAAATGAAAAGACAGTCCATGGAATGGTAAATATTGAAAATGAGATCACCAATAAGGGGTTAATATCAAAAATATATATATTTATAGCTCATACACCTCAATATTAAAAAAAAACTGATTAGAAAATGAACAGAAGACCTAGACAGACATATTTCATAGAAGACATACAGATAGCCAAAATATATGAAAAAATACTCAACATTGCTAATCATTAGACAAGTGCAAATCATAACCACGATGAGACATTATCTCACACTTTTGTAATGCATATCTACAAATAATAAATGTTGGTGAGAACAAGGAGAAAAGAGAACCCTTTTACACTGTTGGTGGAAATGTAAATTGTTGCAATCACTATGTAAATCATTATGGAGAGTCTTCAAAAAGCTAAAGAAATAACTTCTACATGATCTAGTAATTCCACTTCCAAGTTCATGTCAAAAAAAAAAATGAAAGAAAACACTAATTGGCACATGTACCTCCATGTCCATAGCAGTATTATTTAAAACAGCCAAGATATAGAAACAACTCAGTTGTCCCTGAAAGGATAAATGGATAAAGAAGATAAAAATGAAAGTTAGTCACTCAGTCATATCTGACACTTTGCAATCCAATGTACTGCAGCCTGCCAGGCTCCTCTGTCCATGGGATTCTCCAGACAAGAATACTGGAAGTGAGTTGCTGTTCCCTTCTCCAGGTGATCAAACCTGGGTCCCCTGCATTGCAGGCAGATTCTTTACCATCTGAGTCACTGTACAGAATAGTGGCATATATAAATACAATGGAATATTATTCAGCCATAAAAAATAACTAAGTTATGCCACTTGCAACAATATGAACTTAGAGAGGAGCCTGATGGGCTACAGTTCGTGGGGTCACAAAGAGTTAGGCTTGACTCAGCCACTAAACAACAAACAACAACAGAAACTATGCTTAGTGAAGTGTCAGATAAAGAAAAATACTGTATATTATCACTTCTACATGGAATCTAAAAACAGAACAAATCACTATGTATAACAGAAACAGACTCACAGATGTAGAAAACAAACTAGTGGATACCAGTTTGAAGACAGAAGAATGGGAGGGGAAGAGAGGAGTGTGGGATTTGGAGATACAACACACTATATACACAATAGGTAAGCAAAAATTACATATGTACAGAACAGGGAAATATAGCCATTATTTTGTAATGACTTTAAATGGAGCAAAATTATATATCTATAAAATGTAATAATAAAATCACTTAACAAATAAAATGTAATATCTTAGACTACTCAATGACAATGTCAGACTCAGTTTTGTAATCTTACATTTCACTAAAGAATACTTAATATAAAAGCTCAAAATAAAAAAATAAAACATGTTTCTTGTTCTCTTATATTTCTGTTGCACGCGAAATATACTGATAACCTAAATCAAATCACTTATGATTATACAGTGGAAGTGAGAAATAGATTTAAGGGTCTAGATCTGATAGACAGAGTGCCNAGTGTTGGTTCCTTCTGAGGTTGTGAGGGAAGGATCTCTTCCAGATCTTTCTCTTTGACTTGTACATATTGTCTTTTGCCCATATCTTTTCACACTGCCTTCCTTCCTTGAGTGTCTCTGTCCAAATTTCCCCCTTAAACAAGGACACCAACCACACTGGATTGAGTCCACTCCAGTGACTTCAGCTCAACTTGATTATCTCTGAAAATGCTTTAATCTCCAAACAAGGTCACATTTTGAGGAACTAGAGGTTAGAATTTCAGGATATTGTAGAGGCGGAGGGGACATAATTCAGTGTATAACAGACATGGCAAGATCAGGTTGACAAATTGCTATGTTATCTGTCCACAGCAGGTTAAATGTTAAAGTTATAGTGACATATTATAAATTCTAGAAATAGAATGTCCCAAATAATGTTAAATGCCTTTATTGAGTTTAGGATTTGTCATTCTTTTTCTTTGTTTGGTTGGTTTTAAACTTCATATGCTTTTTAATATAGTGGATTAAATATATTAGAAAATGTTACCTGAGAAATTCTTTAGCTGTAATTCAGAGTTTATTAAGGTTTTTTTTTTAAATAAGAACATTTATACTTTTCCCTGACAAGAAGTATGAAGGCAGACAGATATAGGATCAAATAATTCAACCACTCAATTATGTCACCACAAACCTTAGGCTGTTCATGTTTCATTTCTACCATTCACAGAGCATTTCTACCATCCCATGACTATCCCCTTATCACCCCAAGATGGCTGCCACAGCTCCAGGTAATATATCCCTACACAACCATGGCCAAAGAGAAAGAGATTCTTTTTCATTATAGATTTAAATCTTTTCCAGAAAACTTATACTCACAAACTCTTGCAGACTTGTTTTCAGAGACTTGGGACTCTATCATGTTCTATATTCAAGGGAGACAAGGAACTAAGCATCTTGTAGTTTCCATTTTTAAGGGAAAGAAACAGTGCCTTTAAATTGCAACAAAAATGGGAAGGACACTGTCTTCCACAATAAGTCTTAAATAAATATCTAATGGGTGAATGGTAGACAGTCATGGTTATTGAAGGTCAGTGATGTCAGTGATTACCCACTATTTTCTTCCTGTGTGCATATTGTCTTGAGTAAACTCTAGACTCCATAGGATATCACCTTTGATATTAGATATTTGACTTTATAATTTCCGCTAAAGAGTAGCATATGCACTACCCCACCAATTTACTTTACTTGGATTCCCAATTTAAAATTTCTGAAAAAAAAAAAGCATAGGAAGAGAATCAACAATGAGGCAAGACATCATACAACAAATAGAAAATTTGACAAGAATCAGTAGAGTACTATGTACTCAGGAACTCATGTACACCCGAGACGGATTCATGTCAATGTATGGCAAAACCAATACAGTATTGTAAAGTAAAATAAAGTAAAAATAAAAATTAAAAAAAAAATAAAAAGAATCAGTAGAGTACTATGATGTTTTTAATTACACTACCATCTGATAAATCATTGTTAGTCAATAGGGAATACTAAAAACAATTGATGAAAATTTTATGAGAAGAGAAACTTCTGTAGAGTATGAGAGTTGTAAGATTAAATTAGTGGCACTATCAGAAGTCTTCCAAGCAAGAAACCAGATTAATGGACTCAAGGACCTCTTAAGTTTTACTGAATGTTTTGTCTATGCTGCTTAGTATTGAATCATCTTCTTAATACTGTTACTGATTTAACTGTTTAATATGTGTACTATTTCTTTTTCTATTGTGTAAAAAACTCTTTGAGGATAAAGGGTGTATCTTTTACAGCAGCATCTCAACTAGAGGTGATGTTGTGCCTCCGGGAGACATTTAGAGAAGAAACGGCAATCCACTCCAGTACTATTGCCTGGAAAACCCCATGGACAGAGGAGCCTGGTAGGCTACAGTCCATGGGTCACAAAGAGTTGGACACGACTAAGCGACTTCACTTTGAACAGAAACAGTTTTATAAATAACCCAGATATCCCACAGAAGGGCCTGGTCAAACAAGTGATCATATAGCCTTACCATGGAAGTCAGTGTGCCCTGTGCCCTGGAAGACATGTGAGTTGTCACAAGTCGGGCTGATGGCATGTAGTGGGTAGAGGCCAAAAACATTGATAAATAATCTCCAAAGCAATAGATAGTTCCCTCCACCATCATCAACAGAAAGATGTCTGAACCATAAGTAATGTGATGTGGAGAGACCATGCTTTTACAGATGGGCCTCAAAATTCCTTATTTAATATAATAGACATTTGAATTGTGCTGATTCTTATAACTAAGAGTTCAGCTGTGACCAACCACTGATGTTTTCTTCTAATACCTTGTAATGTGAACAGCTCAGACTCAACAGATTTCCACATGCATGGACATTTGCATGCTCTCCAAGAATGTGGAGGTTGCATGAACGTCTTCACGCACTTCTAAGCTGACTGTAGATGTTCTGGAAATATTTGCTGAACAGAATTGAAATTAATTTGATGTCCAGACAAATAAAACATCTTTGGGCCCTTGCAAATATCTCTGCTTGCAGTTCAAACTAGTTGAAAGGGCTTAAACTGATTGCAAATTTATGTTGTAAAGTTCTACCAGAAGTGCTTTTAAACACTGTTAAATGATTGCAGATGATCCATATATTTCATTTGCAGTGAGAACATCTGAGAGAGGTAACAAAATAGTTTAAAGCAATTTCCACCAACAGTTTGAGGAAATTAGAAAAGATACCATAAAACTATACCGCGAGAGGGAAATGAAATGCATGGCCTTTCAATGCTTAACCCTGTATGTTCCATGGAAATAGTACTTATTACCCATTCTGACCAAGAATGGGTCATATATTATTTATTATTATTATTATTATGGGAAATATATTGTTTCCCATATATCCCATTCTGACCAAGCGCTACTTGGCCATTTCCAATTTCCAGGGGAAGACATTAAAAAGGATGTGTTGCATGAGGAGCTGTTCTGTGTTACACTTTCTGGTAAGTTGTTGCATTTGTTTGCAGTTTTCTTAAATTGTGAAAAATAAAAGGAAGAAAGATACAAGTAGGGCTTTTCTCCACTATGTTCAAGTGTTTGGCCAGAAGCTCCCCTGAGATTCTGTGATAGTTCATCTATAATATGGTACAATTAGATCATCATTATACTTACATGCCATCTGTTCACTTCTCTAATTCTGCTTTTTTACCCACTTGTTTCCTTTTCAACTATTTCATCTCAAGTGATACACATTTGCTAAGAAAAATTCCAAGCATATTGGATGTAGGAGGACTTCTGGACAAGTGGCTTTCAGAGTGTTAAAAGATAGAATTTCATTTAACATGTATGCATCTATTTCACTTAGAGCTGGTTTTTGAGGTCCTATATTTGGGAAGTTCATTAAACTGCACATTTCACAGTTTTGCTGTTCTTTTCTCTTTAATGATGTTATTTGGATTCAGGCACGCATTCAGGAGAGTTGGAATGAAGCCAGTTTGTGGAATTTGGTATCTGAATTTCTAATCATTTTAGATTATGAATTCCGCATCACACATTACATTCTGCCCCTGATACACATATATTATCCTTGTAGAGCCCAAACTGATCATTCTCAACCCATTTTCTAATTAAAATATAAGACCAGATATGTGGCTATCTCATCATGCTTTCTTGTACAAATCCTTCCCACCACTCCCAAGAAAAAATGCTATATTTTCCAGTTGAGAGTTCTATTGCATTCAGTAATAATTGAAAAACTCTAGTGTTAAACACTAATTCTGTTGTACTATTACCTAACAGTTGATAAGGTAACAAACATGAGTGTAACTAATGCAATACATTGTACACTACATACAGGTGCTTACACTAAACCCTTTATGTATGTTCAGTGATTCACACGCGTAAGAACTTTAGGAGTAAAAATGTAAGTATATAGAGGTTCAGTTCCATTCAGTTCAGTTCAGTCACTCAGTCTTGTCTGACTCTTTGTGACCCCATGAACTGCAGCACACCAGGCCTGTCTGTCCATCACCAACTCTTGGAGTCCACTCAAACTCATATCCATTGAGTTGGTGATACCATCTAACCATCTCATCCTCTGCCGTGCCCTTCTTCTCCTGCCCTCAATCATACCCAGCATCAGGGTCTTTTCAAATGAGTAGCTCTTCATATCAGGTGGGCAAAGTACTGGAGTTTCAGCTTCAACATAAGTCCTTCCAATGAACACCCAGGACTGATCTCCTTTAGAATGGACTGTTGGATCTCCTTGCAGTCCAAGGGACTCTCAAGAGTCTTCTCCAACACTACAGTCCAAAAGCATCAATTCTTCAGCACTCAGCTTTCTTCACAGTCCAACTCTCACATCCATACATAACCACTGGAAAAACCATAGCTTTGACTAGATGGACCTTTGTTGGCAAAGTAATGTCTCTGCTTTTGAATATGCTATCTAGCTTCATCATAACTTTCCTCCCAAGGAGTAAGCGTCTTTTAATTTCATGGCTGCAGTCACCATCTGCAGTGATTTTGAAGCCCCAAAAAATAAAGTCTGTCAATGTTTCCACTGTTTCCCCATCTATTTGCCATGAAGTGATGGGACCAGATGCCATGATCTTCGTTTTCTGAATGTTGAGCTTTAAGCCAACTTTTTCACTCTCCCCTTTCACTTTCATCAAGAGGCTCTTTAGTTCCTCTTCACTTTCTGCCATAAAGGTGGTGTCATCTGCATATCTGAGGGTATTGATATTTTTCCCGGCAATCTTGATTCCAGCTTGTGCTTCCTCCAGCGCAGCATTTCTCATGAGGTACTCTGCATATTAGTTAAACAAGCAAGTTGACAATATACAGCCTTGATGTATTCCTTTCCTATTTGGAACCAGTCTTGTTCCATGTTTGAGGTTCAGTGGTAGTGAGAAATTCAGCAACTTTTCATGGCTAGTAAGTTTTGGAGCTAGAGTAAACCAGATTTTTCTAATCTCAAAACCATGTTCTTAACAACTGAGTAAGTTCTTATTGGCTTGACTGGTACAAGATTCCCTATCAAAAGCAATGACACTATCAGGATCTCAGGGAATCTGCCTGATGAATGAGACTTACCGACTAGTTTCTTTCTTTGCCATTACCAAGACAAGCATTTCCACTCTACTGATAGTAGAGGCAAGATGGTAAAAGAGGAAGTCATTAAGTCAAAATTGACTTAAATAAATTAGATGCTGACTCACATCTGTGAGTGAAAGAAACCTGAACTCAAAATACTTAGGTTATAGATTTCTCTTCAGCAAACCATTAGGTAACAAGAAGACTCCTAAAAGATTGTACATGTTTTCTGAAACTATGAGTTAAATTAGATTTAAAAGTTACTAAACACAAAAATTAGCGTGTTTCTATACACTAGCAATGAACAATCCAAAAAGAAATTAAGAAAACAATTCAATTTACAATAGCATTAGAAAAGTAAAACGTTTAGGAATAAACCTTATGAAGGACACAAAAGACTTTACACTTAAAGCTACAAAATGTTGCTGAAATAAATTAAAGTCACACAAATAAATGGAAAGACATTACATGTTAATGGAATGGAAATTTTAATATTATTAAGATGTAAATAATATCAAAGTAAGCTACAATTTAAAGCAATACTTATAAAAATTCTAATGGTATTTTTTGTAGAAATAGAAAAATTCATTCTGCAACTCATATGGAATCTCACAGGGACCCAAATACCCCAAAAAAATCTCAATAAAAAACAAAGAACAAAGCTGAATTTTCTGATTTCAAAACATAACAAGGCTACAGTTATCAAAACAGTGTGGTACTGGCACAAAGACATATATATAAACCAAAGGAAAAGGAAAAAGAGCCTAGAAATAAACTCTCACATACCTGGTCAAATGATTTTGATAAGGGTGACAATGTGATTTAATGAGGAAAGAACAGTCTTTTTAACAAATAGTGTTGGAAAAACTGGATATCCACACATGAAAGAATGAAGCTGGTCAATTATTTTACACTATATGCAGCAGTAAACTGTAAATGGTCAAAACTTAAATGCAAAAGCTAAAACTATAAAAAAGGATTTTACATTTTACAAAGCTATAAGGCTTAGAAAGAAAGGTAAGGGGAAAGCTTCATATGATTTGATTTCTTGGACATGATACCAAAAGCACAAACAATAAAAATAAAAATAGATATATAGGATTACATAAAAATTTAAAACTACTCTGCACCAAACAATCAACAGAGTAAAATGATAACTTGTGGAATGGAAAAAAAATATTGGGTCCATATGTCTGACAACAGTTAATACCCAGGATTTATAAAGAACTGCACAAGTCAACAATTAAAAAAAACAAATAACCTGTCTTAAAATTGGGAAAAGGACTTGAACAGACATTTCTACAAAGGAAATATACAAATGTCCAACAAGCATATGAAAAGATGCTCAAATTACTAATTATTAACAAAATGCAAATCAGAATGACAATGAAGTATCATCTCATACCCATTAGGATGTCTACTATCAAAAAATAAAATAGAAAGTAATGAGTTTGGCAAGGATGTAGAAAAGTTAGACCTTCTCATATACTATTAATAAGAAAGTTAAATGGTTTAGCCCCTCTGGAAAACAGTGTCAGCTCTTCAGAAAATTGAAAATAGAATTATAAAGTCTAGCAATTTCACTTTTGGGCATATATCCAAACTAACTGAAAGTAGGAACTGGAAGAGAAATTTGTACATTCTAATACAACATAAACAAACGGTGAGGATACTAGACTGAGTTAAGGAAACTGGTCACAAAAAGATAAATCCTCTTTGATACCATTGATATGATGTGTTTAGAGTAGATAAATTCATGGAAACAGAAACTAGAATGGTGGTCTCCAGGGGCTAGAGAGAGAAGAAAGAGGAAGCAGTTGTTTAATGAATGTAGAGTTTCAGTTTTGCAAAATAAGAAACTTTTCAGATTAATTGCACAACAATGTGAATACACTTAACCCTACTAAACAGTGTACTTATAAATGGTTAAGGTGGCATATTTCATGATTTTATCTCAATTAGAAAAAGGTTTTAGAGTTAATAAAATACCCTCGGTGCCCCACAAAACAGTAACAATGATAGGACTTGTCACAGGGATACGAGAATCAACTGGAAGAGCTCAAATTTGCATCAATCTGAATAACAAAATAAGATAGTATTAAACTATAACTGAAAGTGTAAAATAAATATTCACGAGTTTATACTGAGAATGAAATGACTATATAAACATTGAAATTCTTCTTTGTACTGTCGCTAGTTCGTTTTGACAGTTTTGAGATATATTGTCAGGTGTTTTGTAGACGGTCTCTCACTTGGGATTTATCTGATATTTTTCTCATGATTAGATTAGGGAGATGGATTTGGGGGAATAAAACCACAGAAGTAAAGTGTCATTCTCAGTAAATCATAACAAGGGTGCATACATACTACCAACATGACTTCTGACTGGTGAGGTTGACCTAGATCATCAGATCTGAGGCAGTGTTTTGCAGGTTCCTCCACTGTAAAATTACTCTTTTCATGTAGGGACAGTCTGTAAAATACCTGACTAGGAGGTCTCAACATTGTCAGCCTCTTAAAAAACAAAGTAAGTCTGAGAAACTCTCCCAGTCAAGAGGAACATAAGGAGACATGAGGACTAAATAGAATGTGGTATCTTGGACAAAATCCTGGGACAGAAATAGGACATGAGATAAAAACTAAGGACATTCTGAATAATCTATGCACTTTAGTTAGCAATAACTTATCGTTTGGGGTTTAAGTGTAAAAGTATTCCATACCTGGTGTGGGGAAAACCGGAGCTCTCTGTACTAACATCACAATAATTCTCTAAATCCAAAAGCAGAGACATTACTTTGCCAACAAAAGTCCGTACAGTCAAAGTCATAGTTTTTCCAGTAGTCATGTATGGATGTGAGGGTTGGACCATAAAGAAAGCTGAGCAGTGAAGAATTGATGCTTTTGAACTGTGGTGTTGGAGAAGACTCTTGAGAGTCCCTTGGACTGCAAGGAGATCAAACCAGTCAGTCTTAAAGGAAATCAATCTTGAATATTCATTGGAAGGACCGATGCTAAAGCTGAAACTCCAATACTTTGGTCACCTGATGCATAAAACTGACTCACTGGAAAAGACCCTGATTCTAGGAAAGATTGAAGGCGGGAGGAGAAGAGGACGACACAGGATGAGATGGTTGGATGGTATCACCGACTCAATGGACATGAGTTTGATTAAGATCTGGGAGCTGGTGATGGACAGAGAGGCCTGGCGTGCTGCAGTCCATGGGGCCGAAAAGAGACAGGACTGAGCACTGAACTGAACTGAACTGAACTGAAAACTCTTCTAAATTGAAGCTTGTTAAAAAGGAAAGGAGAAAAAAATGTAACTGGAATTAAGTAAAAAGGAAAAGGCAAACATCATTGTTTGTTTAAGTAATATTCACTCATCTCAAGCCTTCTCTCCCAACATTTTGCCTACTGTTTTTCTCCAAGATTCAGATTTAAGGACAATTAAAATGAAAAAAAAAAAAAAGAACAAACAAACACAGGATATAAAAGAGAAATTAATATTTTGAAAAAGAAGAAAAACAACTAAAATGGAATAATCTGTATTTAAAGATCACAGTGAGAAGATGACTATGTTTAAATCATCTGTGGCCCTGTGTCAAAGCCTCCATGAGTTTGTAAGTGAGATATACAAAAAGATCACCATTCTCGCTATATGGAGCTATTTGATGAAAGCCAGCCTATTCAGCAGCCTTTACACATGATTTCAGCACAAGGAAGAATGGCAAAAGTCAAATTTAGACCTTGAGGCTCTGGATAGTCCGTGCAGTCAGAACTCTGTGAGAAACAGGCTAACATGATGTATTTGCTTCTCTACAGACAGAACACCATACACTTGCTTCCTACAAGCTATAAAGGGATGGAGTTTTGTATCAGAGTTCCAAACCCTCTACTATCTAGTTGTCAATCTTTGGTAGTCCAAAGGGATGTCAAACACTCTAACCACCACCAAAACAATTTCAAGGTCAGCTAATGGTCTGTCAGCGTGCAAAAGCCACAAGGACTGTATCAATTGGCATTTCCCTTCTCCCCATCTCAAGAAACAGCTGCTTTCCCATTTGCCTGGCAGGTTGCCAAAGAAACACAGTTAGTTAACATAGAACTGTCAATAATCCATAGTAGCCAGACTTGATAAAGTAATCAGGAGGGGATATCATTTAATCAAGGTCTTTGAAACAGGGGAAAGCAATTGGGATTACTAATCAGGTAATTGCAGGGGGTATTGCTCAGAAATAATTTGTATTGAACTGGTAGAACAGCAAGTCCGCCTACAGTCAGTAGGAAGGATTTTTCACGCTGGTGCCATCCTCACTATGACTGCTAATCTTTGTGCAGTGTGCAAATGAGATAGGAATCCACTCTCCCATGGCACTCAGCTCCCTAAATGTCACATTCCTGGCTTGTGTAAGGCACAGATATTGACTAGACTGTCCCTGGAGAAAACAGACTTTGCTGAACCTTTGAAGGAAAATACAGACACAATGGATCACATTCAAAGTCATTTACATATTGACCTGATTACATTCAAATATGTGATTATGAATAACATGAGTTTCTATCCCAACAGGGAATTGAACATCCTGTGAATTTTTCTCAGAAATTCCGAGGAAGTGTCTTAAGTAGATTCCTCTTGATTTATAATATATTTTGAACAAGGGTTATCAGGGAATATATAAATTATAAAAAATACAGTAGTAAACTCTTCTGAATGAGGCTGTAAAAAGTGATTCACATATTAAGATTTGTATATTTGTTTTTTATCCCTTCGTTGTTACAAAGATAATTTAAGGTATCTTCCAAGTCTTCATAAAATATAGCCAAGAAAAATAGATTCAATATCAGTCATAACATGAAATACAAATAACTATTAAAAATATAAAATAAATTAACAGTAATAATAATTAAGGAAACTCTTCAGAAAGGGAAAAAATGTTGAACACTTGCTGTGTACTAGAAAGAGTACTGGTTTTCTTCACTGAATTTTTTTGTGGACATTTTACAATAGTTGCTTTTATTCTTGCATTGTCTTAATTTGCCTATGTTCTGTATATTGGCATTATTATAAAGATGGAGCCAGAGAACACTACTTGTTAATTATGTATTTTGAGACAAGTTGATTAAAGTTCTGGTTATCTGATTATTTGTTTCCTCCCTGGAAAATTGGGCTAGAAACAGATGCTGACTTAGAGTTGTGCTGTTTTAGGAGATATACAGTGCTTACCACACTGTGTCATAGAATGTAGTAATCAATTAATAAATGCTAGCTATTAATATCTCTCCTTATCCTTGTCTTATTTCTTCCCAAGCTGTGCTTCAGAAAACTGCAATCCTTCTCTTAAATAAAAGATGGGAATAATTACCAATGCCTGGTTATTTGACAGAAGACAGTTATAGTTCCACAACTTGATGTGATCTAGACAGAATTCTATGAATCTGTACAAATACGACAAGGGTACAATTATTTAATGTGTGACTATCCTTAGCTTTGAACCATCTTTGGCCTACCCACTCCATATGTCAAAGAAAATCTTGGGCTTGTTCATCATACCTCTTCCTCCCAGCCCGAATCTTTGCTCTTTAAAAAAGAATTCCATATGATTAGTTTATGAAATCATGTAATGTATGAGACTAGATGTTAAAGACGTATTGTAGTGATCATTTTGCAATATGTACAAATAATGAATCATTATGTCGTACACCTGATGTTGGATGTCAGTTGTACCTCGGTTTTTAAAAATCTATGACAAAACAGACAAGAACGTACAATGGAGAAAAAGTCTTTTCAATAAGTGGTGCTGGGAAAACTGAATACCTACATGCAAAAGAAGTGAAATTAGAATACTCCCTAACACCATACACAAAAATAAACTCAAAATGGGCTACATAACTAAATGCAAGGCCAGACACTATAAAACTCTTACAGGAAAACATAGGCAGAACACTCTTTGACATTAATTGCACCGAGATCTTTTTTGATCCAGCTCCTAGAATAATGAAAATAAAAACAAAAATAAACAAATGAGATCTAATTAAGCTTAAATTAACATAAAACAAATCTTTTTGCAGAAGAAATGTAAATAGTAAATTTACAGAAAGGTATTAAACCATGTTGATAACTGATCAAAGTCTCATTAAATAATTAGCTAATGAAAACTACTTAACAAATCCACATTTACTGATATGAAAAATTCTATATGATATATTAAGTGAATAAAGTCTGTTATTAAACCTTATACATAGTATGATCCCATTGTAGTGTAATTTTAAAATGTTCTTATGAGTAGAATACTCACATAAAATACACTTACGATAGGCACACTAAATCTAAGGGTTTATAACTAAATACTAATATTGGCTACTCATGGGAATACAGATTATTTCATTTTTAAAAATTGTTTATTATCTAATTTTTTAATAAGCATGTTCAGTTTAGTCACTCAGTCGTGTCCCATTCTTTGCGACCTCATGAACCTCAGCACACCAGGCCTCCCTGTCCATCACTAACTCCCAGAATTTACCCAAACTCATGTCCATTGAGTTGGTGATGCCATCTAACCACCTCATCTTCTGTCATCCCCTTCTCCTCCTGCCCTCTATCTTTCCCAGCATCAGAGTCTTTTCCAATGAGTCAGCTCTTCGCATCAGGTGGCCAGAGTATTGGAGTTTCAGCTTCAATATCAGTCCTTCCAATGAACACCCAAGACTGATATCCTTTAGGATGGACTGGTTGGATTTCCTTGCAGTCCAAGGGACTCACAAGAGTCGTCTCCAAATAACGATGTACTATTCTTATAATCGGAAAACAATATCCATCCTGTAAACTACTAATCAGGGCATCAGGCAATATTTGCATTTTATTAGCTTACATTTTAGGGACTCCCCAGGAAGCACAGCAGCAGCAGCAGGAAGCGCTAGTGGTAAAGAACCTGCCTGCCAATGCAGGAGACATAAGAGACACAGGTTCAATCCCTGAGTTGGGAAGTTCCCCTGAAAGAGGGAATGGCAACCCATTCCTGTATTCTTGCCTGGAGAACCCCATGGATAGACGAGCCTGACAGGCTACAGTCCACAGGGTCACAAAGAGTCTGATAGGACTGAAGCAACTTAGCATGCGTTTTAGAGCAACAACATGTGTTTTAGACCTTGATTTGTTGGGATTTGGTTTTCCTCCACCAATTTATTTGAATTGATGATATATTCTTTGATTGCTTTAGAGTTTTTAAAATCAATCTAAAAGTATTACTCTTATTTTCTCTTTTCATGTTATGAAATTTGTGACTTTATAGAGAGATAAAGAGAAGCTTAATATCTAAAGTTTTCAGTACACTTCTATAACAGCAGCTTGACTATTCCCCTTTTACTTACACACTTGTTTTTTTTATTTCTCTCACTCTTCTCTTCTTCTCTCCTTCTCAGAAAAAAAGGGGCCACCTTCCAATTATACAGGTAACACTATTCCAAACATTTGCAGTCTCACTTTTATCTGAGGTTGAACTCATCAGCTTTGTATATTTTATTATTTCTTAAATCATTTTCTAGTGCTAGTCTTGGTAAAATCATATAGCTTTGGCCTATATGGAAAGGGTCTCTGGACTAGATGATGGAGTTCAGCTTCATTATCTTTCAGATAAAAATACCAAGACCTGGAAGGTTCTCATGAACTGATCTGGATTTGCCAGCTCCTTAAGGCCAGAGCCAGGCATGCCCCTTAGCTATACTGATGCACAGTATAGCTTCCTCTTCCTCATGCAGCTGATCCATGACACTTACCACAGGGAATGAAATCCTCAGAGGACAGCCGTATTTTGTAGATGGGAAAGTTAAAGCCCAAAGCAATAACTAGGAACTAGCTTGTATGCATGCTAAGTCACTTCAGTCATGTGCAACTCTCTGTGATCTTATGCACTGTAGCCCGCCAGGCTCTTCCGTCCATGGAATACTCCAGGCAAGAATACTGCAGTGGGTTGCCATGCCCTCCTCCAGGGGATCTTCCTGACCCCCCACGTCTCTTAGGTCTTTCCTGCATTGGCAGGCAGGTTCTTTACCATTAGTGCCACCTTGGAAGCCCTGTAACTAGCTTAGAGGTAGTTTGTTGTCAGAGATGAGAAGAGAGATGTCACTTTCTTTTCTCACCAAAATCACAGAAAAGTCCTGTATGAATCGAAGATAAGGCTTAGTATGGTGCAGTGGAGCCAACATATGTTTGCTGGAACACTGGTTGCCTGTGACAAATGACTTTGGAAAATTCTGAAAACTCTGTGCTGCCCTCTGCACAGAGCTCACTGGGGCAGTAAATTAAAGCTCTGAGAAGTCCTGCCACTAACGATCCAATTATATATTATATGACTCAAAATGCCCAAGAGCATGTGACCATGGAACTTTCTGTCTCATAAAACTGTCATTGTATTGCAGACATAGTGTTCCACTAAACATCTTATGATATTTTTCGGTTGAGAATAGAGTGATATGCGTACATGCTCAGTGTCTGACTGTTTGGGACCCCATGGACTGTAGCCCACTGGGCTCCTCTGTTCATGGTATTTCCCCAGCAAGCATACTGTTGTGGGTAGCCATTTCCTCCTCCAAGGTCTCTTTCCAACACAGGGATCAAACCCACGTCCCCTGCATCTCCTGCCAGTGCAGGAGTTCTTGACCACTGAGCCACCTGAGGAGAGGAGCTGCCAGTCTCTGCACAGGTGCCCCGGGCACAAAGTTTAATTTTCTTCCCTGCAGTCATCTGAACCCAGATAGTAGAGAGCAAAATGGAACTGGAGACGGTGCATGGCCATTCTATCACATTCCACTGACTGGAACTCATGACCACGGCCATACCTGACTGCAAGGGAGTTTGGAAAACATGTTCTTCATGTGTGTCCAAGAAGAGAGTATGGATGTTAGGAGCAGGAAGTCATCTCCAACTGTCTCTGAGTAGAATCAGTACCTCATCGGATTGTGAGTCCTTGTGAGAAGGTAACCTAGAGTATCCTAACTGCACTTGTCATGGGGCCTGGGGGATGACAGATATGAGACTTGAAATATTAGACTGGAATTCAGAGACAAGGCTCTGAACTTTTTTTAACATTTTTATTGGAGTATAGTTGAATTACCAAGTGCAGTGGCTCTTTAATTCTAATCCATGATAATGCAGGTTGTCTAATCTTTCTTAGTTTCAGTTTCTATAGATGTAAAAAGTGATAATAATAACTACTTTTCCTACTTAATAGAACCTATTAAGTAGGAGATCAAATGAGATGTGCATGTAATAGCTTTATAACTGTAAAGCAATTGTAAAGAAATTGTTATGCAATCATACTTTTCATAATGGAGGTAATATTTTCTAAAGCCACATTAGTAGAAGATGTTTGACCCTATGAACTATCTTTGAGAACTAAATTATGGAAGGGTATTTTATGTGTATCACTTTAGCAATCAGCTGGCAAAGGTTGCGCTAATCTTCTTATATTTGGCGTTTTGAGAACGTGATAGGGTTTGTCGAGAGGATGAAATGTGCTAAGCCACATGAACTCCTTAGAACACCTGCAATAGTAAGAGGTGAATAATTACTACCATTATTAGGAGACCTAACGTGTGGAAAATGATTTGCCCTAAATGCAAAGCTAAGCAGTTTATATATTATTTCATTATCGTAACTCTACAATGTAGGTATTATTATCTCATTTTATAAATTAGGATAATTTTCCCTTTTTATTTCCTTCTGTGGTGTCAACATTCATTCATGTTCTGAAAGTCAAATATGAAATGATACCTATGAAGCCACCTCTTCCATCAAAGGACATCTCTTATCATTCCTGAAGCCATTTAACAAGAGCTGACTAAACATGTTATAAATGTTACAACTTGCTGCAGGAAAGTTGATACTGTTGTTTGCAAAGCTTTCCTTTATTGGTCCAAGATTCGTCATTAGTGAAACCCAGGTTGCCTCCTCACAGCATCCTTGTGACAAACAAACTTTATTTCTTTACTCTGACATTGCTTGTAAGCAAATATTTTTCAGAAATCAGCAACCAATCTATCTAAATCCACCTGGATTCCATAAAGATATACTGCTTTCCTGTATTCTTTACATTTCAGGTTACGATGAAAACAATTTAATAGGAGATCACCATGGGTGATTTCTCCATTACATTGTCTATTCAAAATTCTTTATTTTATCTTTGGTCTCCTGGAGCAACTGAGATAGGGCACAGAACACTTAAGAAGGTATCAAGTAGCTGGAGGAGTCTGAAACCTTTGCTGATGAAAGCGCGTTCCTGGGCTTCTGAGTTAGTGACTGTGGTTTTGCGTTCAACACGTGAAAGTCAGGGAGTAACAGTGATTTTCCTTCTGCCTAATTTGTTGGCACAAAAATAAACAGTACTGAATAAACACTATTAAATATAAAAATAAACAGACACATGTATTTTATATGCCCAACGCAAATAAGAGGCCACAACATGATACATGAACTCAGCAATGTGAGAAACTGACAGTGGGTGCTCAGAGTAGGAAATGCTTGCTTCTGATTGAAACATAAGGGAGTGTTTGCTCATTCCTCCTGGGACATCTGCCCTGAGCCCTGCCATTTGAATAAATTTTAGTAAGCAGAAAATCCAGGAAAGGCATTTCAGGGTGGTATCACTCTGAGTAAAAGCAAACAAAGTGCCTACTGCAATTGAATATGGGTGGAAATATAGATAGAAAATTAGAAGGGAGGAAAAACTTTAGGATGCTAAATAGGAAAAGTAGTCTCAGAACAGATTGTTATAAACAATATGAGTTAGTTCCTTAGATGGTAACTTAAAAATAACAAATCTAAAGCCTAAGGTACCTATCAATTGATAGACTACCTTTAGGCTGGCTACATAGCCCTCTCCTACAATCATGTGTATATATCTGGCTTAAACATTACCTTCCACACATTGGTAAGTTTGCATATATAATTTTTTTGTCCCCTCTGTAAGGCATGTGAGATCTTAGTTCCCCAAGCAAGACTCGAATTCATGCTTCCTTCAGTGAAAGTGCTGAATCAGCCATTGGACTGCCAAAGTCCCCCAGCTCATTATTAAAGTGTCAATGTAAATACTTCACCTAGGGGAAAAAATCATCATATAGGAGATCAGAGAAGGATCTCAGGAGCTCTTGAGAAGGGCTCTTGAAGGATACCAGAGGTAAAATGTACATGAACTAAGTTCAGCTGCTTGGGAAGAAGAATGGTCCTTGATCAACATGTAAAGACTCAGTGCAAAGGAGGGAAGCTGAAGCTGGCAGCTCCTCTAGAGGGTCCCCCAGAGAGGTAGGACATGGCGAGGAGGGGGCGACATGTGCAAGGTGTGAAACGCAGGGTGTATACATGGGGAGCCAGATCCGTGGACTTGTACTGACTAACTTCTGGATATGCTTCTTATTAACAATCTCATCGGAAGATCTCTAGCCTAGAAATAACAGCACAACCTTTTAAGTGCTGAGATGTTCAAACAGGCTGAATCAAAGAACTACCATCTTGAGAAAGAGAATTCTTCCCTCACAGGGGCAATTCTTCTCCGTCATTAGTTTTGGGGATGTGAGCAGAAAGAGGAATAGTCATTGAGCCCTGCTGGCAGGAGATTTGGGGGTCCCTGCAGCACAGGGACAAGAGAAATGTGGGCACAGAACTAGAGTACAAGTAATACATTATCCTACAGATTCAAAGACCTTAGACTTGTGACATGCTCCCTTGTGAAAACTTAAAGAGCATAGGGTATTTATTCCTTTAGTATTTAGAGGAGCAAAAATTACTACACAGAAAGACTTGTAGAAATGGAATTCCCATACAACTGGTTGAAAAGCTGATGGAAAACCCGGATCGTAATTTTTCCCCTCAGTAATATAGTCTAGAAATGAAGATCTTCCAATATTAATTTTATTTTCTCCTTCTCCAAAAAAAAAATCTATAGAACAAAGTGCCAAATTATTATATTTTGGAAAAACTACCATTTGCAACATATGGATAAATAATTACAGACTTGAAAACTGATGTTACCTCTATTAGCTGCAGTGTATACATTTGTTAGGATCAACATTGGTATATATTTATTTTAATCTTTTAGCACCACTGTAAAAATATAGCCTGTCAACATTACAACATACTTTATGCTGAATACCAGTGAAAGCCCGACCTTTAGTTTGCTGACTACATGAACCATGAATGTGCCATAGCATTCCAGAGGACATAAGAATGTTAAATCTCCCTTACATTTTAAAGTTCAGATGGATTTAACTTCCCCTTCCACTTGTATTCATTCCAGCCATGCAGATTCTGCACAACACAATGGAATGTGTGAGGAAAGGGGTCAAAGAGAGTGCATTGTGGTAAACACACACACACACACACACTGAAAGAGCTGCAAATTTTCAGGGCCAGATTTTACCTTTCTCACTATCATTTGGGTTAACTTAGGCAATCCAGCTTTGGAGAATTATTTTTATTTGTAAGGTAAGAAAGGGTAAGCTATCTTATATATGGAATCTAGAAAAATGGTACTGATAATCTCATTTGCAGGGCAGGAAAAGAGACACAGATGTAGAGAATGAACCGTGGACAGAGTGGAGGAAGAAGAAGGGGTATGAATTAGGAGAATAGCATTGACTTATCTATATACACTACAGGGTAGTATAACATAGATAGCTAGTGCGAAGCTACTGTACGGCCCAGGGAACGGCCTGGTGCTCTGTGATGACCTAGAGGGCTGGGACTGGGGAGTGGGTGGGATCAGGGGCTTGGTGGGAGAGAGGCTCCAGAGAGAGGGTGTTTATGCATGTTTACAGCTGCTTCAGGTTGTTGTACAGCAGAAACTGACACAGCATTGCAACACAATTATCCTCTGTAAATAAGAAAAAGAAACAGTGGGTTAAAATTCACATTTTAATGATCTAAATTATCAAGAAAATAAAAGTGTAGGAAGTCCAAAGGAAAGACTCAGACTCGAAGGAGCTGAATTCTAATTGCTGGTGGAGCAGAAGTGAGTCAGAATAGACTTAGGACATCAAATGTGTGTTCCATTAATTTGTAAACACACTGGGTTAAATAAGACTGGTTAGAATATCCTGAAGAGTTTTTCCTCATCTAAAATCTTATGACCATAAGATGATGAATGCCCAAATCACACACTCATTAATTTTCCTGGTAACTTAGGAAAAAAGTCTTTAGTGCAAAAGGTTTGTGTTCTTCAATTTGTTTGCATTTTTTTTTATTTTAATCTTTAAATTCAATGTCTAAAATAATATCCAAAATTTGGAAGCAACTGTTTGTAAAAGAAGTTCTAAATGGAGTCTTACTTTCTCATTTTCTTTAATTTACTTAGGAAAGGAGTAAAGCCCCATCCACATTGCTTAATTGGCAGATGCCACTCTGATTGCCCCCAAAGGTGATTTGCTTATAATTTTTTCCCCTTGCTTATAAAACAAGAACTCTTTTAGTTTAGTAATTGGATGGTATCTGATCTTTGCCTGAAATGTGTAGAAAAGGTCTAGAGAGTGGGAGACTATTCTATGTGGCTTGAACATTACCAATTTGCAGAAGAGCCTAACATTTTCTTTCCTGTCAATTTCACTTTTTATCTCTGTCCTGGGACATGGACCTTCACAGTACCATCATTTCTCCCATTTGCCCATGAATTCAACATCTTTTCATTTATTCCTTTGACACCTATTAGTTGAGCACAAATTGTGTGCCAGACACTGAGCTTCATACTGAAAAGGCAATGGTTCATAAAACACAAAATAAAAGTCTCTAGCTCTCTAAGAACATGGATCCCAGTGAAGCCAGGAAACAGGCAATGACACCAACATATGATAAGAACCAAGAAAGTGAAATCATGAAGTGCTGTGTTAGGTAACCTAGAGAAGAATTACCCAAACTTCTCTTATAGGGTCTACATAGGCTTTCCAAAAAAAAAAAATGATTCCTAAAATAAGAACCAAGGAACAAGTGGAAATTTAATTCATTGTAAGAGGTCTTTTCAGGCAACAAAGTCTAGACTTATAATATGCTATATTCATAAAATAAGTACAAATTTGAGAGAAGTAGTTTTGGAGTATAGGGAGAAAAAGGGATGTGGTTGATGAGATAGTCAGGGCTTAACTAATATAGAGCCATTTAGGTACAATATGATAAATGTTATACGTTAGAAAGATTCTACGCAAGGTTCCACGAGCCTATCCGTCTCATATTCAATGTAAGTTATGTATGGCTACAATAATGCTGAATAAAAGATTGTTCCAACTTTCAGTAACTTAAAACTATGCATATTCATTTGGCTCACGAATCTCCAGTTGGGTGATTTAGGCTGGCCTAGATGCACAATCTCCTGGTCTCATTTAGACCTCCTGACTTGTTGATGGGCTTCCCTTGTGGCTCAGCTGATAAAGAATCCGCCTGCAGCGTGGGAGACCTGGGTTCGATCCCTAGATTGGGAAGATCTCCTGGAGAAGGGAAAGGCTACCCACTCAATATTTTGGCCTAGGTGGACAGGACCTTACACAACTGATCTAGGATGGTTTTGAGGCTATTTCAAATGCCTCAGCTCTGTCCAGGCAGGATTTCATGAGAAGACAGAAGGACTAAAGAAGAAGCAGAAATGTCTAATAGTTTTTTTTTTTTTTTTTTTTTCAGTTTCTATTAGTTCTATCAGCTAACATTCTTACGTCCAGCACAAGATACATGGCCAACTCAGAGTGAAACATGCTGCTCCTATCTCAGCAGAAGCACTGAGAGTCATGTGGCAACGAGAATGGTTACAGGGTTGGCTAAAGAATCATGGCGATTAATGCCATCAATCACTCAAACACACAATCCCTGCTGGGTGCTGGAGTCTGTGCTTCCCAAGATGACGACTAATCTAAAAGATGACAATGATTTCATTGGATGAGATCATTTCCTAAATGGATCACTCACCCACAGCCCCTCACAGCACATGCCCTAGAAAGCTATATGCTTTGTCTTCAATTTTTCTGAGACAGCACCCTGCCTTCTCCTAAGAGTCAAGTATTGCTGGCACTTGGGAGGAAATCAGAGGAGAAGAGAAAAGTAAGATAGAAGTGGAAGACAAATAGGTTCATACAAATAGATGTTTTAACAAAGTTTGGGAAATGGTACAGATGCATCTATTTGCAGGGCAGGAACAGAGAAGCAGACAAAGGGAACAGATATGTGGACCCAGAAGGGGAGGGGGAAGGGGAAGGTGGCATGCATTGGGAGAGTAGCGCTGACATATAGACACTGCAGCGTTTAAAATAGATAACTATTGGGAAGCTGCTGGATAACACAGGGAACCCAGCTCAGTGCCCTGTGTTGACCTCGAGTAGTAGGATGAGGGGGAGGAAAAGGATAAATGAATACATATTGCTGATCCACTTTGTTGTACAGTAGAAGCTAACACAGCAATTATACTCAATGCATCTATTTGCAGGGCAGGAACAGAGAAGCAGACAAAGGGAACAGATATGTGGACCCAGAAGGGCAGGGGGAAGGGGAAGGTGGCATGCATTGGGAGAGTAGCGCTGACATATAGACACTGCAGCGTTTAAAATAGATAACTATTGGGAAGCTGCTGGATAACACAGGGAACCCAGCTCAGTGCCCTGTGTTGACCTCGAGTAGTAGGATGAGGGGGAGGAAAAGGATAAATGAATACATATTGCTGATCCACTTTGTTGTACAGTAGAAGCTAACACAGCAATTATACTCCAATAAACTCTTGCCTGGAAAATGCCATGGATGGAGGAGCCTGGAAGGCTGCAGTCCTTGGGGTCACTGAGGGTCAGATATGACTGAGCGACTTCACTTTCACTTTTCACTTTCATGCATTGGAGAAGGAAATGGCAAACCACCCCATTGTTCTTGCCTGGAGAATCCCAGGGACGGGGGCGCCTGGTAGGCTCCCGTCTATGGGGTTGCACAGAGTCGGACACGACTGAAGTGACTTAGCAGTAGCAAACAATAGATTTAAAAAAGAAAATCGTTCAGTGTAATTAAACCTAAGTAAAAGTGTATCATATAGTACCAAACACCGTAAGTACTTTTGTCAAGATCTTCTCAGTCTTCTCTGTTACACGCATGCACATACACACACATAGAAGAAAGCTATTATCATCTTATCCTCCCAATTTCACTTTTGAGAAAACTGAGGTTCGCCAAAGTTATAAAACACATAGCACCTGAATTTTAAACCCAACAGTTCAATTCCAGAACCCGTTTGTTTAAATAATGTATTCCAAATTGTCTTATCCTCCAATGTGCTAAATCCTGCCCTCAGAGAAGAGTGTGCTTGAGAAGACGTTCCAAAGTCTATTTATTATACACTTTTCCTAAAAGTAAATGCCAAGACCCATGAACACTTCCTATAAATGAATAATGCAGTGAAAACTTCAGAAATGTATAGATTGGTGTCATGGAAAGTCTGCTTCCCTAACAAGTTTCTCTTTGATCAGTGGTTCATTTACATAGATTTTGTCTGTGTGTCAATCCTCGTGATGCGTGGCACTGCATATTTTAGA
Organism: Aepyceros melampus; assembly: GCA_006408695.1. Lineage (NCBI taxonomy): Eukaryota > Metazoa > Chordata > Mammalia > Artiodactyla > Bovidae > Aepyceros > Aepyceros melampus. The sequence continues at coordinate 338,469 of SJXQ01007685.1, read as the reverse complement.
GCCTGACATATGCATTCTTTTCACAAGCCACTTTTCACAGCAGCCTCCATTGTCTATGATAATGTAGAAAGCACGTCGGTAATATGGAAAGCCCAGTTTCTTTCCACATTATGTGAAGACAGTTATTCAGACAAGTCTAACAATTGTTCCACCCTACACATAGGTGTGTTCACTAGATTGCCATATTTCCCTGTGGATAAAATATCTATTTATTCAAGAGCATATCTACCAAACATCCCCTCTCTTCTCTGCACTGAGCCTAGGATAGGAGGTACATGAGAAATAAATGACTCTTTTACAGACAATCCAGGGAGTCGCAGAATTTGACATGACTGAGCGACTGAATACACAAGGGAAGAGAGACAAAAAGACCCATAATTAAGAATAATTATTATTTAAAATAAAACCTACAGGGTTCAACCGACACTGTAGATCTATGCCTGGATGCCTGTAACAACCTTACTCTTATGAGAATAGACAGGGAAATCCTTTCTGGAGTGGTAGCATTGGGGTTCACCCTGACAAATTCAGAAGATTGAGAAGACGTGTGCAAGGAGTTGTCTTTAATCAAAGTACTCAGGAAATGTAGAATCTGTGTTTTCAAGTGTTGTTAAAATGAGAGAACCGGGAAGCCACATTTGTTCCTGCCCTTTTTATGAAATATAATTGCCTTCTTTCCTTCCTTGGTTGTGAAAGTGTGAATTATTCAGTCATGTCTGACTTTTTGTGGCCCCATAGACTGTAGCCCTCCAGTCTTCTCTGTCCATAGGATTGTCCAGGCAAGAATACTAGAGTGGATAGCCATTCCCTTATCCAGGGGATCTTCCAAACCCAGGGATTGAACCCTGGTATCCTGCATTACAGATGATTCTTTACCATCTGAGCTACCAAGGAAGCCCTCCTTGGTTATATATATTCAACCAAGATGAACGTTGTTCTGGTTAATCAAGGTCCCACAATCCCCCCAATGGCATAGTTCCCATCCTAAGTCTAGGCTTTGTGCTACCTTCGGGTTTGAAATAGGGCACAGCCACCAGGAGGAGGTGATGTGAACAGAGACATAACTTGGTGCCTGAGAAACTTTGGAGCTCCCAGACCTGTAGAGCAAGACCCCAGAACAGCCTCTGACCCTCGATCTCAGTCAAAAAATAAAGAAGGAATGGATGAAACATGCTGAGCGCCTATCCCCTCACCTGTCACATCAGATAAATACTGAATAATTGATACAATTATACAAGGCTTAAATTAAAGTGTTTAGTTCAGGGCTAAGCTCATGGAAAACCTGAAAGAGATGGTAGTCACTGTGATGAAGAGGCAGAGACTAGGAAGATGTCTATAATGTCATTCATTTGTATTTCTCTGCAGTGGCCAGCACATTACCCTTAGCTTGCAAGCTAATTAGGTGCTAGCACTTATGAGACATGTACATGGGGTCTGAGGATTTTATTCCTTGTGGACAAGACCTCCGATGTATTATTTATCATTCATTTTCATGTCTCAGGCACCCACATACACTACATGCTTAATAAATATCTGACACATAATTAGTTGATTTAGGGAGTTCCCACTCCCTTCAGAATATCACTCTTCAGGAAAGAGACCTGTGTAGTTTGTTTTTTTTTTTTCTTTTTTTTTGGGGGGGGGGGTGGTGGCAGGGACTGGGGTTATGATTTCTTCAATCCTAGGGAAAGTAAGGTCTGGGAATCTCTGTCCCCAGATGGAATTTACTGACTTCAATGTCACGGTCCATCAGTGACCAAAATGTGCCTTGTAACTGCCACAGCTTTCCCCAAGCTCAGCAAAGGAATGACTACCCTCTGGGTGGGATGTTCAAAAAGAAAAGCCTGTCTGTTACAGGAATAGCCACATCCAGGAGAAACGGCAGCAGCTGTGGGTGGCGCCCAGTGAGTTGGCTCTGACCATGAGGAAGACCGAGACGCATAAATCTGAGGCAGGTTTTAAAGCCAGTTAAGCTCCTGAAGGGGAATATGAGTTGGGCTCCTTGGAAACTGGAACCCTGCTTAATTTACCTGTCAAAGAGCCTGATGGATTTGTCCATGGAGTTTTTAAATAGAAGATAAAGCTCTTCATTCTACGTGCTTCTTCCCTGCAGTGGGGAACATATCCATCACTTGCCAGATCAATGTGGCTAATTCAGGGTCTTCAGCCCACCCCATTGAGTACTCTGTCTCAACTGTGTAAATATCATTATTTGGAGTGGAATTTAAAGATCACCAATTGTGCTCTCAGTCTGTTTTCCAACAAAGGCTCTAGGGAGCCAGATACACAGTAGCCTCTTGTCAGTGGTCTGCTGGCATGCCCAAAAGTGGCAGCCTGGCATGTCACCATCAAAGACGTCCAGCCTTTGAGGCCTAGAAGGGTTTGAGGAGAAGTGAGAGCTTACAAAAGTGGAATGCTCAGCCCACATCATGTCATTGTTCAGTGGTTCACTCGTGTCCAACTCTTTGCAATCCCATGGACTGTAGCACGCCAGGCTTCCCTGTCCTTCTCCACCTCACAGAGCTTGCTCAAACTCATGTACATTGAGTCGGTAATACTTTTCAACCATCTTATCCTCTGTCATCCCCTTTTCTTCCTGCTTGCAATCTGTCCCAGCATCAGGGTCTTTTCCAGTGAGTCAGCCTTCGAATCAGGTGGCCAAAGTATTGGAGCTTCAGCTTTAGCATCAGACTTTCCAATGAATATTCAGGATTGATTTCCTTTAAGATTGACTGGTTTGATATCCTTGCAGTCCAAGGGTCTCTCAAGAGTCTTCTCCAACACCACAGTTCAAAAGCATCAATACCTCGGTGCTCAACTTTCTTTATGGTCCAACTCTCATAACCATATATGACTACTGGAAAAGCCATAGCTTTGACTAGACAGATTTTTGTCAGTAAAGTAATGTCCTTGCTTTTTAATATGCTGTCTATGTTTGTCATTGGAGAAGGAAATGGCAACCCCCTCCAGTGTTCTTGCCTGGAGAATCCCAGGGATGGGGGAGCCTGCGGTCTATGGGGTCGCACAGAGTCGGACACGACTGAAGCGACTTATCAGCAGCAGCAGCAGCAGCAGGTTTGTCATAGCTTTTCTTCCAAGGAGTAAACATCTTTTAATTTCATGGCTACAGTTACCATCTGCAGTGATTTTGGAGCCCAAGAAAATAAAGTCTGTCACTGTTTCCATTGTTACCTATCCATTTGCCATGAAGTGATAGGACCAGATGCTATGACCTCAGCTTTTTGAAGGTGAATTTTAAGCGAGCTTTTTCACTCTCTTCTTTCACCTTCATCAAGAGATTTTTTAGTTCCTCTTCCCTTTCTGCCAAAAGAGTGGTATCATCTGCATATCTGATGTTATTGATATTTCTCCCGGCAGTCTTGATTCCGGTTTGTGCTTTATCCAGCTCCACATTTCACATGATGTACTCTGCATTAAGTTAAATAAGTAGGGTGACAATATACAGCCTTGACATACTCCTTTCCCAGTTTGGAACCAGTCTGTTATTCCATGTCCAGTTCTAACTATTGATTCTTGACCTGCATACATGTTTCTCAGGAGACAGGTCAAGTGGTCTGGTATTCCCATCTCTTTAAGAGTTTTCTACAGTTTGTTGTAATTCACACACTCAAAAGCTTTAGCATAGTCAATGAAGCAGAAGTAGATGTTTTGCTGGAAAGAGAGTGTTTTGCCTATGTTCTCCTCTAGGAGTTTTATAGTTTCTTGTCTTACGTTTAGATCTTTAATCCATTTTGAGTTTATTTTTGTGTATGGGGTTAGAAAGTGATCTAATTTCATTCTTTTACAAGTGGTTGTCCAGTTTTCCCAGCACCACTTGTTAAAAAGATTGTCTTTAATCCACTGTATATTCTTGCCTCCTCTGCCTTTTTTAAAACCAGCTTGAACATCTGAAAGTTTTCGGTTCACATACTGTGGAAGGCTATCTTGGAGAACTTTGAGCGTTACTTTGCTAGTGTGTGAAATGAGTGCAATTGTGTGGTAGTTTTATTATTCTTTGGCATTGCTTTCTTTGGGATTGGAATGAAAACCTTTTGCAGTCCTGTGACCACTGCTGAGTTTTCAATATTTGTTGGTATATTGAGTACAGAATTTTAACAGCATCATCTTTTAGGATTTTCAGTAGCTCAGCTGGAATTCCTATACTTCTACTAGCTTTGTTCATACTGATACTTCTTAATGCCCATTTGATTTTGCACTCCAGGATGTCTGGCTCTAGGTGACTGATCACACCATCATGGTTATCTGGGTCATGAAGATCTCATTGTATAGTTCTGTGTATTCTTGCCACCTCTTCTTAATATCTTCTGCTTTTGTTAGGTCCACACTGTTTCTGTCCTTTATTGTGCCCATCTGTGCATGAAAAGTTCCCTTGGTATCTCTAATTTTCTTAAAGAGATCTCTAGTCTTTCCCATTCTATCCTTTTCCTCTATATCTTTGCATCGAACACTTAAGAAGGCTTTCTTATCTCTCTTTGCTATTCTGCATTCAGATGGATATATCTTTCCTTTTCTCTTTTGCCTTTCTCTTCTTTTTGCTCAGCTATTTTTTACAGCCTCCTCAGACAATCCTTCTGCCTTTTGCATTTGTTTTTCTTGGAGATGGTTTTGACCATCATCTCCTATACAAGATTACGAACCTCCATCCATAGTTCTTCAGGTACTCTATCAGATCTAATCCCTTGAATCGACTTGTCATTTCCACTGTTTAATTGTAAGGGATTTGATTGAGGTCATACCTGAATGATCTAGTGGTTTTTCCCTACCTTTTTCAATTTAAGTCTGAATTTGGCAATAAAGAGTTCATGATCTGAGCCACAGTCAGCTCCTGGACTTGTTTTTGCTGACTGTATAGAGCTTCTCCATCTTCATCTGCAAAGAACATAGTCAATCTGATTTTGGTATCAACCATCTGGTGATGTCCATGCATAGAGTCATCTCTTGTATTGTTAGAAGAGAGTGTTTTCAAAGACCAGTGTGTTCTCTAGGCAAAACTCTGTCAGCCTTTGTCCTACTTCATTTTGTACTCAAGGCCAAACTTTCCTTGGAGTTTGTTACTTGTCACTCTGGATATGTTTCGACCTCTTACTTTTTCATTTCAGCCCACTCCGCAGTTTCTCACAATTTTCCAGTCTTCTTTAGTCCACTCCCCTCAGGGTTCTGCACAGTCTTATCCTCTCATAAGGAAGCATGCTTTGGCAGGCAGGGATTAAAAAATAGACAAGTCTTAGAGATTCCTGACCTCCATGAAATATAAGGAAGAGAAACATTATGAATTCTGGGTGCAGAATGTCTATTAATATACAACTCTTGGACTATATGTTTCAACAGAGACTGAAGAATCAATATAAAATCACTAATAGATAAATACTCAGTGTGCCTGTTTAATTCACAGTTTTATAACAACTGTAAGTGTAAGCACAAATGTGAATTTACATAACATCCTTATCCTTCAGTTGCCAGTAATAACATATAATTCCATTTATTTCAGCAAGGTGAACTGAATACAAAAATTTCCACATTTACTATATTATTTTGTTTCTTTTTAAAAGTGCTTTTTTTTAACAATGGAAACAAATAATTGAATTCAATTCTTCTGGCAGAAAAAAGTATTAAGAACAAAACATCTATATTCATATGATTGGTAAACAACTGTTTTTGCCTATCAACATTGATATAAAGTGAAAGAATTCAAAGTACATTTTTAATAATCTTTAAACAATAAAAGGTTAAGAGGTCTACAAACTTTATATTTTAAAATCTTATTTCATTTACAAATAAAAAAGATATCTGGTTCTAAGATGGCAATTTGAACTTCATTGCTCATATATTTAGCCCTCCAAAACACCCCAACTATGCTCCAATACATAAGCATATGTTCGTATTGCAATGTAAGTATCAAGGAATTTTTCTATTACCTTTTTAAATGTGATGCCAATGCAGACGTCATAATGGAAGAGACTGGTTACCTTAAAAATACAAGTTTTATAGTTAAAAAAATACCAGATAGAAAGTCAAAAATCAAATGACTCACTAGAAAAGCATTGGCAAATATGCTAGGATGTCAATATTCTTAACATACAATTAATTCTTACATATCAAGAAGAAAGACACCTTAGAAATCACAATATAAAAATAGGATAATAAGATGAAAAGGCAAGTCACCAAAGGAGGGCAAATGATCAACACATTCTGGAAAAGATGTTTATACTCACTGATAGTAAAGAAGAAAAGCAAATTAAAGTCCAGATTAGCAATAATGTAAAAGAATATTACACAATATTAGCGAACATGTGGAGAATTAGTTATTTTCACATATTCTTGGTACAAATTTAAAGTTTCTATATTCATGAAGAGCACTTTAGAAACATGAAATAAAATCTTATCTATCCACATTGACACAAAAAATTTCACTTGAAGGAATCTATCCTTAAATAATTAATATTAATTCAAGAATATTTCAGTAAGGTATTGTACATCATAAGAAACAATATAAATATACATTGATAGTGATCTAGTTAATAATTATGACACTATATAATGATACACTAGGGTAATATGTAGCCACTTTAAATGTCATGAATATACAAGCATCAAAACAGGTCTTTCTGTCCAATCATAATGCTATTAAGAAAAGTTTTGCATTGCTTTTAGATTTAGGAATTAAAACTTCTACTTACTAAAAATATCAAATATCATTTCTTTCTCCAGGACATCTTCCTGGACTTTCATAAAGTCTCGAGGACTTTAAAGGACGTTGAGAGAAAATTGTCACAATTCAATTGATATTTTTTTCTACTATAGTCCAACCTTGAATACATATGCATAGTTATTTGCATATGTCATTTGTATTCATTTCTAAAATATCTTACTTTAAATATATTTACTTATCTTTGAGACTAAGGGAAGAGTTTTTTTTTTAGGTAAGATTTTTACAGGATGTTTTATTTATTGCTTGTGTATAGTGAAATTTGGCTTTTATTTCTCAGGACTGCTAATGACAGTGTTGTGCTTTGCATTTGAAAGTAATACTGCTAATCTTCCCTATCAAATTTTACCCCTAGGAAAGGGAATCACCATGGATGCTATTTCTACTTGTAGATTAATGTTGATTTACTCACATTTTCTTAAATATGTGCATACATACATAAGTAGGCAAATAGAATATAATTAGGTGATGCATATTATGTGAAATAAAAGTGAGCAAAGGGTGTAAGGACTCAACGATGTGTGAGAGCAATATTACAAAAGACTGGATGGTATATTTCCTTATTTTGAAACAGAGAGCCTAAAAGCAAAAACATTCCATAGTAACAAACATGGCCAGAGCTCATATCTTGGTTTCTTATCCAGTCTTTAATAAAAGGGACCAAGACTCTCTAGAGAAATGGCTGACTCCAAAGCTGAAGCCAGGAACAGAGGAGATAAGCCTGCAGCATACTATTGTGCCAGAAAGTAAGGAAATGTTCAACATTCTAACACACACACACACACACACACACACAAGTGATGAACTTGTTTCAAAGAGATATAGGAGCCAACTGAAAGCTCCCAATGGCAAAAGCTGGAACAGTTTGAGCAATAAATGAGTAATATAGTATTGGATTATAAGTCATAGTACAAAATACATAATAATGAGTCAACTCTGATGATCAAATAGATACAAACATAGACAATTTCCTGTGCAGAGTTCCAAATAATTTATGTAGATACTCTGTCCTTGGACTTCCCTGATAGCTCAGTGACAAAGAATTCACCTGCAATGCAGGAGACACGGGAGACACGAGTTCAATCCCAGGACTGGGAAGAATCCCCTGGAGAAAGAAGTGGCAACCCACTCCAGTATTCTTGCCTGAAAAATCCCGTGGACAAAGGAGCCTGGCAGGCTACCATCAGTGCCATCACAAAGAGCTGGACAAATGAGCAGGCACGCACTCCTTCCTTAAGCAGATAGAGCATAACTCTTAACTTCTTCATTGAAAACTGAGCTTAGTGACATTCCTTTAAGGAATTCTCTGTGGAAAGCAAGAACAAAAGAGTAATTCTACACTGGAGAAACCTGACAAACATAACCTCAACCAAGTCATGTTGATAGATGTACTGTGGCATAATGTGATGAAAATGAAGCTTTACCTTTGTGGTTTTCATCCCTGAAACATATTAATCCAGCCTAATTATGAGAACCACAGTAGAAAATATATTAACAGAGGCCTTCTACAGAAAACCTAACCAGTATGCCTTGAAACTGTTAATGTCATCCAAAAGGACAGTCTGAGAAACTGATAGTCCAGGAGAACCTAAACAAACATGAAGACTAGATGTAATGTGGTGTCATGGAGAAAGAGAACCTTGGTAAAAGTTAAAAAATCTGAATAAAGTGTAGACTTCAGTGAATAATAATGTATCAATATTGGTTTGTTGTGACAAATGTACCATATTAACGTGAAAAATAGATGAAATTGGGAATGAAGTAGGTGGGAAATTTGTACTATCTCTGCAAATTCTCTGTAAATCTGAAACTACACTAAAATAAAAGGGTTATTTTGGTTAAACAGAGTGATCAGGATAGACATCATTTAAATTCAGTTCAGTTCATTTGCTCAGTCATGACCAACTCTTTGTGAACCCATGGACTACAGCACACCAGGCTTCCCTGTCCATCACCAACTCCCAGAGCTTACTCAAACTCATGTCCATTGAGTCGGTGATGCCATCCAACCATCTCACCCTCTGTCGGCCCCTTCTCCTCCTGCCTTCAATCTTTCCCAGCATCAGGGTCTTTTCCATGGAATCAGTTCTTTGCATCAAATAGCCAAAGTATCACAGTTTCAGCTTCAGCATCAGTCCTTCCAATGAATATTCAGGACTGATTTCCTTTAGGATTGACTGGTTGGATCCCCTTGCTGTCCAAGGGACTCTCAAGAATCTCCTCCAACACCACAGTTCAAAAGCATTAATTCTTCCATGCTCAGCTTTCTTTATGGTCCAACTCTTACATCCATATATGATTACTGGAAAAACCATAGCTTTGACTAGATGGACCTTTGTTGGTAAGGTAATGTGTCTGGTATTTAATATGCTTTGTAGGTTGGTCATAGTTTTTCTTCCAAGGAGCAACTTCTTTTAATTTCATGGCTGCAGTCACCATCTGCAGTGATTATGGAGCCCAAGAAAATAAAGTCTATCTCTGTTTCCATCGTTTCCCCATTTATTTGCCATGAAGTGATGGGACTGGATGCTATGATCTTAGTTTTTTTAATGTTGAGTTTTAAGCCAGCCCTTTCTCTCTCCTCTTTCACTTTCATCAAGAGGCTTTTTAGTTCTTCATTTTCTGACATAAGGATGATGTTTAGGCAATCATATTTAAGTAAAGAGGGCTTTCCAGGTCCCGCTAGTGGTAAAGAACACACCTGCCAATACAGGAGATGTAAGACAGGCAGGTTCGATCCCTAAGCTTCCCAGATGGCTCAATGATAAAGAATCCACTTGCTAATGCATTCAATCCCTGGAGAAGATCCCCTGAAGGAGGAAATGGCAACCCACTCCAATATTCTTGCCTGGGAAATCCCATAGACAGAGGAGTCTGGTGGGCTACAATCCACGGGGTCATTAAAGAGTCAGACATGAGGGAGCAACTGAACACACACATTGAGTAAAGACCAAAAAGCAGTAAGGTGCCAGTCATGTAGGCATCTGAGGAACAGGCTCCTAAGGGTAATATGCTTGGCAAGTTCCAGGAAGAACAAAGAGACCAGTGCCTCTGCGGTGATCTGAAGTGAGAGAAGCAGGAGAAGGCGATGGAAGAAGAGGTCAGGGAAGACCCACTGAAGGTAGAGGTGTGACATAGCAGAAATGCACAACCTACAGGATACGTGGGACTGTGGGTCATTTCAAAGTCTTCGCCTTTCTCTCTAAGATGAGCGGCCATTGGCAAGGTTTTGAGCAGAGGAACCTAACCCTTCTGAAAGACTCACTCTGTCTGACGTGACTATGGGGGCAAGTGTGGAATAACAGACTATTTCAGAAATTCAGGTGAGAGGAAATGGTGGCTTGGTCAGGTTTAACAGTGGACATGATAAGAAGCGGTTATATTCTGAAAAGAGTTTTTTAAAAAGTCAACCTGAACACCAATACAGTATCAGTTCAGTTCAGTTCAGTCGCGCAGTCGTGTCCGACTCTTTGCGACCCCATGAATCGCAGCACGCCAGGCCTCCCTGTCCATCACCAACTCCCGGAGTTCACTCAGACTCACGTCCATTGAGTCCGTGATGCCATCCAGCCATCTCATCCTCGGTCGTCCCTTTCTCCTCCTGCCCCCAATCCCTCCCAGCATCAGGGTCTTTTCCAATGAGTCAACTCTTCGCATAAGGTGCCCAAAGTACTGGAGCTTCAGTTTTAGCATCATTCCTTCCAAAGAAATCCCAGGGTTGATCTCCTTCAGAATGGACTGGTTGGATCTCCTTGCAGTCCAAGGGACTCTCAAGAGTCTTCTCCAACACCACAGTTCAAAAGCATCAATTCTTCTGCGCTCAGCCTTCTTCAAAAAGATGGTAATGATAACCCTGTATGCGAGACAGCAAAAGAGACACAGAGGTATAGAACGGCCTTTTGGACTCTGTGGGAGAGAGAGAGGGTGGGATGGGTTGGCAGAGTGGCAGTGTAACATGTATGATATCATAAGTGAAACGAATCGCCGGTCTAGGTTCAAAGCGGGATGCAGGATGCTTGGGACTGATGCACAGGGATAATCCAGAGAGAAGGTGTGGGGCGGGAGCGGGGAGGTGGGGGTCGGGATTGGGAGTTCATGTACACTCGTGGCTGATTCATGTCAATGTATAGCAAAACGAATACAGTATTGTAAAGCAAAGCAAACTAAAAAAAAAAAAAAAAGTCAACCTGATTTTCTATCGGATTAGACGTGTGTTAACAGAAAGAGAGGGCTTCCCAGGTAGTGCTAGTAAAGAACCTGCCTGCCAATGCAGGAGACATGTGACATGCAGGTTCAATCCCTGGGTCAGGAGGATCCCTTGGCAAAGGGCATGGCAACCCACTTCAGTATTCTTGACTGGAGAATCCCATGGACAGAGAAGTCCATGAGGTTACAAAGAGTTGGACACGACTGAAGCGACTTAGCATGCACTCAGGCAACAGGAAGGGAGAAAGCAAGAATAATTCAAGGAACTGTTATGCGTTGTGTTGTGTATTTATACTTTAACTTTTACCAAAGAAGCTTTGGGGATTTGCCCCACTTCATGACTCTGTATTGTTAAAACTGTTAGTAATCTGCTGGCAAGTGCCTTCCCGCCAATGTTGCACCTTGAGGTTTGAGATGGCCTGCCTTTGGTCTTAGAGCTTTCTCCCAGATGATCCTTCTGTCCAGTATTTTACCCTGAGGCTTCATTTCAGTTCATCCCTCCCCAGCATTGCCACAAGCAGGCAGAAAGTTATTTTCGCACAAATGACAAAGCTTTGGGGTACAAGGAGATCTTACTAGTGGGAAACTGTTGAGTTCCTAGGAAGAGAAAACACCATAAGGCAAAAAACAAAAACAAAAACATGTTTTCTGCAAAGCATTTCCAAATAAAACTCTAGTTAGATGTTACACTTTAAAGTGCATAAACTAATGGTGAATAACGGTTTGTCCATAAAGTACTCACTTGAGATTAATGGCATCTATCTTTGTCTCCATTACCATCATAATAAATTCTTTCTTTTTATTATTATAAGTAGTGGAACTTTTATTTTTTCCAATTGATTATTTTTATAAAATGAATAAAAAGTAAGAAGACATTTTGAGTTATACAGATAAACACTGCTATATGCGAAAAATGAAAATGTTCCTGAAATTAAACCATAGACATATATATGGTACCACTGTATTATGGTTCAAAAAAATCATTGACCACTGTGAAATGAAAGTCTGAATTCAACATATGAAAAGTGCTCAGAGGCATCAGTGTAAAATGTGCAATGTAGGGATTACAAAAATGAACCAAAAATAATTTTGGCTCCTTTTTCTGGCCTATTTGCTTCATAAACACATACACACACACACACACACACACACACACACACACACACCCTTTTTCAGCTTTGTAAGGACACAGATCAGCTCCCATCATCATAGGAACAGTACTATGAGAAAGTTGTTAAGACAATATAAACATGGTCATTGAAAATCCCAATTCTAGGCATTCTTTTCACTTTTTTCCATATAGAATACATTACTGTCTAACAGCATCTCCCAGATTGCCTCTGACACCAAATTTGCACAAAACACCTTTGAAAAAAAAATATATATATAATATATTCAATAGAATATAGCTCAGCTATTAAAAAGAGTGAAACAATGCCATTTGCAGCAACATGGATAGACCTGGAGATTATCATATCAAGTGAAGCAAGTCAGACAAAGACAAATGATACCATGTGATATCACTTATACATGGAATCTTAAAAAAATTAAACAAATGAACTTATTTACAAAACAGAAACAGACAGACTTAAAGAATGAATTTATGGTTACCAGAAGGAAAGGGTAGGGGAGAGGGATGGATTGGGAGTTTGTTATTGACATATATGCACTGTTATATTTAAAATAAATAATCAACAAAGATCTACCATAAAAACAGAATTAAAAAAAAAAGAAAGAAAATTCAAACAAAAATCTTTGACAGAGCATATGCTCCAGTTTCTAGTTGTTAAAGAATTGATCTCCATAATATTTTATTTTGATGGTTGCACACCAAGTTGTCACTCAATATAAATGTATTTCATTTAATATCCCCTGGTCACTACAATACAGATATGGACTCCAAGGAAGAAATAAAATTAGTCCACGTATACAGCTTTTAGTCAAGGCAGTGAGTGCAAAGCAAGCAGGAAAGAGAGCATGTTACTCACAGCCTAGAGCAATCAATGCAAATATATGCTACGGTTAGGTGTTTTAATGCCAGTAATAGACATCCTGTGATTGACGAATCTTTCACCACTGTCTTCTCTGTAGCTGCTTAATTCAACCTTCCGGCAGAGGTGGCTGCATGCTTTAATAAGTCACCAACACCAGCATATCATGCTCAACCTCTAATAGGTCAAAGTATGAGTTGGGCTGTAGGTTGGGTCATCTGAAGGTTGATGTGAAGTTGTTATAGAATGTGATTGTTCAAATTTCATTAGCTTCCTAAAAAGTACCAATCAGCAGGCAAACAGAGCAATACTGGTGGCTGCTTCTATGGTTATTTCTGTCCAGCCTTTGACATGATCACCTAGAAATGCTGTACCAGTGACTACAGATTAATCCCACAGGAAGTCGTTGTCAAAAACTTCAACTCAGCTTGCCATAGATAATATAACTTTGTCCCTGGGAAGTTGTGCTTTCTTCTAAATGGCTACTGTTTGCATATAAATTTATTTGAAAACTGTCCTGCTCTTCAGACAGGAGAAAAAACTAATATAGCCATTTGAAAAACAAATTTTAAAATGCATATGTTTAGGTCTTAGAAATTCTGAATCTTGCTAACTCCAAAGAAAATTATTGATACTGTAAAACTGATGGTAACAAAAATTTGGAAACAATCTCAATGTTTGTGTGAGCAAACAAACAGTGGAGGAATAGACAGAAAAAAATTTAGTATAATTATACCAAGGATAACTGCACTCCAGTTAAAAGAATCAAAGTACATTTATCATATATAAACAGATGTAACAAAAAACATAAAACTGAATCCCCAAAATTCAACTTGCAGTGTATATAATACAATCAAATAATCTGTGTCAATTTTAAAATTATATCAGTCCAGCTCAGTTCAGTTGTTCAGTAGTCTCTGACTCTTTGTGACCCCATGGACCACAGCATACCAGGCTTCCCGTACATCACCAACTCCTGGAGTTTACCCAAACTCATGTCCATTGAGATGGTGATGCTATCCAACCATCTCATCTTCTGTCTTCCCCTTTTCCTCCTGCCTTCAAATCTTCCCAGCATCAGGGTCTTTTCAGATGAGACAGCTCTTTCCATCAGGTGGCCAAAGTACTGGAGCTTCAGCTTCAACATCAGTCCCTCCAATGAACACAGAGGACTGATCTCCTGTAGAATGGACTGGTTGGATCTCCTTGCAGTCCAAGGGACTCTCAAGAGTCTTCTCCAAAACGACAGATCAAAAGCATCAATACTTTGGCGCTCAGTTTTCTTTATAGTTCAACTCTCAAATCCATACATGACCACAGGAAAAACCATAGTCTTGACTAGATGGACCATTGTTGGCAAAGTAATGTCTCTGCTTTATAATATGTTGTCTAGGCCAGTCATAACTTTCCTTCCAAGGAGCAAGGGTCTTTTAGTTTCAAGGCTGCAGTGACCATCTGCAGTGATTTTGAAGCCCCAAAAATAAACTCAGCCACTGTTTCCACTGTTTCCCTGTCTATTTGCCATGAAGTGATGGGACCAGATGCCATGATCTCAGTTTTCTGAATGTTGAGTGTTAAGCCAACTTTTTCACTCTCCTCTTTCACTTTCAACAAGAGGTTTTTTAGCTCCTCTTCACTTTCTGCCATAAGGGTGGTGTCATCTGCATATCTGAGGTTATTGATATTTCTCCCGGCAATCTTGATTCCAGCTTGGGCTTCTTCCAGTCCAGCGTTTCTCATGATGTACTCTGCATATAAGTTAAATAAGCAGAGTGACAATATACAACCTTGATGTACTCCTTTTCCTACTTGGAACCAGTCTGTTGTTCCATGTCCAGTTCTAACTGTTGCTTCCTGACCTGGATATAGGTTTCTCAAGAGGCAGGTCAGGTGGTCTGGTATTGCCATCTCTCTCGGAATTTTCCACAGTTTCTTGTGATCCGCACAGTCAACGGCTTGGGTATAGTCAATAAAGCAGAAGTAGATGTTTTCCTCGGAGAAGGCAATGACAACCCACTCCAGTGTTCTTGCCTGGAGAATCCCAGGGTCGGAGGAGCCTGATAGGCTGCCGTCTACGGGGTCACACAGAGTCGGACACAACTGAAGTGACTTAGCAGTAGCAGCAGCAGATGTTTTCCTGGAACTCTCTTGCTTTTTCAATGATCCAACTAATGTTGGCAACTTGATCTCTGTTTCTTCTGCCTTTTCTAAATCCATCTTAAACATCTGGAAGTTCACGGTTCACGTATTGCTGAAGCTGGCTTGGAGAATTTTGAGCATTACTTTACTAGCGTATGAGATGAGTGCAATTGTGCAGTAGTTTGAGCATTCTTTGGCATTGCCTTTCTTTGGGATTGGAATGAAAACTGACCTTTTCCAGTCCTGTGGCCACTGCTGAGTTTTCCAGATTTGCTCACATATTGAGGGCAGCACTTTCACAGCATCATCTTTTAGGATTTGAAAGAGCTCAACTGAAATTCCATCACCTCCGCTAGCTTTGTTTGTAGTGATGCTCCCACTTGACTTCACATTCCAGGATGTCTGCTCTAGCTGAGTGATCACACCATCATGATTATCTGAGTTGTGAAGATCTTTTTTGTACAGTTCTGTGTATTCTTGCCACCTCTTCTTAATATCTTCTGTTTCTGTTAGGTCCATACCATTTCTGTCTTTTATTGAGCCCATCTTTGCATGAAATGTTCCCTTGGTATCTCTAATTTTCTTGAAGAGATCTCTAGTCTTTCCCAGTCTATTGTTTTCCTCTATTTCTTTTCACTGATAGTAATCAGTGGAAGGCTTTCTTATCCCTCCTTGCTATTCTTTGAAACTCTGCATTCAAATGGTTATATCTTTCTTTTTCTCCTTTGCTGTTTGCTTCTCTTCTTTTCCCAGCTATTTATAAAGTCTCTTCAGACAGCCATTTTGCCTTTTTGCATTTCTTTTTCTTGGGGATGGTCTTGGTCCCTGTCTCCTGTACAATGTCACGAACCTCTGTCCATAGTTCATCAGGCACTCTATCTATCAGATCTAGTGCCCTAAATCTATTTCTCACTTCCACCGTATAATCACAAGGGATTTGATTAGGTCATACCTGAATGATCTAAAATTATATGTTGAACAGGATTTATATGTTGATGGGCATTTACATGTTTTATGTCTCTGGCAGAAGGTGGATGGAAAGGACAATGCACAGGATAGGATGGAATGTAGAAAATGACCAAGAGGATAATATTAGTCATGGAGCTATGATCTGAATAATAATTTAATACTATTCCTGGAGAGGTTTGACAGAAAACAACAAAGTTTGTCAAGCAATTTTCCTTCAATTAAAAAATAAATTAATTAAAAAAATATTCCTGGAGGAGAGTATGACAACCCACTCCAGTATTCTTGCCTGGAGAATCCCATGGACAGAGGAGCCTGGTGGGCTACAGTTCATAAGGTCACAAAGAGTTGGACACAACTGAAGCAACTGTGTGTGTGCACACACACACATTAATAATATTGTGCTAATAATAGGGCACATAACTGATTGACTCAGTTCAACTTTGCACCTAAAGTCCAGCTTGGCCATAGAAAATTAATGAGCATCTTGTGAAGAGTGTGGCCTTAAGGACTAAAGCAGTGCAAGAAACTCAAGCTCTGTCTAGGTCATTCCAACCATCTTCCCTCCTGTGCCTCCTGCAGTCTGACCTCTGAAAAGGATGCAGGTGGCTTAGCCTTTATATTCTGTTCAAGCTTCAGCTTCTCTGTAGACACTGCCAATGAGGACTCTATGTTCCAGGACAGTTGGGGGCTGAGAACACATCAAAACAATCTACTTTACAACCTAGCTTATCAACACCAAAGACATCTCCATGACTATTACCCTAGACTTGGCACTCATACTAATCCATCACACCATCCTGTCCTCTATAATCTCCTCCCCTCTCTCTCCTTAAGAAAAAAAAAAAAAGAATGAATGAATTTGAGAAAACAGAGATGTTTCAATGTGCTTTAATATAGCTCTTTTTTAAAATTAATTTTTATTTTTTAGTTTGTTTTGCTTTACAATACTGTATTCGTTTTGCTATACATTGACATGAATCAGCCACGAGTGTACATAACTCCCAATCCCGACCCCCACCTCCCCCCTCCCGCCCCACACCCTCTCTCTGGATTATCCCTGTGCATCAGTCCCAAGCATCCTGCATCCTGCATCAAACCTGGACTGGCGATTTGTTTCACTTATGATATCATACATGTTACACTGCCACTCTGCCAACCCATCCCACCCTCTCCCTCTCCCACAGAGTCTTAGAATGATGGTAATATAGCTCTTTTAAAGACGACTCCTGTGGTCAGCAGCAGGTTTTATTCACCTTTTCAGTGATACAGGCTAAATGCAACTGATGTTCATGCTGAGATCACTGGAATGTAAATTATTTTCAAATACATCTTAAAATAGAGAAAGGTCTGTCCTTCATATTGGAAAATGACACCAATTATGATTACCCTCAAGGCTGTGTGGTAAAATCATTTTATAACACTTGCTACAGTTTTGTTTAAATAGCCTTTAACAGTTATGTTCTTGTAGGAAGTAAAATGTGTTTAGTATAGGCCTTTTCATGGAAATTTGTTTGCCTCCAAACCAAATTTGTAAAATGTACCAGTAAGAGTGCTGACTGAAAACACTCACTCAAGGAATCCTCATAGAAAGGAAAGGAAATTCAGAGAATTAACCACTGATCTGTAGCTTTTTTTGTGTGTGTGTATGTGTGTGTGTGTGTTTGCTTTATTTTGTGTTGTTTTGTTTTTGGTGACTCCCTTAGTTACTTATTGCATTAGGTGAGTCACACTTCAGATGTGATTGGTTAACACCATGTGGCCTTATGCAAAGACACTTCCTCATAGCTAGCTTCTGAAAGCTTGCCTACCCTCAGTCGAGCTTCTCTGGTGGCTCAGATGGTAAACAATCTGTCTGCAATGTGGGAGACCGGGGTTTGATCCCTTGGAGGAGGGAATGGCTACTCACTCAAGTATTCTTGTCTGGAGAATTCCATGGACAGAGGAGTCTTGCAGGCTACAGTCAAAGGGGTCACAAAGAATTGGACACGACTGGGCAAGTAACAATTACCTTCAGTAACGACTCTTAGCTGGCTTTTCTCTCTTGTAATCACTCTATGACTAGTAACTTATTGAACTATTTCTTAAAATGAGCCAAGAAGATCTCCATGTTAACTAGCCTAGTAGGAATACTTACGCAATAGTGGCTACTCCTGCTTCATCCCCTCAGCCCCTTCTCATTCTGATAAAGTATATGTGACCTCATAGATCAACTCATATTATACTCGCACTGTCAGTTTTTTTCTTTACCAGAAAGGACTGAGCTTTTTCATTCCTCAAGATTAATACTAAGTATTAATAAACTCAAATCTTCATGGTCTCAAATGATCTCAAAAGAGGAGTAGAATCAGGCAGGCAGAGCTAGAAGGGAAAGGCGTGGGCCATAAGACAGGCTCATCTGTGGCTTCTTCTGGGAAGACAAATAGTCTGTTGGAAACCAGAGCAGAACATCTGGAGCAAAACACTTGAAACATGGTGAAAGGAGCTCTACTCATTAAAAATAATGAGGACAGTGGTAATAATATCAATGTAATCACTAGTTCTGAATAATGTTTAAATCATTAGCTTTGAATGATTATTAAAATAACAAGGCATTGTAGGGACTTCCCTGGTGGTACAGTGGTTAAGACTCCACATTCCACTGTAGAGGGCAAGAGTTCAGTCCTTGGTTAGGGAAATAAGATCCCACAGGATGCATTGCACAATAAAATAAATAAATGTATAAAATAATAAGGCATTACACAGATGAATACTAATTTAATTGTCTTTCAGAGTCATCAAATACATTTCAGCAAAAAGAATAGGAGTGGGGTCATTTTATAATTAAATTGGGAAAAAAGGAAAGCTTGGGAGTACTGAAAACAACAATGAAACTTCCTTCCATATTGTGTTCCATGCACACTTAGTTCCATGGAATTCACAATATTCTTTGTTTTCTTTAAGCAATGTCCAGGTAATTTATTCCCATTGGCCATGAGCAAGCATGTAATGGTGTATTGGATGATAGGACAGTTTTACACGGAATCAAGAACTCCATGGTCATTCCAATTAGACCCACAAAACAAGGATTACTAAGATGGGTCATAACTTGCATTTTCCTAGGGCTCATTTCTTTTTATTTTCTCCAAACAAATGAATTCTTTGTATATTATATAACTACGATTCTTTGTATGTTATAGAACTTTTCCATCTGCCACATCGAGGACAGGCATATTATCAGATAATGCTAATTTTTGTTAATGCATTAATTATTAACAACATTTAATCATTTTACTAAAGTCCTTTTGAATTATTGAAGGCATATAATCCCCCAATACCTTTTAAGGTGGTTGGACAATGCTAACCAGAGGGCATTTTGCTGAGCACTATAATAAGTCAGGAGAGACAATTTCCACATGTAATAGAGGGACACAGACTTGGAGATACAGAGAAATACTTGAGAGCAAGAGATTGTATTTAGTGGGACTCAGGTACTTTATGGATGGAAAGATGAAAAGGGACCAAGGAACTTGGGAGAAGAAAACAAGTAAAAGACAACCCGTGAACTTTCCTAAGTTCCAAGCAGTTGATCCTTACCTACTACTTTTCTTTCCCTGGCACATCTGCAGTAGATTCTACACTGATAAATACTTGATTTTCTCTTATTGGAGTGAGGGAGGACATGAACAGAGAGTTTCAGGAAGATAAAGGGACAACTGACATCTGGGTCACCTATGATATATTTCAGTGGTTTCAGCCATATTTCAAGTATGGTATTAAGCCTATTTTTCAAAAAAATATTCAAAACCCATTAATAGACAGATATCTTTTTCTTATCCATTGCCTTTGCATTGGCCAGCTCAGAATGCTTACATATTCATTCAAAAATGTACATTGAAAACCAGCTGTTTAAGAAACAGTCAGATCTTTGAAGGATTGGGTGTTGAATCAGATGTTCACCTTGCTTTAAATGAACTCAGTTTAGGGACTTCCCTGGTGGTCCAGTGGTTAAGACTTTGTGCTTCCAGTGCAGGGGGCATGGCTTTGATATCTAGTCAGGGAACTAAGATCCTACATGCAGAACAGGCAGCAGAAAAGAAAAAAAATAAAAATAAACTCAGTTCAACAATGACAGTGAGAAGAGAGCACAGTTAGTGATAATCCAGGGTAAAGAGCAAGAAACACTATAAAAATTGAAGATTAAAAGATTTGCTCTAGGAGAAAGAAATTAAAAAGGAATATATGGAGTGGTAAACACTTCAGTTGAATCTGAGAAGAAATTTAAAATCACCCACAATAAATTACTCAGATGTTTTTAAAAATGTAATTTACAACTCAATTTTGTTGTGCTAATGGTTTCCATGGTAAGGGGTTTCACCTCTTTGTAAGAATCACAGTTCAAAGAATAAGACTTATGTGATATAACAAATCTATTATGAAATCCACATTACGTCCTATAGAAAACAAAAGTGACATGAAGAATGACGAGAAGAAACCCCTTGTACCTGTGAGATGTTAAGCATAATGTGTAATCCAGAATCTTAGACATTTTATCCTTCCCAAGGATATCCCCAGAGGGACAACTGAATTGTTGCTGGACCACCTATGAGTTAGTTTAATCTCTACCTTTATAAAGAGAAATACTGCATGTAAGATCAGCTCATATCTTCTTAAAGACACAGAGTCTCTGTGATTCAACCTACTCTCATTGACATTATTCACTCTCTAAGGTCAGTTGAAATATGATGTCTCTTCCTGCCAAAATTACGACTTGCTTTTTGAAGAAAATAAAAAAAACTGGGTCAATAAAATTTAAGTCGCTTATTCCTCTGAATGGGATTTAGGAGTAAATAATTTAATACAGGATAAGCCTGGATCATGGGAAGAGCTTTACTTGAGACCTCATATGAGGTCACCACTTTCACTGAATTACATTTAGTTATCATGCCCTAAGGGGCTTCCCTGGTGACTCAGCGGTAAAGAATCTGTCTGCAATGTAAGAGCCACAGAATATGCGGGTTCGATCCTTGGGTTGGGAAGATCCTCTGGAGGGAGGCATGGCAACCCACTCCAGCATTCTTGCCTGGAGAATCTCATGGACAGAGGAGCTGTGGGGCTACTGTCCATAGGGTCGCAAAAAGTCAGATACAACTGAAATGATTTAGCACTTCTGGAGTTAGTGGGGAACAGATGAAATTGGCATGCTGCAGTCCACGGGGTTATAAAACATCAGACATGACTTATGGACTGTGCAACAACAGCAAATCATGCCCTGGGCCTCTTCCTGTGGCACTCTGATGTTTTGGAGGACATTTTTCATGATATTACATCAAGATATTTCTGTTAGCAATCATTGGATTGTTTTTCTTACTTCAAGTTCCAATAATAATTGTTTCTCATAATTTAATAGCTTTGTGCCATTGATCACAGTTCCCTTTTCTTGTATTTACTGCTCTAAAACCCAGTCTAGATAAGTCCATGATCTGTATTCTGAAAATAACCGCAGGATCAACGGCTAGGGTGAGGCCAGTGAGATGCCTAGAACACAAGAATCCAGGAATTGCCCAGGATGCCTCATATGACCCCTTACCTCAGTCTGGCAGTGTGCAGCATTGTGGTAAGTTTATAAGGTTAACCCTTAGTTTACCTTCTTTTCCTTAGTTCATAATTTCCTCACATGGATTATTTCAACCTTTGTGTATTCATTTACTTATTTGGCTGAGCTGGGTCCTAGTTGCTGGAGCATATGGTTCTTTTAATTGGGGCCTGAGATTCTAGTTCCCTGACCAGGGATCAAACCCAGGATCCTTGCTTTGGGAGTGTGGAGTCTTAGCCACTGGAACACTAGGAAAGTCCCTCCACATGTGTATTTTTTAATCTATCTTTAATCTAAAGAGTGTAAGTAGAGAAGTAATCTAATGCTACAGAAGACCTGAAAGTGAAAGTGAAGTTGCTCAGTCGTGTCTGACTCTTTGTGACCCCATGGACTGTAGCCCACCAGACTCCTCCGTCCATGGGATTCTCCAGGCAAGACTACTGGAGTGGGTTGCCATTTCCTTCTCCAGGGGATCTTCCCAACTCAGGGATCGAACCCAGGTCTCCTGCATTGCAGGCAGACACTTTAACCTCTAGCCACCAGACCTAGTGCTAATCAAATTTCCCACTAGCAGGATTTTTAGAGAGGTCATAAGTCTGACACTGCTATTTATACAATGATTGCAGGTTTGTGCACCTTTGTAAATGCTTTGCTAACAGAGAAGAGATTGCACACAGCAGTTAACACAGTTTAAACAAGCAGATTCTGGAGGCAGTCAATTGGGATTCAGCTTCCAGCTCTGCCACCTATGAGTCTCAGCTGTGAGACTGGAAGCAAGTGACTTAACCTCTCTGAACTTCAGTTTCTTCATCTGTAAAATGAGAATCAAAGTAGATAGACGCAAGATGAATACAGAAAAAAAAAATCACATGGACTTTCATATTCCATCCCAACATCATAAAGACCTTGGAAGTTGTCACTACTATCCTTTTTTGTTGTTCAGTAACAGTCAAACATGACTCTGTGACTCCATGGACTGCAGCACTCAGTCTTTTGGCCTTCAGCCTTTGGCCTTCACTGTCTCCCAGAGTTTGCTCAAATTCATGTCCATTGAGTTGGTGATGCTATCTAACCAGCTCATCTTCTGCTGCCCTCTTCTCTTTATGCCTTCCATCTTTCCCAGCATCAAGGTCCTTTCCAATGAGTGGGCTCTCCACATCAGGTGGCCAAAGTATTGGAGCTTCAGCTTCAGCATCAATCCTTCCAATGAATATTCAGGGTTCATTTCTTTTAGGATTGACTGGTTTGATTTTACAGTCCAAGAGACTCTCAAGAATCTTTTCCAGCACCACAATTCAAATGTATCAGTTCTTTGGAGCTCAGCCTTCTTTTCGGTCCAACTCTCATATCTGTACATAACTACTGGAAAAGCCATAGCTTTTACTATATGGTCCTTCATTGGCAGTTATGTCTCTGCTTTTTAACACACTGTCTAGGTTTGTCATAGCTTTCCTTCCAAGGAGCATGAACAAATTAAAATCAACACTTTTTTTTCGGACCCATCAGAAAACTGAAGCTGCACACCAAATCATCACCCCAAAAATTGGAGAGACAGGGAATCCAGAGTCAGAGTTGCTTCTCTGGAGCTGATAGCTGGGACCACTGATAACTGTGATAAGTTGCTGGAGGCTGAATGTGGACTAGAGTGAGGAAGAGAAACTCCTGGGTGATGCAGACTTCAGTGGATCCCCACACTATGGTGTGTTTTACCTCCACGAACCATACAAAGTACTAATTTTGAAGATCCAGAAAGATTCCCTCCTGACTCTGGCAAAGGAAGGGAAAGAGTAATCATTGTGATATTTACCCAGAGCATTCTCCACAATAAAGGTCAACTACCCAGGGGAAACAAAAAATTACTAGAATCATATTCCAGTTGGCAAACGCATTTGTCTCACTCTAATCATCTATATCAATAACCTCAGATATGCAGATGACACCACCCTTATGGCAGAAAGTGAAGAGGAACTAAAAAGCCTCTTGATGAAAGTGAAAGAGGAGAGTGAAAAAGTTGTATTAAAGCTCAACATTCAGAAAACGAAGATCATGGCATTCAGTCCCGTCACTTCATGGGAAATAGATGGGGAAACAGTGGAAACAGTGGCTGACTTTATTTTTGGGGGCTCCAAAATCACTGCAGATGGTGTCTGCGGCCATGAAATTAAAAGACACTTACTCCTTGGAAGGAAAGTTATGACCAACCTAGATAGCATATTGAAAACAGAGACATTACTTTGCCGACTAAGGTCCGTCTAGTCAAGGCTATGGTTTTTCCTGTGGTCATGTATGGATGTGAGAGTTGGACTGTGAAAAAGGCTGAGTGCTGAAGAATTGATGCTTTTGACCTGTGGTGTTGGAGAAGACTCTTGAGAGTCCCTTGGACTGAAAGGAGATCCAACCAGTCCATTCTGAAGGAGATCAGCCCTGGGATTTCTTTGGAAGGAATGATGCTAAAGCTGAAACTCCATTACTTTGGCCACCTCATGTGAAGAGCTGACTCACTGGAAAAGACTCTGATGCTGGGAGGGATTGGGGGCAGGAGGAGAAGGGGACAACAGAGGATGAGATGGCTGGATGGGTCATTGACTCGATGGACGTGATTCTGAGTGAACTCCGGGAGTTGGTGATGGACAGGGAGGACTGGCATGCTGCGATTCATGGGGTAGCAGAGTCGGACACGACTGAGCGACTGAACTGAACTGAACTGAATCCTCTATAACTTTCCTGTCTCACCCAATGGTGGCAACCACTCGAACAACATCTGGGAAGGTCACAGCCCAGAGAAAAATGTCCACTAAAAGACTGAGATTTACCATAAGATTACAGAAGGTTGTTGCCATCACCACACTAACCACCAAACTAATGTGACTCTAGTGTAATAGCTATGCAAAGGGCATACTCTACCTGAGGAGGAATGCCTAGGGAAGCTCAAAATACAAACACAAGTGCAAGGAAAGAGAACTAAGACGTCTGGCACCAAAGCTACAAGAGACACAAAACACAGCCCAATTCTTAACCATATCAATATAAGTTCTCAGAATGAAGCCCTTTGTACCTCAGGGCCTATTAACCAAAGCAACAAATTCAACTCTCAGCAAAAAAAGCATAAAGCATGCCAAATAAAAAGGAAGGAAGGAAGGAAAGAGGGAAAACAGCCTGAGGAGACATAGCAAGCCTCAGAACCAGATTAAAGTATGATAAAGATGTTGCAATTATCAGGTCTTTAAAATAATTACAATGAGTATATCAAGAGATCATTGGAAAAAGTAGAAAAGGTTCAAAAACAGATGAATATAGTAAACAGAGAATAAAACTTTAAAAAATAAAAAAGTATGCTTTCTTAGGTTCATCAATACATCAACTGCTGCTGCTAAGTCGCTTCAGTCATGTCCGACTCTGTGCAACCCCATAGATGGCAGCCCACCGGGCTCTGTCACCCCTGGGATTCTCCAGGCGAGAATACTGGAGTGGGTTGCCATTTCCTTCTCCAATGCATCAACTATCAGGAGACAAAAATGTTGTTCAGTCGCAAAATTGTGTCTAATGCTTTGCAACCCCATGGACTGCAGCATGCCAGGCTTCCCTATCCTTCACTGTCTCTGGAGTCTGCTCAAACTCATGCCCATTGAATTGGTGATGCCATCCAACCATCTCAGATGCTGGGAAAGGTTGAGGGCAGGAGGAGAAGGGGACAACAGAGGAGACAAAAATGCTGACATCATGCTCAACAGGGACAAGCTGAAAGCTTTTCCTCTCATATCAAGAATAAGATGAGGGTGCCCATTCTCACCACTTTTATTCAGCATAGTACTGTAAGTCCTAGAAAGAGCACTTAGGCAAGAAAAAAAGGCATACAAATTGTAAAGAAAGAAGTAAAATTGTCTCTATTTGCAGATAATATCATATTATACATATAAAATCTTAACAACTCTATCCAAAACCTGTTAGAACTTATAAACAAATTCATTAAAGTTGATCTTAGTAATGACTTTTTGGATTTGACACAAAAAGTGAAGGCAATGGAAAGCAAAAATAAACAAGTGGTACTACATCAGATAAACTACATCAGATAAAATCTTCAGCACATCAAAGAAACTATCAGCAAAATGAAAAGACAACCTATGGAATAGGAGAAAACACTTGCAAACCACATATCCAATAAGAGGTTAATGTCAAAAATATACAAGACACTCATAAAACTCAATTGCAAAAAAAAAAAAAAAGAATAAGAATAACCCAATTAAAAATGGACAAAGGATCTAAATAGACATTTTTTTTTAAAAGAAGACATGATCAAGACATATATGAAAATGTGCTTAATATTACTAATTACCAAAGAAATGTGTAAGTCAAAAACACAACGAGATATCATCTCTCACAATTTTAGGCTCTCTCATAAAAAAAAGATAGGAGATCACAAATGCTGGGACTTCCCTGGTGGCTCAGTGGTAAAGAATTCACCTGCTAATGTAGGAGACATGGGTTCAATCCCTGAGTTGGGGAGATCTCCTGGAGAAGGAAATGGTAACCTACTCCTGTATTATTGCCTGGGAAATCCCATGGACACAGAAGCCTTGGTGGGCTACAGTCCATGGGGTTGCAGAGTCAGACACAACTGAGCACTAAACAGCAAATGCTGGTGAGGATTCCAATTGGTATAGCTACTTTTGTAAACAGATGTAAGGTCCTCAAGAAATTAGATATTATCCAGCAATTACACTCGGGTATATATCCAAAGGAAACACAATTATTATCTTGAAGATACTGTGTTGCTGTGATCATCGCAGCATTATTCATGGTAACCAAAGTATGGAAACAGCTTAAGCAACTGTCAGTGGATGAATGGATAAGGAAAACATGATGCCGCATTATCTCAATATATTATATCACATTTTCTTTATAATAATTTCCACATTTCCATATACATATGCATGTATATAATATTATTCAGTTTTAAAAAGAAAATAAATTCTAGAATTTGTGATAACCTGGATGAAACTGGAGGGCCTTATGTTAAATGAAATAAGCCAAGCAGAAAAAGACAAATACTTCACAGTATCACTTATGTGTGAAACTTAAGAAAAAAGTCACACTTATAGAAACCAAAAGTAGAAAACTCATTGCCAGGAGCTGAAGTGTGGGGGAAAGAGGGAGAGGTTGGTAAAAGTGTACAAACATTCAACTGTAAGACGAATGAGGTCTGAGACTTTAATGCATAACTAGTGATAATAGCAGATGACATTATTATTGTATAATTGAAATTATTGTATAATTGAAATTGAAATAAGACAGTAGAATTTAAATGTCCTCACAATAACAGGAAATACATGAGATAATGGATGTGTTAATCAACTTTATGGAGAGAATTCTTTCATAATGAATATGTGTATGATGTATATCAAATTTTCATATTGTATATTTTAAATATAAAAAGGATTATGTCAAGGCTGTATATTGTCACCCTGCTTATTTAACTTATATGCAAAGTACATCATGAGAAACGCTGGGCAGGAGGGAGCTCAGCTGGAATCAAGATTACCAGGATAAATATCAATAATCTCAAATATGCAGATGACACCACCCTTATGGCAGAAAGTGAAGAATAACTAAAGAGCCTGTTGATGAAAGTGAAAGAGGAGAGTGAAAAGCTGGCTTAAAGCTCAACATTCAGAAAACTAAGATCATGGCATCCAGACCATCACTCCATGGCAAATAGATGGGGAAACAGTGGAAATAGTGTCAGACTTTATTTTTCTGGGCCCCAAAATCACTGCAGATGGTGACTGCAGCCATGAAATTAAAAGACACTTACTCCTTGGAAGGAAAGTTATGACCAATCTAGACAGTATATTCAAAAGCAGAGACATTACTTTGCCAACAAAGGTCCGTCTAGTCAAGGCTGTGGTTTTTCCAGTGGTCATGTATGGATGTGAGAGTTGGACTGTGAAGAAAGCTGAGCACCGAAGAATTGATGCTTTTGAACTGTGGTGTTGGAGAAGACTCTTGAGAGTCCCTTGGACTGCAAGGAGATCCCACCAGTCCATCCTAAGGGAGATCAGTCCTGGGTGTTCATTGGAAGGACTGATGCTGAAGCTGAAACTCAATACTTTGCCCACCGGGTGCAAACAGCTGACTCACTGGAAAAGATCCTGATGCTGGGAGGGATTGGGGGCAGGAGGAGAAGGGGACGACAGAGAATGAGATGGCTGGATGGCAACACCGACTTGATGGACATGGGTTTGAGTGAACTCCAGGAATTGGTAATGGACAGGGAGGCCTGGCATGCTGCGGTTCATGGGGTCGCAGAGTCGGACACGACAGAGCGACTGAACAGAACTGAACTGACAGTGTTATTTATCAATTATATTTCAATAAAGTTAAAAAAGAAAACTAAACTAAGCCTCTTTGGCAGAGTGCAAAGCGTCCCAGCCTCAGCTTGCACTGCCTCTCTGTCTTTTTTCATACATATCACTATGTGGTGGATACAACTGCTGTAAATATACAAGTGTTCCTTTGAATAAAGAGATTTTAATTTAGAAGAAATGAGCCAATCCAAGAGATCAACCAAATATTCCTCCACTTCAACAGTCAGTTCAATCAAAGGAGAAAGACTGGGCAAAGTTAAAGAGAATATTATATTTATGAATTTGTACTAGCCAAGCATTAGTTGAGCCATCTGAGATCTGGAAGAAATGCCTATTTCCAAATTTAAAATTGTAGCAATGTAGGCAGTAAAACCTTCATTAGAATCATCTGAAACCTTGGTCTGCTACAGCAGAAGATGTCCTTCAGAGATCATTCAACAACTGAGAGTTAGGAATAAAGGTATGAAAATGATGAGAGAAAAGACAAGAGATGGGAAGGGTACCTAGGAACCATGACACACATGTAACAAGTTTCAGGAGAAAACAGGAGAGAAGGATGAGAAGCAATACCCAAAATAACATATAAAACTTTTCTTGAACTGAAGACAGGTTTGAGGTTTGGGTTCAAAAAGCCCTTTGATTGACAGACAAAACAAATAAAAAAGGCCATATATTTTATGACATGTTTCTATTTCAAAAATAAAGGAAACATATTCATGATAGCTGCTGCTGCTGCTGCTGCTGCTGCTGCTGCTGCTGCTGCTAAGTTGCTTCAGTCATGTCTGACTCTGTGCGACCCCAGAGAAGGCAGCTCACCAAGGCTCCACCGCCCCTGGGATTCTCCAGGCAAGAACACTGGAGTGGGTTGCCATTTCCTTCTCCAATGCATCAAGGTGAGAAGTGAAAGTGAAGTTGCTCAGTTGTGTCCAACTCTTAGCAACCCCACGGACTGCAGTCCACCAGGCTCCTCCACCCATGGGATTTTCCAGGCAAGAGTGCTGGAGTGGGGTGCCATTGCCTTCTCTGTATTCATGATTAGAGGCAGAATAATAGAGAGGTTGCCTACCAAAAAATCATATATTAGTTCTATATTAAACTTCCTTTCATAACATGAAATGACAGAAGGCAGTGAAGCAATGTCCACAGAGCTTTGATCAAAAATAGCTATGAATCAAGAAAGTTATAGTTACAGGACAGAAGAGAAAGATATTATCAAACATGAGAAGTCTCAGAAAGATATTTCAACAAAATATATTTTCTGAAAAAAACTATGAGTCTATGGAATCCAAAAAGAAATGATATAAATGAACTTACAAAAACAGAAGAGACTCACAGACTTATATGATTACCATGGGGTAAGGTTGAAGGGAAGGGCTTGTTAAGGAGTCTGGGATTGATAGGTACACATTGCTATATCTAAAATGGATAACCAACAAGGACCTATCATATAACACAGGGAACTCTGCTCAGTGTTATGTAGCAGGCTGGCTGGGAGATGAATTTGGGTGAGAATGGATACATGTACATATATGACTGAGTCCCTTCTCTGTTCACCTGAAACTGACAACATTGTTAATCGGCCATCAGTTCAGTTCAGTTGCTCAGTCATGTCCGACTCTGTGACCCCATGAACGGCAGCATGCCAGGCCTCCCTGTCCAGTACCCCGGAGTCCACCCCAACTCCCGGAGTCCACCCAAACCCATGTCCACCTAGTCGGTGATGCTATCTGACCATCTTATCCTCTGTCGTCCCCTCTCCTCCTGCCCTCAATCTTAACCAGCATCAGGGTCTTTTCAAATGAGTCAGCTCTTCTCATCAGGTAGCCAAAGTATTGGAGTTTCAGCTTTAGCATCAGTCCTTCCAATGAACACCGAGGACTGATCTCCTTTAGGATGGACTGGTTGGATCTCCTTGCAGTCCAAGGGACTCTCAAGAGTCTTCTCCAACACCACAGTTCAAAAGCATCGATTCTTTGGCACTCAGCTTCCTTCATAGTCCAACTCTCACATCCACACATGACCACAGGAAAAACCATAGCCTTGACTAAATGGACCTTTGTTGGCAAAGTAATGTCTCTGCCTTTTAATATGCTGTCTAGATTGATCATAACTTTCCTTCCAAGGAGTAAGCATCTTTTAATTTCATGGCTGCCATCACCATACCCCAATACAAAATAAAAAGGACAAAACAAAAGAAGCAAACAAAAATCTATAAGTCTAATAACCGTGAATAAGAAAATAAAACACAAACATAAAACCTTCAACCTGACATTAGTTAGGACTCCCATAACAAAGGATCACAGACTGGCTGGCTTAAACAACAGATATTTCTTTTCTCATAATTCAGAGAATAGAAGTCCAAGACTAAGGTGTTGGTAGGCCTGATTTCTTCTGAGGCACCTCTATTCCATCTTATGAATGGCTATCTTCTCTGTATCCTGACATGGTCTTTTCTCTCTGCATGTTCATGTCTGTGACTTAATTACCTCTTAAAAGTGAACCAGTCATGCTGAATTAGGGCTCACCTTCATGACCTTACATTCACTTAATTGTTTCTTTAAATCCAGTCACATTCTGGATTTAAGTCTCCAAAATCTGGAATCTGTCTCCAAATCCAGTCACATTCTGAGATATCGGGGGTTAGGACTGTAACAAGGAACACAGTTCAGCCCATAAGTGGCATAAGCAGCTACACCTAGAAGAACATTTTAAAACTGCCATTTCAGTAATGAACATAGTTTTAAAGAAAATGTAAATCTTAACATTTGACTCAAAAATAGAAAACTCTGAGATTAATAATGATTCAAAAATGCAGCAGGTGGACAAAAATATTTTAAAATGGAAAAGAAAGGACTTTATCAGTGGTTTTTTTTTTTTTCTCAGACTCTCCGATTGCAGATAATCTTTAAACAACATAAACCATTCCAGATCACAGAATTAATAGGAAACATGCAATCTCTTTTCTATCAAACAAGTGTGAAACTTCCCTGGTGGTCCAGTGGTTAAGAATCCATTCTTCCAATACAGGAGACCCAGGTTTGAGTCCTGGTCAGGGAACTGGGATCCCACAAAACAGCCAAAAAATGAAACAAAGAAAGTGTAAGTCTCGTCCCAAACTCTGACTAGAATACTCTCGTGAACCAAACCCTGTCTTGCCCTTTCCTTCCCAGTGGCAGGTGATGTGAATAAAAGCACAGGCCTAGCCCGTCCAAAGTGCAGGGCTTTATGGCCAGAGTGATTTGTTAGAAATGGTTAGGTGATCCAGTCAAGGTCATTCAAGGCTCCACGGGAGACTTTTGCTGTAATTATAGGAGAAAAAAGCACTTTCTTCTGATCCAAGGTTCTAAGACTGCTTAAAGGCCAAAATAGCTTTCCAAAGCCAGAACTGGCTACATAATTTGTGGAGTCCAGCACAAAATAAAAACTATTAGAAATTTCAAGGTAATGATTGTTACGGGTTGAATTGCATCCCCCCCCACCCCTGCCTCTAAAATTCATATATTGAAGTCCTAACCCCTTCACCAGTGTCTCAGACAGTGATTTTATTTGGAAGTAGGGTCATTACAGATATAATTAGTTAAGGTGAGATCATTAGGGTGGACCCTAATTCAATATGACCAGTGTCCTTATAAAGGGGAAACTTGGACACAGAGACATAGAACAGCATGTGAACATGAAGGCAGAGATCACAGCAATGTGTCTAGAAGCCAAGAAACATCATGGATTGCCAGCAAGTCAGCAAAAGCTAGCCGCGAGGCACGGAACAGACTCCCCCTCACAGTCTCAAAAGAAACCAACTCTGCCAACATCTTGATCTTGGATGAGAGATGAGTTCTGGCCTCCAGGACTGTGGGAGAATGCACTTCTGTTATTTAAGCCACCCAGCTTGTGGTACTTTGTTAAGGCAGCCTTAGCAAATGAATATAGCGACCCTAGAGCACTAAGGGGCCTTCTAAGCAGCGATCCCTATGCCACAGCAGTTTGTCTGCCCATGCCGCCAGTCATGCCCACAGGTGGATGCTGTCCATGCCATCAGGTGGAAAGGGCCAATCAGTGGATGAGAGTCTTGCAGAAGGAAAGTAGACCTGGGGGGAGGGAGGAGGAGAGATAGAGAAAGCCCTCAAGCCAGGGTTTGAGCCTTAAATTTAGTGTGTTACCCTAAGCGTCTGCAGAGAGAATATCATGATGTGATTGGACGTGAGCTGACATCTTAGGGAAATGTCTATGCAGGTTCAGTATGGGAGAAAGCAGGAGAGGGCAGGAAGCACCTTCAGTCGTCACTGCTGCTCTGACACTTGAGAGCAGGGAGGAAAGCAATGAGAAGTAGGTAGGAAGAGGCCCAAATTGCAGAGCAGCTCAGAGAAAGTCCTGGCCAGGCTGATGAGGCACTCAGAGCAAAGACATCAAAGGAACCCCACACAGGGCAAGAAAGGTTCAGCTCTGGTACATCCCCTGGGTTCAGCCATTGGAAGGGAAGAGAGCACAGCCACAGCCTGAACACTGTACAGGATCCCAAAGAGCAGCAACTGGGGACTGTCTGCCAACTACATGAGACGCACTGGAGTATAATAGAGCTGAGGTCCCCAATCCCTGGGCCAGAGACTGTTATGGGTCCCTAACCCTTTAGGAACTCAGGCATACAGCAGGAGGTGAGTGACAAGTAAACAAGTGAAGATTCATCTGTATTTATAGCCACTCCCCATCACGCTCTCATCACTCCCAAATGCAACCAACTCCTTGCAGGAAAACAAACTCAGGGCTTCCACTGACTCTGCATTATGGTGAGTTGCATAATCAGTTCATTATGTATCACAATGAAATAATAGAAGTCAAGTGCAATAGATGTGATACACTTGAATCATCCTGGAACCATCCTCATTCCCCGATCTGTGGAAAAAATTGTCTCCTATGAAACCAGTCTCTGGCTCCATCAAGACTGGGGAACACGCTCTTAGGGTGAGATTCGAGTGATACAACTTGATGGCCACCAGCACACACCCCTCACATCTCACACACATACATCACACATTTTAGGAACAGTATCCCCATGGTTTCTACTCCCTCTCTTTCTGAAGACAAACTTAGACCAAAGAAGTCAGTGGGATAAACTGCAGCTCCCATCTCTGCAGCTGGACTTGGGGCCCCACCTGGTTCTTCAGTTCATTTCAGTTCAGTCGCGCAGTCGTGTCCGACTCTTTGCGACCCCATGAATCGCAGCATGCCAGGCCTCCCTGTCCATCACCAACTCCCGGAGTTCACTCAGAATCACGTCCATTGAGTCTGTGATGCCATCCAGCCATCTCATCCTCGGTCGTCCCCTTCTCCTCCTGCCCCCAATCCCTCCCAGCATCAGGGTCTTTTCCAATGAGTCAACTCTTCGCATGAGGTGGCCAAAGTACTGGAGCTTCAGTTTTAGCATCATTCCTTCCAAAGAAATCCCAGGGTTGATCTCCTTCAGAATGGACTGGTTGGATCTCCTTGCAGTCCAAGGGACTCTCAAGAGTCTTCTCCAACACCACAGTTCAAAAGCATCAATTCTTCTGCGCTCAGCCTTCTTCACAGTCCAACTCTCACATCCATACATGACCACAGGAAAAACCATAGCCTTGACTAGACGGACCTTAGTCGGCAAAGTAATGTCTCTGCTTTTGAATATACTATCTAGGTNTTAAATCTATTTCTCACTTCCACTGTATAATCATAAGGGATTTGATTTAGGTCATACCTGAATGGTCTAGTGGTGTTGCCCACTTTCTTCAATTTAAGTCTGAATTTGGCAATCCAGGAGTTCATGATCTGAGCCACAGTCAGCTCCCGGTCTTGTCTTTGTTGACTGTATAAGCTTCTCCATCTTTGGCTGCAAAGAATATAATCAATCTGATTTTGGTGTTGACCATCTGGTGATGTCCATGTGTAGAGTCTTCTCTTGTGTTGTTGGAAGAGGGTGTTTGCTATGACCAGTGCATTTTCTTGGCAAAACTCTATTAGTCTTTGGCCTGCTTCATTCCGCATTCCAAGGCCAAATTTGCCTGTTACTCCAGGTGTTTCTTGACTTCCTACTTTTGCATTCCAATTATCCAAATCTATGCCCCAACCTGGTTCTTACTCTTTCCCTTTTCCACTATTTAAGGTTCACTCACCTTCAGCTATTAACTCAGCAGGGCTTGATGGCTTTCATGATGAGGTGATCTAAAGCTTTATTTCTCTGTGGTCCAAACACTTGATTATGATCCTATTCTCAGCCAGGTGTTGCTGAACAAATCTGTTCATGGTTACAATGGAACAAAAGAGTGTGGAGTGCCTACACGGCTTACCTGAGTTCCATATATGTGTCTTTTTTGTGTAAAAGCAGCTTTCCCTTATTCTCCACAGTTACTCCTGGAATGAAGGAATGACAGTACCTCCTTACTTGCCAGTCCCTGGACCTACAATATCAGATGCTCTGGGGGCAGGGAAAGCTGATACCTAAATGGAAATTTAGTTGTGTCTCCTAGCAAAAGTGAATGCCCTTTGGAGATCAGAACCTCTAAACATGAAGAAGCCAGAGTTGTGAGGGTGAGAGTAAAAAATTAGCCCATGTGATGTCAATATGTTATAAATACTCTTAATTTTAAAAATTACTATTAATTATTATTTTGTCATATTACATATCTTTTGTTTTCAACTCTTTGCTATATAAATTATTCTGCAGTTGAGTTATTGGGGACAATGGCAAAAGGTATGACTTCTACTTTTTTGTTTTTGGACTCATGTATTTTCGATGTCCATGGGGTTCTCAAGGCAAGAAAGTGTTCCCTCCCTGTTGCTTGACCTGAGGCCAAACTGCGGTGGTGGTAAAGAAGACAATGGCAACCTCCTTCAAAGGTCCCATGCACTCATTATTGCACTCAGTGCCCCGACCCTGGTCAGGCCACCACCTCTTCTGTTGTATTTTCAGAAGACAGCATTTGTTATGACCAGTGTGTTCTCTTGGCAAAACTCTGTTAGCTTTTGACCTGCTTCATTTTGGACTCTAAGGCCAAATTTGCCTATGACTCCAGGTAGCTCTTGAATTCGTACTTGCATTCCAGTCCCCATTAATGAAAAAGACATCTTTTTTGAGTGTTAATTCTACAAGGTGCTGTAGGTCTTCATGGAACAGTTCAACTTCAGCTTCTTCAGCGTTACTGGTTGGGGCATAGACTTGGATTACTATGAGATTGAATGGTTTGCCTTGGAAACGAACAGAGATCATTTTGTCGTTTTTGAGATTGCATCCAAATACTGCATTTTGGACTCTTGTTGACTATGATGGCTACTCCATTTCTTCTGAGTCGTGCCCACAATAGTAGATATAATGGTCATTTGAGTTAAATTCACCCATTCCAGTCCATTTTAGTTCACTGATACCTAAAATGTCGATGTTCATTCTTGCCATCTCCTATTTGACCACTTGCAATTTGCCTTGATTCACGGACCTAACATTCCAGGTCCCTATGCAATACTGCTCTTTACAGCATCAGTCTTTACTTCCATCACCAGTCACATCCACAACTGGGTGTTCTTTTTGCTTTGGCTCCATCTCTTCATTCTTTTTGGAGTTATTTCTCCACCGATCTCCAGTAGCATATTGGGCACCTATCGACCTGGGGAATTCATCTTTCAGTGTCCTATCTTTTTTCCTTCTCATACTGTTCATAGGGTTCTCAAGGCAAGAATACTGAAGTGTTCCCTTCCTGTTGCTTGACCTGAGGCCAAACTGTGCTGGAGGTAATGAAGATAATGTGGACCTCCTTCAAAAGGTCCCATGCATGCTCTGTTGCACTCAGTGTTCCCAACCCTGGAGCAGGCCACCACCAACCCACATCTTCACTGGAAACCCCTGGACACTCATGGGCATGTCTGGTCAGTCTCTTGTGGGGTCACTGCCCCTTTCTCCTGGGTCCTGGTGCACACAAGATTTTGTTTGTGCCCTGCAAGAGTCTGCTGCCCCAGTCCTGTGTAAGTTCTGGTGCTTCTGTGGTGGGGTTAATGGCTACCTCCTCTAAGTGGGCTTATGCCATACCCAGAGCTGCTGCAACCAGAGTCCCTGCCCCTGTGGCAGGCCACTTCTGACCCATACCTCCACAGGAGACACTCAGACACAGTTCTGGCTCAGTCTCTGTGGGTTGGGCCTGCGCTTTGTGCCCTTGCCAGGTCTGAGCAGCTCAGGCGACCAGGTGCTTGGTGAGTGCGCTCACCCAGGTGGGCCATGTATCTTAATCACCTCCCTGGTCCTGGCCACTTTGTTTCCTGGGTGCCCCACAAGAACACCATCTCAGGTGTGCCATATATCTCCTCTGGAGAGCTGATCTCAGGCTGCAACCCTCCTGGCGGATGTCAACCATCCAGAATCTCAGGAGTACGTGGATAGTAGCTGGGAGCCTGCTCACAGTTTGTGGAAGATGCCATCTCTGAGGATGAGATTGCAGCAGCCCCTTGCCTTCTGGCTCTGGCCGTCACAAGCCTGCCTCTCTGCCTCTGGGCGGGGAGGGGCTGGTACACAGCCAGCTCTCCTTTGGTATTCACTCAATCCTTTGTTCTGTGTGGATCACAACAAACTGTAGAAAATTCTTAAAGAGATGGGAATACCAGACCACCTGACCTGCATCCTGAGAAATCTCTATGCAGGTCAAGAAGCAATAGTTAGAACTGGACATGGAACAACAGACTGCTTCCAAATAGGAAAAGGAGTATGTCAAGGTTGTATATTGTCACTCTGCTTATTTAACTTATATACAGAGTACATCATTAGAAATGCCAGGTTGGTTGAAGCACAAGATGGAATCAAGATTGCCGGAAGAAATATCAGTAACCTCAGATATGCAGATGATGCTACACTTATGGCAGAAAATGAAGAAATGAAGAGCCTCTTGATGAAAGTGAAAAGGAGGGTGAAAAAGTAGTCTTAAAACTCAACGTTCAGAAAACTAAGATCATGACATCTGGTCCCATCACTTCATGGCAAATAGATGGGGAAATAGTGAAAACAGTGACAGACTTTATCTTTTGGAGCTCCAAAATCACTGCAGATGGTGACTGCAGCCATGAAATTAAAAGACACTCTTTGGAAGAAAAGCTATGACCAACCTGGACAGCATATTAAAAAGCAGAGACATTACTTTACTGACAAAGGTCCATCTAGTCAAAGCTATTGTTTTTCCAGCAATCATGTATGGATGTAAGAGTTGGACTATAAAGAAAGCTGAGTGTTGAAGAATTGATGTTTTTCAACTGTGGTGCTGGAGAAGACTCTTGAGAGTCCCTTGGACTGCAAGGAGATCCAACCAGTTCATCCTAAAGGAAATCAGTCCTGAATATTCATTGGAAGGACTGATTGCTGAAGCTGAAACTCCAATATTTTGGCCACCTGATGTGAAGAACAGACTCCTTGGGAAAGACCCTGATGCTGGGAAAGATTGAAGGCTGGAGGAGAACAGGATGATAGATGATGAGATGGTTGGATGGCATCACCGACGTGATAGACATGTGTTTGAGCAGGCTCCAGGAGTTGATGATGGACAGGGAAGCCTGGTGTGCTGCAGTCCATTGGGTGGCAAAGAGTGGACACGACTGAGTGACTGAACTGTATTGATTCTTCTTGATAAGGACACAGCTTTGTATAGAAGGATCTTGCTACTTGCTGTTGCTAAGTTGCTTCAGTCGTGTCCGACTCTGTGAGACCCCACAGATGGTAGTCCACCAGGCTCCCCCGTCCCTGGGATTCTCCAGGCAAGAACACTGGAGTGGGTTGCCATTTCCTTCTCCAACGCATGAAAGTCAGAAGTGAAAGTGAAGTCGCTCAGTCATGTCTGACTCCCAGCAACCCCATGGACTGCAGCCTACCAGGCTCCTCCACCCATGGGATTTTCCAGGCAAGAGTACTGGAGTGGGGTGCCATTGCCTTCTCGAGAAGGATCTTACTTAGTGCATATACTGTCTCCTGAAAAACAGCATTTTGTTTTGCAAAGGACTATAACCAGGCTAGCATTTCAGCCCTGCTTTCATGTGGGGCTTCCCTGGTGACTCAGATAGTAAAGAATCCGTTTGCAATACAAGACATCCAGGCTTGATCCCTGACTCAGGAAGATCCCCTGGAGAAGAGAATGACTACCCACTCCAGTATTCTTGCCTGGAGAATTCCATGGACTGAGAAGCCCGGCAGGCTACCGTCCATGGGGCCGCAAAGAGTCAGACACGACTGAGCAAATAACACTTCATGATGTAGGCTGTTCTAATGTGCTATCAGCCTGCCTCTTTCAGAATGGTTTACAATTCAAACAAAGGATCCACGGTCACAGACCATTCCTACATCCTCTTAGCTGGGTGCACTGGCTTGTTTCTGTGCTATGTGGTATCCCATGTCTGTGGACTAGGCGGCATTCATAGGACCTCACCAGAGGTTCTGGCTAAGTCTCTGTGGGTGAAAAGACAAACTCATCCCCGAATAGGTCTCTGTTGCTGTCACCAATGGTTCTTCAGAATGGAAGGCACTCAATATAGTCAACTTGGAGCAAAATGTTGTGCTGGGCATAAATATGTTGTTAATAGGTTGAACATTCAACATAAAGAGGTAGATTGACTATGGGAAGGAGGAGTCCACATGTAGCCTTCATCTCAGCCACTCAGTTCATATTTTTTCCCTACTAGTTTCTGGCTGGCCAGTGTTGGAAGTCGGCTAATACAAACGGGCTAAATCATCTGTCTCCTTAGTTTCCCAGTGCCTTTCCAGAGGTGAGTGTTTTGTAGTGAGATATACAAGTCTTCACATGCCTTGCCCCTTCCCAAATGTCCACCCACCTCTTGTTTCCAATTTCCCAACTCTTTTCTTCCTCACAGACCCTGACCACTTCCAGCTACTCTTTCCCTATAGCTACCTTTTCTTTAACATGCAATCATGGCTCACAGCTCCATCTTTGAAAAATATTATTTTCAGTGACTCTCAAGATGACCCTGGATTGTAGCTGCTTCTTTTTATTTTTAGCTTATACCACCCTACCAAGCTCATCCATCAGTAAACCCAACTGGCACCCATTTGTAAGTCCTCCTTCAACTGGCCATATAGGAATGTCCCTCTGCAATATAGCCATGGGGACAAGCTTGAGGAGAGGTTCTGGTGCAATTCTGGTGGGCGATATGGAGATCTGAGCCACCTGTTCATCCTGCTGACACATCCTATTTGGTCCAGCTACCTTTCCACCTTGAAATATGATCTCCATCTTACAGTGGATTACTGCTGTGCTCATTGGACTGTGTGATTTGGTGACCCTGTTGCTCATAACTGGTAGTTCTAGATGCATGATCATTAGGCATCCCATAATGAAATATTTTGCCTCTACCGGAGCCCAATAAAACATTGAGTTGTTTTTCAAAGGCGTATAATTCTCATTCAAATGGCATGCCCTTGCTCTAGAACTTCATGGACTTTCAGTGTAATTCTCTCAGTTAGATTTGCCTTTTTTTTTTCCCCCTATACTTTAACTTTTTCTATCACTGGCATTTCCAACATAGAGATGGCTAGACTCTATGGGCCAAAGAGCAGATCTGCTTACACAATAGCCTGACTTATGACAGAGTGCTTTCCTACTCTAAGTGAAAGTGAAAGTCACTCAGTCATTGCCGACTCTTTGCAACCCCATGGGTATAGTACACGGAATTCTCTAGGCCAGAATACTGGAGTGGGTAGCCTTTCCCTTCTCCAAGGGATCTTCCCAACCCAGGGATCAAATCCAGGTCTCCCCCACTGCAGGCAAATTCTTTACCAACTGAGCCACAAGGGAAGCCTACTCTACTTCCTACTCTACTTCCTACTCTAAGCCTCATACAAAGATGGCAGGCTTCGATGTCACCCAGCAAATGGAACAAAGCTATATACCTAGGATCTGGGCATAGAATGTGATGCCTCCAGAACCTGCAGAAGTTTACAAGGAAATGTACTCCCTGCCTTCTTAGTAAAAGGAGCACAAGCTGCAGCCAACTAATTTATAATTTGGAGGATATATGCTGAAAATCTCCTGACAACTGGGTTCCTAGATGTTTACCAAAGAGATGAGTCCCTGATATATCACTGAATTTACCTTCCTCCTTCTAGATTGCTTGTATCTCACCAAGATCTCTAGCACACTAAGCACTTCTTGCTCAGCTTGACACACCAGTATGGCACCATTGATATATGATAGAAATGTAATGTTCTTTAGGAGATATAGATGGATTTGCATCTTTAGATTTTATCATGAAAGAAAAAGAAAGAACATAGTCATTGGGAAAAACTCCAATTCTTGTTGCATAGTCCTCATGAATGTGAACTGTTTCTGTCCTCTTCCAGCTGGAATAGAAAAGAATGCACTAACCAAATCAATGGCCGCATGCAATGCACTTGATGCCATAAATTTACTCTAACAATGATACCACGTTGCTATCCAGCACAGCAGCTGTGATCAGGGCTACTTGATTGCTTGCTGTAGTCTATGGTCATTCTCAGAAACCATCCAGTTTCTGCAGGGACCAGGCTAATGAATTACATGAAGATGTAATACACCCTCTTTAAAGTCTTCAATAGTGGTATTAAGTTCCACCACTCCCCTGGACTGTAATATTGTTTTGATTTATCTTCTTGGTGGATGATGGGAAGCAGCAGGAATGTCCCAGCTCTAATTTCCCTGCTGTGCCCAGTCATTGGTTGAAAATAGACAAGGGAGAGGATGGCCAACGTGATGGTAAGGTAGATGCTAAGTGGCAGCAGCTGAGGCTGTCTGCCAATGACTCTTTGCAGCAGGTTCTCTCAAAGGGAGAATTGAACTACAATGCTACTGAATCTCAGCTGGATCAATCTACATTTATACATCTGTCTTGACATCTCTGTGTGCACGTGCTAAGTCGCTTCAGTGCCGTTTGACTCTTTGAGACCCTGAGGACTGTAGCTGGCCAGGCTCCTCTTTCCATGACATTCTCCAGGCAAGAACACTGGAGTTTTGGGTGCCATTCCCTCCTCCAGGGCATCTTACAAACAGAGGGATTGAACCCATGACTCTTATGTCGTCTGCATTGCCAGGTGGATTCTTGACCACTAGCCCATATCTCCATCTCTATCTAAATATGTCACATTTCACCATATACATAGGTG
Organism: Aepyceros melampus; assembly: GCA_006408695.1. Classification (NCBI taxonomy): domain Eukaryota; kingdom Metazoa; phylum Chordata; class Mammalia; order Artiodactyla; family Bovidae; genus Aepyceros; species Aepyceros melampus. Next base: position 297,359 of record SJXQ01007685.1, on the reverse strand, counting down.
AACCTGAATCCTTGGGACTAAATCCTTATCTAAAGGAATTATCTAAAGCATTTAGCCCCCAGAATTTGCCATATTCATTCACACTAGGAGATATTTTAGTAGAATTCATCAAATTGCCAGGTTGCAGGTGAAGGATCATATAAGCAAATCAAAAGATGGTAATAGTTTTACCATGCTTTGGTGTTTTTCTGCATATTCAAAAATTTCAACATGCAAACCTTTTGCAATTGCAGTCATTTTGAAAGAGAATTAAGAGACTTCTCGGCCAACTCTCAGCACCTAGAAATAACGCTTTCAGAACCTACTAATGATCATCATCTGGACCACGTTAAGAGCAAAAATAAAAATTAATAAAAAAAAAAAAAGAGCTTTGGCCATTCAGATGAATCAAGTCTCCTAGTTCTATATTCCTTCATGTGCACCATAAAATGCTTGCCTCTGGGCTACTGACATTTGTATCCCCTTTGTAGTATACCACTAGTCAAAGATAATGTGAAACATTTCCAAGGACCCCAGTATGATTTCTTTCTCTCTGAGCAAGAATGGCAAGAAACATCATAGCATCAAGGAGTAGTCACACACTTTGAATAGTCAGAAGTTTTAGAGTCTGGAACAATATTGCCTTCACAGGACAATGAAACTACATTATAGATTTAATTTAGTGTTCTGGAGTGCAGCAGACAATTTCCCTTTGGATAAGCTTTGTCCAAACGTGGCAACTTTGGCAACTTTCACATATACAAATCAAGAGGACCTGGAGCATTCAAGAAGGTGGGTACAAGCTCAGTCACAAGAGCAACCTAAGCACATTTAAAAATAACAATAAGGATAATAAAGCTAACAATGATAATCTCTCTGGTGAGATAAAAGGTCATGTGACCTCCAGATTGCAATGACAAATATTCTGCCTGGAATAACGCTTTCTTCATCCTTGTGCATTTGGAAGTCCAGAGCCAGGCTGCAGGCAGGCACCAGCCCCAGCCTTCACTTGCTTACCCTCCAGCGGCTGCCAATGGCTCAGGTTGCAAATTTGTTTATATTTAGAAGAACAGGTGTGTGGCTGAGTTCTAAATCAAGTCAGTGCCCTGCTGGTGTCATCTTGATGCATTTCATATAGCTGGAATAACTTAATATGGAAAAGGGCAACACGCCTACCCTGACTTCATAAGAGCTGCACCAAGCATATAGAAACTTTATGTTGTGACTTCTGTTCTCTTCAGATTCAGTTCACTGTCCCCTCTTTGCAAAAACCTGCAAGTGTGTGTGTGTGTGCGTGCGTGTGTGTGTTTGTGTTAGTGGTTTCCTGTGAGAAAAGGAATTAGAAGCCCTTTATTCAAATGAAGTCTTATTAGAAGTCTAAGTTATCTCTTACCTATGTGACCTAGGGATGACATATAATCATTGTTCTTCTCTGGGTCCCTTTTTTAAAATATACCAAGACTGTTGTGAGCTCAAATTCCACCATGTAGGTGAATGTGCTTTCCCAATGCTAAATTCTTCACAGATGTAAAATAGCATGATGCATGTAAAAGATCTTTATGATGCTAAATATGCACTCTAAATGCAAACTAGTAGAATAGGTGGAAGTGCGCAGTGAGCAATGTTATAAATGTCAGATCCATGACAGTAATCCAAGACCAGGTGTTCTTGAAGACAGCAGGTTGGCACTCATCTCCTTTAATCGCTCTTTCTATTATGAGTTCTGATATAAACATAATATATGAAGAAGCAGAGACACTCAGTTATAATGTAAAGTTATCCTGCTAGGAACTTAAGCTCCAATACTTGTCTAGGCTTCCAACTTCATTCTGTTCAGTTTACCATGGGACACTGAGGAACCTTGCATCATTTTGTAGCATCCCTAAATTGAAGTAGGTACCAAGTAGGAGGTTTTTCATGATAAAGGAAAAGGGAATTTTTGTTTCCATGTCATTTCATTTATATTAGGGTGCATTGTGTGTCATTAAAAGCTATATTTAAAAAATAAAATAGTGTATAGAAAATAACTTATACTTTTCATAAAGCAGCTTTATCATTTAGTACTTCTTAATGAAAAGCTTCTTGTCTACCATATGCATCTTTTCCCCCATATTATACTGGACCATTTCAAAACAAGTAAATACACATACATTCTTTCCCCAAACACAAGTGACAGTAGGAGCAACTAAAATGGACTTGAACTTCTCCTGAATCATCTTTAAGGTCTACTTAGTTGTTCTGAGATACAGGCAGGAAAAGACAAGAGTGTCACTCCAAATATGTTGACCTAAAAGATGCCAGAATCCCACCATCATAATATTCCAGAAGGAAAGTCATGGGAGGTTCTCTGGTTCTCTTCCTCCTAGGGCTGGGATTCCCCTTGCCACATGCCTAGCCCAGGCTGCAGTCCAACCTCCACTTGGCCAGCTGTGCTCAGTGATTGGAGCTGCTTGGGGGATGTGGCCCCAGACTCTTGTGTGGCCCAGCTTCCTGATTGCGTGTGTCAGTGACGTTCAACCTGCAGGTGCTAATAACCTTGATTTATCTCTCTCTTTCAAATTCTCTCTCATTCTTTCTCTGCTGTATGGTTTCTGGGTTACAAATCCATTGATGTTTTACTATAGTGGAATGGAAGACAGATTTGCTTGTTACTGCTCCAATGCTTACTATCCCACCAAGGCAATGACATGTATAAAATAATTTGCTAGTTTCAAGCACTTATTTTTCAAGATGGAAAAAACATTTCGTTGCTTTTTTTTAAGTAGAGATATAAAAATGTAGGTCAATTTAAAATAGTAAATAAAATGCATTTTAAAAAAAACAAGTGGAGGAAAGACACTAATGAAGTTGATGAGAATGGGAAGAAGGTTTGGAAAAACCGAGATTAAAAACAAAAATGAGTAGGGCAGAATAATACAGAGAGAGAGAGAGAGGTGAAAGAAACAAAAAAGGCAGAATCACACTCAAAGAGAGGAGGAAGAGAGAGGGTGGGAGAGAAGAAGGGAAGAGAGAGAGGAAGGAAGGAAAAAGAAGCAAGGGAGGAAAGAAAAAAGGGGGGAGGAAAGGAAGGCAGGGTGGAAGAAGAAAAAAAGCAAGAAAGAAAGAAAGAGATTTAGGTGAGTGTACTGACTGCAAGAAGATCCAACCAGTCCATTCTGAAGGAGATCAGCCCTGGGATTTCTTTGGAGAGAATGATGCTGAAGCTGAAACTCCAGTACTTTGGCCATCTCATGCGAAGAGCTGATTCATTGGAAAAGACTCTGATGCTGGGAGGGATTGGGGGCAGGAAAAGAAGGGGACGACCGAGGATGAGACGGTGGATGGCATCACTGACTCCATGGACCTGAGTCTGAGTGAACTCCGGGAGCTGGTGATGGACAGGGAGGCCTGGCGTGCTGCGATTCATGGGGTCACAAAGAGTCGGACACGACTGAGCAACTGACCTGAACTGAACTGATCAGGGGCGCATTACTTCCTAGTGTCCACGCTGCATGCACCCTGTGACCATACCAGCCATAATAATAATTAACAATAACACTTTCTGAATGCTTACTACAGCCCAGACACTATTCTAAGTACTTTATCTGTGATCCTCACCATAACCGAATGAGTTCATTTCCATTATGACAGTCATGGTCGTCACCCTCAGACGGGAGAAGTCTGCACTCAACAGCTCGCCGGGGTTGATGGCAGGGCCAGGATTCTGACTCGGGTAGGCTTCACGCGGCGGACCACTGGCCTCTCAACTCCTGAGGCTTCTTCTCTTATTCTCCAAATTGACTATCAGCCAGTTTCCTTTTTTTGCTGAGATTTCTATGAGCCTTACCGAAGTTAAAAGTAACATGTCCTGCATCTAGAAACACTGTATTTAGCACGATTAGTAAAGCGCAAAGACCATTTTGAAATGTGAAGTGTATTTTCTTCGATGACATAAGCTTTAAAAGTTTACAGATACTTGGTAATTTCCAGCTGCTTCAAGCTCCTCTGACAATTCCAAAATTTATAATGCCTTATTGCTCTGCGTACAGTGATCAGAGTTGCTTTAATCCCTGTTAACAAAGGGTTTTAATTAAAACTAATATTTAGTTCTGCTTCCAATTAAATTCTTGCTTTGTAACTTGGTTAGAATCTGCTTGCTATGCAGGAGACCCAGGTTCAATCTCTGAGTCGAGATGATCCTCTGGAGAAGGGAATGGCTACCCACTCTAGTATTCTTGCCTGGGGAATTCCATGGACAGAGGAGCCTAGCTGGCTATGGTCCATGGGATCACAAAGAGTTGGACAGGACTGAACAACTAACACTTTCACTAAGACTAAGTAAGAAATAATAATAAAAGCACATTGTGTAAAAGTGATAAATTTTACATGTATGTAATAAATGCACCAGAGGCATGTCAATACATAATTAATGAACAAAGTGGATTAATTATTGCTTAATAACATCTTTTAAATTGTTTTTAGCACACCTCTAGAAGCCCTTCTAAAAATACTTACCAGTGGAAGAATGGTTTCTCAAGTGATAGCATTGAAATTAAAGAAGTATCCCTTTATTTTCTATGAATTTGCTGAAATTAAGCTCAGTATCCATTCAGAAAAATGGAATTATTTTAAGTACTTTGCACAGAAGCATTAAGACCAGAAATTAATTGTTTAAAGAGGTGTTGAACAAATATGAGATGGAAGCAAAAAGGAAGCAGGGCTGATAGCCAGAGAAGAGAAGCACAGTGTTGCCCTCAGGCTAGATTTCACAGCTTCCACATAATGCTAACATGTTGGAGATCCTCCAGTTTCCAGAGAGCTAGTATAAAAGGAAATGCATCTCTAAAATCCCTTTAAATCTAATCTGAATAGACAGCGCCTAAATAAGGGTATTACGACAGCAGAAGAATATACCAGTCTTGTGGCATTTATCTGAAATCTCTTGGTTTGACCTGATAAGCACTTATACAAACCAGCTGTTCTACCAAAAAAAATAAAGGAAACAGAATTTGGTTAGAGGCATTCTACTATTATTTAAGTATTTTAAAATAAAAATAGGAAGTATTGTCCATTGTCGGTAGGAGTTTTTAAACCTCTCTTTGTTCTATTGTTTCTTCTAGGTTTGATATTGAACTATCTTTATCATTATTATTTTGCCTTAACTCTTACCAACCACTTTTCAAATTTAGTGATTTTTTTTTTTACTATAAAGTTAATAATACTTGTCTGCCCCTTAAATGGATTGCAAAGTGACTTACTGAGTGAGGAGTGGTAAATTGTGGAAAGAGTAGATTAAAGAACAATTCTGGCCTTCCCTGGTGGTCCAGTGGTAAGGAATTCACCTGCCAATTCAGGGGACACGGTTCAATCCCTGGACTAAGAAGATTTCACATGCCTCGGGGCAACTAAACCCATGTGCCACAACTACCAAGTCCATCCTCTAGAGGCCACGCTCAGCAATAAAAGAAGTCACCGCAATGAGAAGCCCAACACTGCAATGAGTAGCCTCCGCTTACTGCAACTGGGAGAAAGCCTGTGCAGCAACAAAGACTCAGCACAACCCAAAGTAAAAAAAATAAATAATAAAAAGGAGTTAAAAAAGGAACAGCTCCAACTGTAAAGTGCTGCCACGACTCTAAGAATATCCCGCAAAGTCATTTACAGATGCTGGAGATGATGTTCACAAGTTTTATTATACTTCTGAGAGAGAGCAGCTATTTCAAGGAGATTGCTTTATTCTGATCCTCACAGTCAATTTTGAGGTTGATGGCATTTAATTTTATGTATGCATTTAGAAAGAAATGAGATGGCTTGATAGTGACAAACATTTCAGGACTTTTCTTTCATTAAATTAAAAGCAGGTATTTTGACACACAGTGCTTGTTTGCAGCAAAAGAAAAAAATTTGTGATCAGCCCATGCTTCATGTTAGGTAAAACAGACTCATTTTGAAAATTAGCGAATGTTATCTGAAACTGCAGCTGCAATACATTAATTTTGATCAAATGCTGAATGTCATGTACAGCCAGTTAATTTCACTGAGGGCCAAGACGATGCTGTTACATTTAGGTGGAGCTAGTCAAGTGAATCTTGTTCTCCAGTGCAGTGGGAAATCTGCTGGGTTTGTGGATTTAAAAGCCTCAAAACAACTTATCTCCTTAGAGATTTCCTGAGCCTTATGAGGGACAGATTTATGCTGAGATTGTTCCTCCATGAGGACTATGAGAGAGACCTTCTCTCTCTTCTATGGAGATTCTCAAACTTTGTGTTCAAATACATTCAAATCCATAAGATGTGAAGGATTCCATTAACTCTGAAGGCATTTAAGAAGAAGACTCGCCCTTGCAAGATTAAGTTCAGGACTCACTTTTCATTTGGGACAAACATTGGCTATCAGTCAAGAAGTGGGCAACATTAGAAAGATTATACTTAAAACAAGCAACAAAAAAGCTCAACATAAAATGAGGATTTCACAGAATTCTCAAAAATTCTTTCAAAGTAGCATAGCATCATACAAACATGAAATCTACAGACAGGTAGCTTGAGTTTATGTACTGACTCTACTATTCAGTAAATGCAAGATTTGGGGCAAATTACTTCATCACTGTTTCCTCACCCCATTAAATGAAAATAATAACAGTGCCAATTTCATAGGGTTAGCTCAAGGATTAAGTGAATTAAAATTTGTAGAGCTCAGAATGGTGCTTGGCACATATTAACCACTCCATATGTGTTTGTTAAAGAAATAAATTCCTTTCTTGAACTAGGAACGTCACTCCCAGCTGTCTACGCACAACACACGCAAGCCCCAATACTGAAGCAATAAATCCTTCTGAGAGAGAAAATCACAGGCTCCCAGAGCCTTATTTTCAGAATCTCTCATGTTGCTTCCAGACACTGGCTATTTAATCCTTCCAGAACAACCAAGAGAGAATTTACGCAAATAAACTTCTCCTTTTACAGAAGAGAATGTGGCTGTCCAGGAAGATCAAGTGTTTTCCTTGAGACAACCCAAAGGACTCTACCCAGGCCCCATGTCTGTGGCTCTTAAAACCATCATGAGTGTGCTTAGTCACTCAGTCCAACTGTTTGCGACCCTGTGGACTGGAGCCCGCCAGGCTCCTCTGTCCATGGGATTCTCCAGGCAAGAACACTGGAGTGGGCTGCCATTTCCTTCTCCAGGGGAGCTTCCCCACCCAAGGGATAGAAACCATGTCTCCTGCATGTCCTGCATATGTGGGCAGATTCTTTACCCCCAGGGCCACCTGGGAAGGTTCCTTATAAAGCATAGGGGATACAAAATTGGTAGGAAATCAAAAACTTATAAGTGTGAAGTGCAAGCCAATTTAAAAAATAAGTACCTGTAAAGAATGAAACCACTGTATGAAGTTTATGAAACTTTTTAGAAACTGAGTCTTTTTTGATGGCTTCAGAAAACAAAGTACAAATTGCTGAATGTATATAAGGTTCCACTTAAATTTCCTAATTGAGAAGGGAACTAGAATGTGTAGATGGGTTTTAAAAAATAACCAGTTATGCATATACATTTTATTCAAATACATATGAATATAATTTGACTCTGCCTTGCCAGGAAGGAAAGAACATTATCAAGGTGATATAAGAACCTTCACTGCAGTGGGATGTCTCACCTGGTAAGGGTATAAAAAGGGAAGAAATGAATAAGAGAAGAGGTTTGGGTAAAAACGATGGATATTTTCATTGCCCTCTCCCATAGTCACTTGATGAGCTTTGAAAAGCACTAGTTTTGTCCATAAACATTTCTTCATACCAAGTCTTGTTTGTATAAGAATCTTTGGCCTTTTCCCAGTTTAATAAAGTATCTCATAGAGGGGAGAAAAAGAGAGAGAGGCAGGAAGGGAAGGAGGGAAAAGAGACATTTTCAGTTATTCCTGTGTTAAGGCATACCTTGAAAAAATGTTAACATCTAATATTTATATTTTTTTCTGATACCAAAGCAATAGATGCTCATGGCACAAAATGAGTGTTTTCAAAATACACAGAAGAAAATCAAACTATCTGACTCCAGTGTGTCTGGGTATCACATACCCCCACCCCTAAGACTATAAATTCTTATGAATTAAAAAAAAATCAAATTAGTATCTAAGTATATAGTTTTTTGACTTGGTTTTATACTTTGTTATGAGTCTTTTTTGATTTTGATTTTGATTCCTTGGCTCCAATGGCAACCCACTCCAGTATCCTTGCCTGGAAAATTCCACTGACAGAGGAACCTGGCGGCTACAGTCCATGGGGTCGCAAAGAGTCAGCCACGACTGAGCACATCAGCACATGCACTTCTGTAATTATTTCCTCATGAGAATTTTCTGGAAGTGGAAATCTTGGATCAAAATGCAGGAGTGTTTTAAAGCATTTACTATAATACCCTGTTTTGTATTTTCTCTAGTTTTTGCTAATCTTAAAAATTATTTTTTTCCAATATAGAAATGTCTTGAGTTTATCAGTTCAACTTCTTTTGTTTAATTCTTAGTTTTTTGCTTTTATCTGCCTTATATCATTTCCAATGTTTTCCTTATGGTTATTTTCCATTATTATTTCATTTTATTTAAGGATTAAGTGGTTCATTTTCATTCTTTTTCTAGCAAGAGTGATAAGCAATTTAAATGTAATTTCTCATTTAACCCTAGCAAGAACCCATGGAGACCTTTATTAGCTCCATCTTACAGATGAGGAATAGGAATTCAAATGAAGTAAACAATGTCCAGAGATTGCAGTGCTAGTAGATGGTGAAATGGGTCTGATTTCTCTATATCTTATAAGGATTGAAAAACAGTGAGCTTCCTTTTGTGTGAGCACAGCTCCATGGCCACATCTTCACAGATGGACATAACACCCTTCAGATGTTACACCTGAAGAGTAACAATGTGCTCTTTACATAGGACAGTATTTTTCCTTAAAGCCATTAAGCGACAGCAAACTTTTGTTGGTGAAGGTGAAGGTGAAGGTGAAGTCGCTCAGTCGTGTCCAACTCTTTGTGACCCCATGGACTGTAACCTACTAGGCTTCTCCGTCCATGGGATTCTCCAGGCAAGAATACTGGAGTGGATTGCCATTTCTTCTCCAGGGGATCTTCCCAACCCAGGGATCGAACCTGGGTCTCCCACATTGGAGGCAGACGCTTTAACCTCTGAGCCACCAGGGAAGCCCAACTTTTGTTGAAAATATACCAATTCTTATAGTATTATAAGAGAAAATTTACCAAGGAGTTTTCTGTTGCATCTGGTGTTCCTATGAATAATTCTTATAAAAGTTAAGGAATGTTTGGAAAGACTGAATTTATTTTTGGTGTTCCTCTTGCCTATAATGCTCTCACTGTATTTTTTTGGTTGGGGGAGGTGGGGAGTGCTTTTTAGTGTCTATTGCCTTTCCACAAATTATCCTTTTCTAGAAGTTTTCTCTGAAATATCCTCTGAACCTTCTAATGGATTCTCACAGTACCCTGCATGCTCTTCCTGGAAGTTCTATCAGAATACCTTTTCCAATATAAGTTTCTAATATAAGTTTTCCAATATAAGTTTATAAATTCTAAATAAGTGAATGTTGGGGAGACGTCTGCTTATAATTGCAGTATTTCCCCATAAAAGATTTAGCAACTTGCTAATAGAAATGTACAGCTTTCTTTTAAATAAATAAAGAACAGCTGCTATCATTGGGTTTCCAAACAACATGGTTCTATCAATTCAGACAAAGGAGTTGATCATAATAAAAACCATGAAGATGGCATGACAGTGATAAACACTCACTTCTGTGGATGTATGATGAACAGCATCCCACATACATGAGAGTGGACTTGCAAGGCCACCTGTCGATTGAAACAATATATTGAAGTCCATAAAAGCAATGTTCAAAATTGCTCTCAAACAGCTTCACTCCACTTTATCACCAATCATTCTAACAGCCATTCAGCTGTTGTGTCTGAGGTGGGCAGCAAGAAATTATATCCATTGCAACACCTTGGCTCTGGGATAAATGAGGAAGCCATGAGAAACCCTCTTGTAACTTTTCCTTTCTTAGCTTGGCCAGGCTCAGATCATGGCCTCAGCTTGGCAAATAACATTGCTCAAAGCGGAGGCTAAGACTATAGCAAAAGTGATGGGTAATGCTGAGTCCTCACGCAGGTAGTCCCTGTGACCCTGGCTGCTTCAGGCAGGTACTGTCTGCACACACAGCAGGCACATATGCCTTTATGCACTTGACTCCTTTCCAGCAGAAGTAAAAGAGACCTTTACAAAGCCCCTCACCCCAAGGGAAACAATTTGTAGGGTCTTGCCAGCTTGGCAAGCCCATCTCACAATGCTGCTCTGCTGACAGATAACACCTCTCTCTGCACGATTCCCACTTCTCAGAGCAACAGTGAGAAACATTTGCAACTTTTGAGAGAGTGAGAGAAACTGTCAAAGCAGGCACAAGAAGAGAGGAAGACAGTTCAGGGGCCCATAAGAGAGGACACCAGGGACTGAACACCATCAATCTGAGTCGGAGAGAGGGAGTAAAGAATACAATGCTGGATACGCTATGTGGCCACTGAGATGGAGACAGAAAACAGGACTCAGTATGCACACCACAGCAGAACGCACACTTGCAGAGGCCAGTCAGGTTCTCTACTGTCCTCACTATTCAGGAGTGAAATTCTCTCTCTCTCCAACTTACTCAGAATTCTTTTCGTTGTAAGTGACAGAAACTACAATTCGCACTTGCTCAAGCCAACAATAAAAAGGAAAATGACAAATGAGGAAGAGACAAGAAAAGCGGAGAGGAAGGGGAAAGGTTGGGAGGAAAGGAGAAGGAAGGAGGCTCATGCAACTGAAAAGCTCGGCACTGGGGTCAGATCTGGGATGTGGGTGACATCGTTAAGGCTCAGTCTCACTCTCCTCCCTCCTCGGTTCTGATCTCGTGCTGGCTCCACACTCAGCCGAGCTCATTTCTTTATGTCAAAATTTAACTTTCAAGAGTTATATCCTACATTCTTAGCAACCTTAAGAAGATTTTTTTAAAAAGATATTTTTCCTCTAATACATAAAAAAAAAAAAACTTGAAAACTCTTTGGGTTCAGTTAATCTGGCTGTGTTCTCCTATGTACACCTGGAGCTCCACTCACACAAATGAATGCAGAGAGGGTTAATTAGATGATGATTCAATTATTGAGCATCTACTCTAGGCCAGGCATTGGGAAAGGAACTGAGGGCCCAGTTCCTGGGCAAAAAGACACATTCTGAAACTCAAGGGGTGTGACAGGGAATCCAAAAATTAAAAATATCATAGACTTCATAATGGTTTCCTAATTTTACCAGAAATATCAATAACCTCAGATATGCAGATGACACCACCCTTATGGCAGAAAGTGAAGAGGAACTAAAAAGCCTCTTGATGAAAGTGAAAAAGGAGAGTGGAAAAGTTGGCTTAAAGCTCAACATTCAGAAAACGAAGATTGTGGCATCTGGTCCCATTACTTCATGGCAGATAGATGGGGAAATAGTGGAAACAGGGTCAGACTTTATTTTGGGGGGCTCCAAAATCACTGCAGATGGTGACTGCAGCCATGAAATTAAAAGACGCTTACTCCTTGGAAGGAAAGTTATGACCAACCTAGATAGTGTATTGAAAAACAGAGATATTACTTTGCCAACAAAGGTCCATCTAGTCAAGGCTATGGTTTTTCCTGTGGTCATGTATGGATGTGAGAGTTGGACTGTGAAGAAAGCTGAGCATAGAAGAATTGATGCTTTTGAACTGTGGTGTTGGAGAAAACTCTTGAGAGTCCTTTGGACTGCAAGGAGATCCAACCAGTCCATTCTAAAGGAGATCAGCCCTGGGATTTCTTTGGAAGGAATGATGCTAAAGCTGAAACTCCAGTACTTTGGCCACCTCATGTGAAGAGCTGACTCATTGGAAAAAACTCTGATGCTGGGAGGGATTGGGGGCAGGAGGAGAAGGGGACGACCGAGGATGAGATGGCTGGATGGCATCACTGACTCAATGGACATGAGTCTGAGTGAACTCCGGGAGTTGGTGATGGACAGGGAGGCCTGGCGTGCTGTGATTCATGAGGTTGCAAAGAATCGGACACAACTGAGCGACTGAACTGAACTGAACTGACCTGAATATTACCATAAGAAAGTATACAAACTGCGTGACTTAAAACAACAGAAATGTATTCTTTCACAGTTCTGGAGGACAGAAGTCTGAAATCAAGATGTTAACAGGGCCAAGCTCCCTCTGAAGATTCTAGGAGACAACACTTCTTTGCTTTTTCCAACTTCTGGCAATCCTTGGCTTGTAAGATGTTTCACTCAATCTCTTTCTCTATCTTCACATCTTTTTCTCTGTGTATCTCTGTGACCTCTTTTCTTTTAAGGACAGCAGATACTGTATTTAGAGCCCATCCCAAATGATGATTTCATCTCAAGATTCTTAATTAATTACATCTGTAAAAACCCTATTTCCAAATAAGGTCACATTCTGAGGTTCTCAGTGGATATGAATTTTTGGGAGACACTATTCAACCTACCACACAACCTAATATATAATTAGAAACCAAATGTGGCCAGTGAAAGGAACGAATATACTCTTATGGGTGGATAAGAAAGGACTGTGAACTAGACTTCAGTTGTAGTAGTTTTCTTTTGCTAGATAACAAACTTCACAAACACAACAGCTTAAAACAATAAGCACCTAATGTCTCAAACTTCTGTAGGTCAGAACTCAGGCATGGTGTGGCTGAATTCTCTGCCCAGGATCTCAGAAACTGAAATCAAAGTGCTGTCCAGACTGAGTTCTAGTCTAGAGATTGCGGAACAACCCACTAATAAGCTCCACTCAGATGGTTGGAAGAAATCGGTTCCTTGTAGTTGCAGGGCTGAGGTCACATTTTCTTTGCTCCTGGGGGCTATGTTCAACCTCTGGAGATTATCTGCATTCCTTGTCACAGTCTCTTCTCCCTCTTCAAAGTCAGCAATAGAAAACCATCTTTGTATTGAATCTCTCACAATTCAAAGCACTCTCTTCAAGAAGAGCACAGTGCCTTTTTAGGATTTACTGGGAGAAGGCAATGGCACCCTACTCTAGTACTCTTGCCTGAAAAATCCCATGGACAGAGGAGCCTGGTAGGCTGCAGTCCATGGGGTCGCCAAGAGTCGGACATGATGAGCAACTTCACTTTCACTTTTCACGTTCATGCATCGGAGAAGGAAATGGCAACCCACTCCAGTGTTCTTGCCTGGAGAATCCCAGGGACGGGGGAGCCTGGTTGGTGGCCATCTATCGGGTTGCACAGAGTCAGACATGACTGAAGTGACTTAGCAGCAGCAGCAGCAGAACTGGGTTAGGCTCACTAAGGTTAAGTTCACCATCTTAAGCTCAGCTTAATTTGGGACCTAAATTATATTTACAAACTGCCTTCACTTTAGTACCTAGATTAATATTTCATTGAATAACTGGGAAAAGTATATATACCTTGGACAAGTGTCTTGGGGACCATCTTTGAATTCTGCTACCACAGTACATCAAGAAAAGCTTGCCTAGGAAAGTCTTCATGGACTTGGGACCTAAAAGGCAGCTCAGCTAGATAAGGAGAGGGAAGGAGTGTTGTGGTCAGAATAAAAGTGAAGAGGAAAGAGCAGCTCTCACAAAACTGAGAGGAGATCTACATGGCAAGAGGACAGAGAGTAAGGGTGAGGATTGAGAGCAGTGTGGAGGCTGGGCTCCATCATCCAGGGCCACACAGGCCACAAGAGGACTGGGGTCTTCGCCTCTGTGCTGGGCAGGTACAGTCAGTCACACACTGCACCAGAGGGAGAATCTCTCTTAACCATCTGAATGTGAAGGTGTTAATTGCTCGGTTGTGTCTGACTCTGTGCAACCCCATGGACTGTAGCCTGCCAGGCTCCTCCATCCATGGGATTCTCCGGGCAAGAATACTGGAGTGGTTTACCAACCCAGGTCTCCTGTATTGCAGGCAGATTCTTTACCATCTGAGCCACCAGGGAAGCCCCTCAACCATCTACTGGGTTTGAAAATCTGGAAAAGGCCAAACCTGCAAGGATAAAAGTCAAAGTATATATTAAATGACTAAGCAAGGGCACCAGCTTAAGTGCTGAGTCACGCTTCCTTCGCAGACCCTGGTTGCATGGCCTTTAGCCCAGAGTTGCTGGTTTATAGGGAGGTCCAGCGGTTCTAGGGAGGGAACAGTGGAGGATCCTTGATAGGGTGACCATATAATTTATCACCCAAACTGGAACAGTTTTAGGAGTGACAGAGGGCACTGTATTAATTACACTATATAACAAGTGTAAATCAGGACTGTCCAGGCAAAGCAGAAATTATGATCACCTGTCTTTTGGAACTCAAGGCAGTGACATTTTACCAACCAAAAGTAAGTTTTTGAAATATATCTTTAAAAAATCTTCTTCATGAATATTGACTACACATCAGCCCTGCACACTCAAAGTTAATAGGCTGGAATTCAGTCACTAATCTGGCACTTATTGTCACTCTGGGAAATTGTTCTCACACCTCAATTTCCTACTTTGAAACTAAGTTTATTGCTGTTTCTCCTTAATCCATTCCATGTGAATTCCATTTAAATGGATTGATGTATAATGTCTTTCTTTCTCAAAGTGTAAATTGCAAAATATTTCCTGTGGCTTTCCATTGTGATAGCACCAGGGAAGAAATTTGATAAGACAAATAAAAATTCCTGAATAAACAATAGCGACCATTGTGCTGAGAGATGCCCTATCTCTAAGGTCTGAGGGAGTTTAATCCTAGAGCCTAAAGCCTGGACTGTGTCTTCCATTCCTGCATACAAAGACCATTCTCTGCAGGAAGTCAGCCAGCTGTCACTCTGTTCTAGGCAGAGAAAACCTCCACTCATTCCACAGGGAAGCCTTCCTGTCCTTCTCTATTTATCAGTATTTTACCCATTCCTCAGAGCCGACCTCAAATTCCCACTGTCCTTGGGAATTCTTGACTTATGACGCCAGCGGGTGACTTTCTTTCTCAAGTTACACATTTTATGTCTTTTGTGTGCATCACGTGATGGGAATTTTATCACATAGCGCCCTGTTGAATAAGTGCCTATTGTTCACAAGGTCCCAATTTTGCAACTTCTCACAACCAAATCCTGGAGTATAACAAATTGAGCTAATCAGCTTGAGCCCCTCACTTTGGGGGGCCCTCACAGCTCCTGCACCAGGTGGCTAAAGTTTCGCATGACAGGGATGAATGTAAGAGCTGCCAACTGGTTGGAAAACAGATCCAAGGCGGGTGTGCACTCAGTGGGAGAATCATAATGACCCTGAAGGCTACAGCCCCTTCCACTTGCACCATTAAGAAACATGGGTTTTTCTTCTTTTTGCCTTAAACCTACCCTTGAAGTTCAGCTTCACTTTAATATTTCCTAAAAAGCATGAGAAGAGCTACTCATTATGGTCTACACTATGCCTGTAGGTCTCTAGGAATGCCTCTACGTGTTGCTTTAGCCACTGTCTAAAGCAAGTGTTGGCAAACTTTTTCTATAAATGGACAGATAGTAAATGTTTTAGACTTGCAGGTCATATGGTTTCTGCAGCAATTACTCAACTCTGCCATTATAGTGGGAATGCTCCCCAGACAGACAATATGTAAACCAATGAACATGGCTTTCTCTGGTAAAATGTTATTAACAAAAACAGATGATAGACTGGATTTGGCCCATGAGCCAGAGTTTGTTGACCCCTGGTCTAAAGCCCAGTCTAAAATAGCATCCTACCCGTATGTGAGCATGGGAAGTACAAACTGCCTGCATCATAAAATGCGTTAATTTTATATTTTTTCAACCTCTCTTCTTTCCTCTTCTACACTGTCTTTAGTTTCTCAGTAACAGTAGCTATAAATTTTACAGAGTATCCGGTAAGTCCAGCCTCACAGGAGAGAAATGTGTACTTTTCCATCCACAAGTCACACTTCCTTATTTCTATAAACGTTCATGTCTCTTATAAAGGAAGAAGAAAAGCAAATTACTTTTATCATTGGAGCCATTTGAAAATACAAACATATGTAGAGAAAATGAGCATTTGTTGTAGCACATTAGTGAAGGATGTAACTTCATTACTGCTGACCTGATTGACCATGTGTTTTGTTGACTAACTGCATCAGAATTTGTATGAATGAAAGACTTGTTTTGCTGTCTTTTTAATAGAAATTTTCCTCTGGTGTTGGACTTATGGGAAGCATGAAATTATTTTTTATCGAAGTGGTTTATCAATTGGATTAAGTTATTTTTGCTAGATTATAGCAAAAAAAAAAATCAACAAATTGGAACTCTGTTAGATCTTCATATAGTCAGAGAACTTTCATGTTCTTCCTCCCCTAATAGAAGTCTGAGAAATGGTATTAGTGAATTGCTGATTTTCCATGAAAGTCCTTGATAACTTGGTCTTTTTCTCCATCAGCCTGAATAACCCAAGTCTCAGCTTTGGAGAGATTCATTGACATGGAAGTAAAAAATTCATGATAGCTTTCCAGTAAATATAACAAATATGTCCTCATCGAAAGATATCCCTTTATTTACTTTTTCCCACTCTTGCTGATCGACATATTTTGTTCTTTTCCTGCATGTAGCATCTCTTTCAGTTCCCTGTTTCTAGACACTTTTTCCCCCATATTTCCCAGTGCCCATGAGGTGCCTTTTTCCCTCTCCAAAAGGAGTCTCCCTACACTTTAAGACCTTTCCTTAAAATCCTGGCTATGCTTCAACTTCTCCAAAGTTATGCATAGGATAAAATTCTCTATAACGATTAACAGTTAAGATTGGAATGGGAGTCATGAGGAAAGACCGTGGCTACATGTGGATGTAACAGCTGCAAGACTACACAGAATCTGTTAGTCACTATATGACTCTAAAATTGTCCTCACTGTGGAGACTGCTTGGTTCCTGGGTCACAGTTAAGACATCCAAGTCACCCCTGCCTTTGGCAATCCATGCCTGAGTCTCCCAGCTAGTGAGCAGATCAAGTTCAGAGCCTAAACTCAACACAGCAGCACCTTCAGACTTAAAGCATAAAGGACAGAGCACTTTGAACTCCCTGTGGGAAAAAGTGTCCCTGGGGTCAAACGGGTTTCCTTTTGAACCATAGCAACGTATGTTTTCTTGAAAGACACAGAAGAAGTTGTAATATGAAAAGAATTCCATAAATAAAGGTTATTAAAATGCCAGAAAATCGTCAAAGAATAGTCATACAAAACAGAGCCCTGTTTAAATTTTAAAACAAGCCGACTTCACTATAATAGAAAAAACATGTGTTTGTTAAGCCCATGGGCCCAATTCTGCTTTCAATGAAAACCCGGAATTCCTGCTTAAGTCAATAAAGTGTGTGTCTGGGGAGGGGGAGCTGTTTTCAGAGTAATGGAAAAGACAGGGATGGACAGGGGAACAAGATAATGCTCCAGGATTAGAAGCAGAAATGAGGACCAGCCTGTAGTCAGCAAGTACCCACCACACCAGTATGACCATATGGCCATTGTTGAAGGCCACTATACATTGATTGGCCAGTGCCATGCACTGTATTCATTACCTATTTTTAATGTCACACCTAAACAAGAGTCCCCTAAAATGTCCCAGCACCATAAACTCTAATTTGTCTACCAATTAATTTTCTTGAGAGGGTCACAAAAGAGACTTGGTATTTAAAGAGGGTTCATAGCACCATTTTTAGAAGCTATCCCCTTACTCTGTTTCTGAATCATATATTCATTATTCTTGTTTTATGTTGTCACTTGTTATGGATCAAGGAAAAAAAAATTGAGTATTGAATGGCTAAACACAAAAAACATACTCTATAATAACATACTATAAGCATAACATAAATATAAAAATATTCATATGCCATCAAAGAAAGAAGATGAATCAATAGACATGAGATTGAGCAAGCTCTGGGAGACAGTGAAGGATAATAGGGAAGCCTGGCATGATACAGGCCATGAGGTCGCAAAGAGTCAGACATGACTGAATGACTGAACAACAGTAAAGTAGTATTATGGGCTTCCCTGGTGGCTCAGATGGAAAAAAAAAAAAAAAAAAAAATCTGCCTGCAGTGAGGAAGAGCTGGGTTCAGTCCCTGGGTTGGGAAGATCCCCTGGAGGAGGGGATGGCAACTCACTCCAGTATTATTGCCTGGAGAATCCTATGGACAGAGGAGCCCGGTGGACTACAGTCCATGGGGTCACAAAGAATCGGACACGACTGAGTGACTAAGCACAGCCCAGCACAATAATATTATACCAATTTAAACAATGAAAATCTACATTTTAAGAACTGAACTATTTTAAGAATGAGAAACGCATGCTTTCATATATTGAATTGGTGTTACAAAAAACTGAACTCCCTAAGTAGTTTAGTAAAAAAGGGAGGATTTCATGGCTTGACATAGTCAGACATCAGAAAAGTAAACAGTCCTCTAAACTAAAGCATGACAAAGAATCAGATATGGAACACAGTCAGTGCCTTCTCTCTCCAAACCTCCAATCTCCATCTGTCTACAGGACTGAGTGACTAAGCACAGCCCAGCACAATAATATTATACCAATTTAAACAATGAAAATCTACATTCTAAGAACTGAACTATTTTAAGAATGAGAAACGCATGCTTTCATATATTGAATTGGTGTTACAAAAAATTGAACTCCCTAAGTAGTTTAGTAAAAAAGGGAGGATTTCATGGCTTGACATAGTCAGACATCAGAAAAGTAAACAATCCTCTAAACTAAAGCATGACAAAGAATCAGATATGGAACACAGTCAGTGCCTTCTCTCTCCAAACCTCCAATCTCCATCTGTCTACAGGCTGGGTCCCTGCTCTCACACTTCTCCACTTGGTGGGGACAAGGTCACTGACAGCTCTGAGGTCACATTCTTATAGCCTTTGGCCAGAAAACAAAGATGGCTCTCTCTTTCCCAGTTCAGTTTTCTTTTCTTTTCTTTCTTTCTTTCTTTTTTTTTTTTTTTTTTTAATGTTTTCTGTTGTGGCAGAAGTCACGGAACATAAAGCATTTTATTTCCATCATATTTAACTGTAAAGGGGCACTTAGTGCATTCACACCATTGTGCAACTCTCACCATCAGCCATCTCCCAAATCGTTCACTTTTCTACACTGAAACTCTGTCCTGGTTAAACACTAACTCCCCATTCCCTCTCCTCATCCCTGCCACCCCACCCCACCCCCGGTCCCTTGCATCTACCAATCTACTTTCTGAATTAATGAATTTGACTATTCTAGTTCAGTTCAGTTCAGTTCAGTTCAGTCGCGCAGCCGTGTCCGACTCTTTGCGACCCCATGAATCGCAGCACGCCAGGCCTCCCTGTCATCACCATCTCCCGGAGTTCACTCAGACTCACGTCCATTGAGTCTGTGATGCCATCCAGCCATCTCATCCTCGGTCGTCCCTTTCTCCTCCTGCCCCCAATCCCTCCCAGCATCAGGGCCTTTTCCAATGAGTCAACTCTTCGCCTAAGGTGGCCAAAGTACTGGAGCTTCAGTTTTAGCATCATTCCTTCCAAATAAATCCCAGGGTTGATCTCCTTCAGAATGGACTGGTTGGATCTCCTTGCAGTCCAAGGGACTACTGGAATGCATTTTTAAAGTTGTTGGTGGTGCTGGTTTAGTCACTAAGTCATGTCTGACTCTTGAGACCCCATGGACTGTAGCCTGCCAGGCTTCTCTGTCCATGGGATTCTCCAGGCAAGAATACTGGAGTGGGTTGCCATTCCCTTCTCCAGGGAATCTTCCCAACCCAGGATTCGAACCCAGATCTCCTGCATTGCAAGCAGATTCTTTACCAACTGAGCTACAAGAGAAGTCATTTTTAAGGTTAGTTTAATATATGTCCTACAAACAGATTGTATCTTCTTTTTTTGATGAGCACTGGCCTGAACATTCTCTCATTTAAGATGTTACTTTTGAAGAGCACTCAAAAGACATCTTTCTATCTTAACACATGACTTTTAATCATCATATCTCTTAAGACTTTGAACTTTGAAAGATCTTAATTCTTTGGAAATTCAGTGATGTATCACTAAAAAGCACAGTCTACTATATTGGCTAAGGATACAATGGAATAGAAGACCTGTCTGGAGAGGCAGAACATCAGAGGTTAAAGAGTAGCTCCTGGAACCAGATATCCTGGATTTGCACCTGATTTAACTTCAGATCAGTATGTGACACCTAGTAAGATATACTTCACCATGTCACATTGAATCGCCCTCCTTTATTACCCAGCATAGTGTTAGATCAATGGTCTAAAGTAGCTGCTGTTGCTGCTGCTGCTGCTAAGTCGCTTCAGTTGTGTCCAACTCTGTGTGACCCCATAGACGGCAGCCCACCAGGCCTGCCATCCCTGGGATTTACCAGGCAAGAGTACTGGACTGGGTTGCCATTGCCTTCTCTGCTAGAGGAGCTAGTCAAAGGCAATAATGATAATCTTCTCCAGGATAAAATTTAGCAATCCTCAGCAAGTGTATAATACCCATTGCATTCTGACAGCACACCCACCTCACATGACCACACTGATTACTGGCCCTTGTCTGAATTAGACCTATGTTGACTCCAAGCCTTTTGTACATAAAGTGTCTGCCTGAATTATCCTCCTGTGTGCATTTTCCCAAGAACATCTCAATGAAACTTTCTTTTTTATTGTATCAGAACATATTTTAATCAGAAATCCCAATACAAGTAGTTATTATCTCATCAGCTCAATGAAATCTTTTCTAGGTCCATTTACTCAAAATGGTTTTACCAGTAGTCATGTATGGATGTGAGAGTTGGACCATAAAGAAGGTTGACGCTAAAGAACCGGTGCTTTCAAATTGTGGTGCTGGAGAAGACTCTTGAGACTCCCCTGGACAGTTAGAAGATCAAACCAGACAATTTTAAAGAAAATCAACCCTGAAGACTCACTGGAAGGACTGATGCTGAAGCTGAAGATCTAGTGCTTTGGCCACCTGATATAAAGAGCCGACTCATTGGAAAAGACCCTGATGCTGGAAAAGATTGAGGGCAGGAGGAGCAGGGTGTGACAGAGGATGAAATGATTGGATGGCATCACTGACTCAATAGACATGAGTTTGAGCAAACTCTAGGAGACAGTGAAGGATAGAGGAGCCTGGTGTTCTGCAGTCCATGGAATTGCAAAGAATAGGACACAATTTAGCAATTGAACAACAACAACAAAATCACCATTTAAACTCATTACCCTTGCCAACCTGTCAACTCACAATTTAACATCTTTTAAACAATTTGTTTTACAATAAACAGGCCAAGTAAAATGACCTCTTAGAATATAATCTCTGGAGGAAATTACAAAGATCTTATCTAGGGGCATAGTATTCCTTAAAGGGATTTTCCAAAAGTGTTTTGTTGTTGTTTTTGATTTGTTTTTTAATTGGAGTGTAGTTATATTCCAACGTTGTGTTAGTTTCAGGTATACAGCAAAGTGATCTAGATACATTCACTCTTTTTCAGATTCTTTTCTCATAGGTTATCACTGAATATTGAATGGAATTCTCTATGCTATACAGTTGGTCTTTGCTGATTATCTACCTTGTACATAGTAGTGTGCATTTGTTAACCTGAGGCTCCTAATTTATCCCTGCCCTCCATGTTTTGCCTTTAATAGCCATAAGTTTGTTTTTGATGTCTATAAGTCTGTTTCCATTTTGTAAATAAGTTCATTTGTATCTTTTTTTTTTTAAATTAGATTCCGCATATGAGTGATATTATATGATATTTGTCTTGCTCTGACTTCATTCAATATGACAATCTCTAGCTCCATTCATCAGAGAAGGCAATGGCCCCCTCTCCAGTACTCTTGCCTGGAAAATCCCATGGACGGAGGAGCCTGGTAGGCTACAGACCATGGGGTCGCAAAGAGTCGGAAACAACTGAGTGACTTCACTTACACTTTTCACTTTCATGAATTGGAGAAGGAAATGGCAACCCACTCCAGTATTCTTGCCTGGAGAATCCCAGGGATGGGGGAGTCTGGTGGATTCTTGCCTGGAGAATCCCAGGGATGGGGGAGTCTGGTGGGCTGCTGTCTACAGGGTCGCACAGAGTCAGAGATGATGGAAGCAACTTAGCAGCAGCAGCAGCAGCAGTTCCATTCATGTTGCTGAAGATAGCATTATTTCATTTTGACCACACCTTCTTTATACATTCCTCTGTCAATCGGCATTTAGGTTGCTTCCATAATTCGTTTTTGTACTTAGTAATGCAATGGACATTGAGGTGAATGCAACATTTCAAACTATGGCTTTTTCCAAATTTATGCCCAGGAGTGGGATTGCTAGATCAAACAGCAGCTCTATTTTTAGTTTTGTAAGAACCTCCATACTGTTCTCCATGCACTAAGCACAGGCGGCTGCAACTGGCACACTAAGCGCGGCTGAGAGGAGCTACCCCATGTCCCAGGTCAGGGGCAGTGGTCTAGGATACCAGGCTGTGACAGCACAGGAATGGCCAAGAAGAGCTACCCCACATCCAAGGCCAGGGGTGGCACCCAAGGCCAGGGACAGCACCCAAGGCCAGGGGCAGGGGCCGGGGGGGGCAACCCCACG
Organism: Aepyceros melampus; assembly: GCA_006408695.1. Classification (NCBI taxonomy): domain Eukaryota; kingdom Metazoa; phylum Chordata; class Mammalia; order Artiodactyla; family Bovidae; genus Aepyceros; species Aepyceros melampus. The sequence continues at coordinate 274,774 of SJXQ01007685.1, read as the reverse complement.
TCCAAGGAGCGGTGGCTGTGCAGGAACAGGAGGGCCTAGAGGAGCCATCCCACGTTGAAGGTCAGGAAGGGCGGCAGTGAGGAGATACCCCTCATCCAAGGTAAGGAGCAGTGGCTGTGCTTTGCTGGAGCAGCCATGACGAGATACCCCACGCCCAAGGTAAGAGAAACCCAAGTAAGATGGTAGGTGTTGCAAGAGGGCATCATAGGGCAGACACACTGAAACCATACTCACAGAAAACTAGTCAATCTAATCACACTAGGACCACAGCCTTGTCTAACTCAATGAAACTAAGCCATGCCCGTGGGGCAACCCAAGATGGGTGGGTCATGGTGGAGAGGTATGACAGAATGTGGTCCACTGGAGAAGGGAATGGCAAACCACTTCAGTATTCTTGACCTGAGAACAATTCTGAGAGAAATGGGAATACCAGACCACCTGACCTGCCTCTTGAGAAATCTGTATGCAGGTCAGGAAGCAACAGTTAGAACTGGACATGGAACAACAGACTGGTTCCAAATAGGAAAAGGAGTCCGTCAAGGCTGTATATTGTCACCCTGCTTATTTAACTTACATACAGAGTACATCATGAGAAATGCTGGACTGGAAGAAACACAAGCTGGAATCAAGATTACTAGGAGAAATATCAATAACCTTAGATATGCAGATGACACCACCCTTATGGCAGAAAGTGAAGAGGAACTAAAAAGCCTCTTGATGAAAGTGAAAGAGGAGAGTGAAAAAGTTGGCTTAAAGCTCAACATTCAGAAAACGAAGATCATGGCATCTGGTCCCATCACTTCATGGGAAATAGATGGGGAAACAGTGGAAACAGTGTCAGACTTTATTTTTTAGGGCTCCAAAATCACTGCAGATGTTGACTGCAGCCATGAAATTAAAAGACACTTACTCTTTGGAAGGAAAATTATGACCAACCTAAATAGCATAGTCAAAAGCAGAGACATTACTTTGCCGACTAAGGTCTGTCTAGTCAAGGCTATGGTTTTTCCGGTGGTCTTGTATGGATGTGAGAGTTGGACTGTGGTCCCGAAGAATTGATGCTTTTGAACTGTGGTGTTGGATAAGACTCCTGAGAGTCCCTTGGGCTGCAAGGAGATCCAAACAGTCCATTCTGAAGGAGATCAATCCTGGGATTTCTTTGGAAGGAATGATGCTAAAGCTGAAACTCCAGTCCTTTGGCCACCTCATGCAAAGATTTGACTCATTGGAAAAGACTCTGATGCTGGGAGGGATTGGGGGCAGGAGGAGAAGGGGATGACAGAGGATGAGATGGCTGGATGGCATCACGGACTCGATGGACGTGAGTCTGAGTGAACTCTGGGAGTTTGTGATGGACAGGGAGGCCTGGCGTGCTGCAATTCATGGGATCACAAAGAGTTGGACACAACTGAGCAACTGAACTGAACTGAAATGATACTGTTCTCCATAGTCAATGTAACTTTCAAATCCTAACTCCTGTTATTTCCTCTGGCTTCCCAAAGGAAAAAAAGAAAGTGAAGTTGCTCAGTCGTGTCCAACTCTTTGTGATCTCATGGACTGTAGCTTAACAAGCTCCTCTGTCCATGGGATTTTCCAGGCAAGAATAATGGAGTGTGCTACCATTTCCTTTTCCAGGAGATCTTCCTGACCTAGGGTTTAAAGCTGAATCTCCCACTTTGTAGCCACTTTACCATCTGAGCCACCAGAGAAGTCTCCCAAAGGAAGTGTGGACTTATTTCCCCTCTTTAACTGACTCAATTATAAAAATCATCTTGTATTATAATTGTTAAGAAATTTGTTTCATTCTCTAAGAATGCAAAAGGAGGAAGTTTTTCATTTAATTTGTATTTTATTCCTAGAGCCAACAATGACCAGAATTCAGTAAGGTTCAATAAATGCTCTTGAATAAAGGGGAAGTTTCATTTTCTTTTATCTCGAAATTTGCTGCACTGAAGCATGAAGAGTGATGGCATTTTTCCCAGACACGAAAAATATCACAAGATTGTTGGACCCAACTCCAATTTTTGTGCTCAAAAATTTGAGCATAATGGTGTTGTTGGCAATAGACATCAACATGCAGTTACCCTCTCAAAGTCATGACTTTTTCTAGAAGTTCACATCTAAGGGTTTAGGACATATTCCCACCAGTCCCACCACACTTTCATCTGAAAGGATTTCCCCTCTGTTTTAACAAGTGTGATGAGTCCCCTGGAAACATTTGTAAATCGCAATTAAAAAGGAAAAAATGGGAGCTTGTTATAGCACACAGCAAACTTCCTCACGCATGATATCACAGAAAATACAAAGGAAATATTATCAGTCAGACTAGCTCATACATCTCTGCCCCAATATCTCCAACAAAAGTGATGAGTCTTTCCTCTTTTCATAATGTGGTTTAGACGAATGTGTTACAATATTCCTTAGAATAGAAAGATGTTTTAAAATTTAAAGGTATATATATATATAAGCCCTTTATATTATGGAAGATATAAATATATGTATATGTTTATGTTGCATACAATGATTTTTCAGTTCAGTTCAGTCACTCAGTTGTTTCCGACTCTTTGCAACCCCATGGACTGCAGCACACCTGGCCTCCTTGTCCATCACTAACTCCTGGAGTTTACTCAAGCTCATGTCCATAGAGTCAGTGATGACATCCAACCATCTCATCCTCTGTCAACCCCTTCTCCTCCCGTCATCCATCTTCCCCAACATCAGGGTCTTTTCCAAGAAGTCAGTTCTTCACATCAGGTGGCCAAAGTATTGGAGTTTCAGCTCCAGCATCAGTCCTTCCAATGGATGTTCAGGACTGATTTCCTTTAGGATTGACTGGTTGGATCTCCTTGCAGTTCAAGGGACTCTCAGGAGTCTTCTCCAACACCACAGTTCAAAAGCATCAATTCTTTGGTGCTCACCTTTCTTTATAGTCCAACCCTCACATCCATATAAGACTATTGGAAGAACCATGGCTTTGACTAGAAAGGCTTTTGTTGGCAAAGTGATGTCTCTGCTTTTTAATATGCTGTCTAGGTTGGTGATAACTTTCCTGCCAAGGAGTAAGCGTCTTTTAATTTCATGGTGCAGTCACCAGCTGCAGTCATTTTGGAGCCCCCAAAAATAAAGTCAGCCACTGTTTCCACTGTTTCCCCATCTATTTCCCATGAAGTGATGGGACCATATGCCATGATCTTAGTTGTCTGAATGTTGATCTTTAAGCCAACATTTTCACTCTCTTCTTTCACTTTCATCAAGAGGCTTTTTAGTTCTTCACTTTCTGCCATAAAGGTGGTGTCATCTGCATATCTGAGGTTATTGATATTTCTCCCGATAATCTTGATTCCAGCTTGTGCTTCATCCAGCCCAGCGTTTTTCATGATGTACTCTGCATATAAGTTAAATAAGTAGGGTGACAATATACAGCCTTGATGTTCTCCTTTACCGATTTGGAACCAGTCTGTTGTTCCATGTCCAGTTCTAACTGTTGCTTCCTAACAACGCTTTTTACTAAAGAGTAAAATGACCTGTTATTTTGACAATCTTAGAGCTCCTTGCTTTGTTATTCGACTGTCTGTCCATACTCATAACCTAGGATTAAATGTGCGAACTTTTGAATAATTGCTATGAGAATACTTTAAATTTTTCATTTTCTGTAAGCAATTTGAGAATGTAATGTCAGTTAGAAAATAAAAAACAGAGAATAAAATTTCCTCTACCCAACAAGCTTTAGGAAAGATTGAGGCCAGGAGGAAAAGGGGACAATAGAGGATGAGATGGTTGGATGGCATCACTGACTCAATAGACATGAGTTTGGGTAGGCTCTGGGAGTTGGTGATGGACAGGGAGGCCTGGTATGCTGCAGTTCATGGGCTCGCAAAGAGTCGGACATGACTGAGTGAATGAACTGAATTGAACTGAATAAAAGTAATATAAGGCCATTCCTATGATTAATGAAGTAAAACATTAATGAAATCAAATAGCATTAGTGAAATAAAACATTACTGAATTAAAATAAATGTATATATAACTTTATTCTTACATATGTACAAGAAAAATTGTAACCAAATGCTTTGAGTTTCAACATTATTAACCATTGAACTTTGTTAAGAGTTACATGTAAGATCCCATGAAAGATAGTGCCATTATGGCTAAAATGTACAGTCTACAATATACAGTCATGAATATAAAAATTTACAGATAAAGATAAAATATAAGACATATCCAAGAATAAGGATAAGACGTAGGATTTTGTAAGAATCAAAGAACAGGCACAGACAACAAGTGCTACAGGGTACTCAGAGGAAGATGACAGAGCAAGGAAGAATCTATGGTGGACTTTGCACGGAATGCTGAACTATCAGGAACATTTCTGATAGGAAGAGATAGCAACTGAGTATTATAAATGAGTGTGAATAAAGGTACATGGCTGGAGTAACATGAATCATATTCAAGAGTCCACATGAACTCTGAGAAAAAGAAGCCCCAAAATGGCAGCTCATAGAGCAGGGTCAGCCCACAGATGTGTTTTCCTTATTATCCAACAAGTTATTTTTAAATCAGTTCGCAACACTTAACAACTGGTAAACTTAACATACAGTCCAAATTACTAGTTTTTGTTTAAAATGGAAAGATCCAGCAATAGTCAGCAGATATTTCTCCATGTACACGATTGGCTGAACCTCAATAGAAGTATTTAGACACTCACCTATTTGCCATAATCCCCACTTCTCCCTGTAGCTTCACAGTAGCCAGAGTACTAATTTCTATCACCCAACTGGCTCTATAGATGAATAGATGACCTCATATATAAACCCATTTAACATAAGAGATGTTGAGGGAAGTCGTGATAGATAATATCTGGACATCAGAAAGAATCCAAGTTATGGAAAATAATACCATGCTAAGGAGTTTTGATTTAATTAACAGAAATCAAAAAGACAACTTCAGAGTAAAATTATCATAGTGTCTTAAGGAATTGCATCTGGGATCAAGGGAGAATACCTTAAAACACACAGAGAAGAAGCCAGTAATAATAACCAAGATTGTCATTTATTGAGATCTACTAATGTTTTGGAAACTATTAAAACAATATATACAGACCTAAATCCAAATTCTACATAGATCCTAATAAAGCAGCTTTCTTAACATGTATGCAACATTAAAATGTTTTTTAAAAAAAAGCATACTTTTTGACCAATTTTAATGGAGCTCAATTTTCTTATATACATGAAGCACGTTCTGACATACAAGCTAGGCACCTGCCAAATTTATCTTACCAAAATAGAACCTGGCTCTGAAGTCTAACATGGCAGCACTTAACTCAAGCTGCACATCTGATAACTTTGCCTGGTCCTAAATAAATCTTTGTCATTTGTTTTAAAAAGCGACAACTGATAGCTAATAAAACTGGATATGCACTTAGCCATAAACATTAGTTGTTTATCATGCTAACATTAGATTCTTCAGCTACATCATCCCTGACTCCCGGTCTCTTAATTGAACACATTTTCAGCTATCTTCAAAAGCCACAGACTCATTTTATATCCCCAAATTATCTTCACACCTCTGATTTTTTTAAAATGAAGGATACAAAAGACATTTTTCTCATATCATTCTGACAATGGTGATCCACTCCTTAAAATACATGGTCCCCTGCTACTTCCCTCTTAGGCTTCCCCCTGCCTAGCTCAACGTATTCTCTGAGACTCATTATTCTTCCATCAAGCATGTCCAGTAACATGGAATGGCCTACTGGACTGCAGTCTGTGAGCTTTATGAATTGCCATGCATTTAATATTCTTATGAGAATATCCAAGAGGTTCTACAATCAAGTGGACTCACTGGTTTGACACGATATTTCTCAGGAATATTTAATCATAGATTGCTCTCTTTCTTAATTATTTATTTGTAATTAATTAATTATAATCAAGGATTCCCTGATAGCTCCTTTGATGAAGAATTCACCTGCCTGCAATGCAGGAGACCTCGGTTAGATTTCCCCATTGGGAAGATTCCTTGGAGAAGGGAATGGCTACCCACTCCAGTATTCTGGCCTGGAGAATTCCATGGACTGTATAGTCCATGGGGTCACAAAGGGTTGGACACAACTGAGCGATTATGACCAATTATTTTTTCTCTTTCTTTTCCTCCTCCTTTTCTTCATTCCTTCCATCTTGCCTTTCTTCTTTCCTCCCTTCTTCTCTCCCTCTCTTCGTTCCCTCCTTTCCTCCTTCCCTCTTTTCTTTCTTGACAGCATCTATTAATGTCCCGGCAAAATTTGTGTTTCTCAGGTCATATGCTAGGAAACACTTTCCTTCGTTGGACACCAGCTCTTCAGCATTATATGTCAGCCTCTTCTCTGTCTTCTCTGATTCCTCCACTCCCCAAATAAAGTACAAGCGAGTACATTGTCCAGACAATTCCAGCAAGACTTCCATTCCCCCAGACTTTAGGGATTCAACAGACTTGACTTTCACTGTTTAACTTTCCTGTATTCAATTTTCTTTGATCCACCTCCTAGAGTAATGAAAATAAAAATAAACAAATGAGACCTAATGAACTGTAAAAGCTTCTACACAGCAAAGGAAACCATAAACAAAACAAAAAGGCAATCCACAAAATAGAAAAAATATTTGCATACAAAGAGACTGACAAGGGATTAATCTTCAAAATGTACAAGCATTTTATGCAGCTTGCTTTCAAGAAAAACAAACAACCCAATCAAAAAAATGAGCAGATGATTTAAATAGACATTTCTCCAAGGGAGACATATAGCTGGCTAAAAACCACATGAAAAAAATGCTCAACATCACTAATTATCAGAAAAATTCAATTCAAAACTACAGTGAGACTGATAAGGAAGTTGTGGTATATATATACAATTGGAATATTACTCAGCCATAACAAGGAATGAATTTGAGTCCATTCTACTGAGGTGGATGAACCTAGAACCTGTTATAAAGAATGAAGCAAGTCAGAAAAACAAATGTCATATGTTAATGCATATATATTCCCTTCTCCAGTGGATCAGACTTTGTCTGAACTCTCCAGCATGACCAATCCATCTTGTGTGGCCCTACACAGCATGGCTTATAGTTTCATTGAATTAGACAAGTCTATGATCCATGTGATCAATTTGGCTAATTTCCTGCCATTGTGGTTTTCATTCTGCTGCCCTCTGATGTATGAGAATAAGAGGCTGTGGAAGCTTCCTGATGGGAGGGACTGACTGTGGGGGAAACTGGGCTTTGCTCTGGTGAACAAGGCCAGGCTTGGTAAATCTTTAATCCAATTTTCTGCTGATGGATGGAGCAAAGCCCCATCCCTGTAGTCTGGCCTCAGGGGTAGGGGTAAAGGAGGTAGTGGTGACCTCCTTCAAAAGGACCTATGCCAGCACACCACAGCTCCCAGGACTGTTGTAGCAAGTGACCCTGCCCCCGAGGTGGGCCACTGTCAACCCACACCACTACTGTAGCCTCCTGGAGACTCCCAGGCCAGTCTGGCTCAGTGTCTGTGGGGTCACTGCTCCTTTTTCTTGAGTCCTGGTGTGCACAAGGTTTTGTCTGTGTCCTCCAAGTCTGTTTTCCCAGTCCTGTGGAAGTTCTGTAATCAAATCTTACTGGCCTCCATAGTCAAATTCCCAGAAGGATCTCAGTCCCTTTGCTGGATCCCAAGGTTGGGAAATCTGTTGTGGGCCTTAGAACTTTTGCAACAATACAAGAACTTCTTTTGTATAATTGGTCTCCAGTTTGTGGGTCGTCTGCTCGGTGACCCTATAGTGGAGTTAATGGCAACCTCCTCCAAGAGGACTTATACTGCACGCTGAGCCTCCCAGGTCTGTTGCACCCAGAGCCCCTATCTCTGCAGCAGGTAACTACTGATCGATGCCTCCACAGGAGACACTCAAACACTCAAAGGCAGGTCTGGTCAGTCTCTTTAATTCAGATAACCATTACATCTACTACCGGGGACAAAAATCTCTTAGCAGAAATGGAGTAGCCCTCATAGTCAACAAAAGAGCCTGAAATGCAGTATTTGGGTGCAATCTAAAAAATGACAGAATGACCTCTGTTTGTTTCCAAGGAAAACCATTCAATATCAGAGATCCAAGTCTATGCCCCAAACAAAATGCCAAAGAAGCTGAAGTTGATTGGTTCTATGAAGACCTACAATACCTTCTAGAACTAACACCCAAAAGAATGTCCTTTTCATCAAGGGGAAAGAAAATGAAAATCACTCAATCATGTCCAACTCCTTGTGAACGCATGGACTATACAGTCCATGGAATTCTCCAGGCTAGAATACTGGAGTGGGTAGCCTTTCCCTTCTCTAGGTGATCTTCCCAACCCAAGGATTGAGCCCAGGTGTCCCACATCACAGGTGACTCTTTACCAGCTGAGCCACAAAGGAAGCCTGAGAACACTGGAGTGGGTAGCCTGTCCCTTCTCCAGTGGATCTTCCTGACCCAGGAATCAAACAGGGGTCTCCTTCACTGCAAGTGGATTCTTTACCAACTGAGCTATCTGGAAAGCCCCTCATCATAGGAAACAAGAAAGCAAAAGTAGGAAGTTAAGAGATACCTGGAGTAACAGGCAAGTTTGGCCTTGGAGTACAAAATGAAGCAAGGCAAAGGCTAACAGAGTGTTGCCAAGAGAACACACTGGTCATAGCAAACACCCTCTTCCAACAATACAAGAGAAGACTCTACACATGGACATCATCAGATGGTCGACACAGAAATCAGATTGACTATATTCTTTGCAGTTGAAGATGGAAAAGCTCTATACAGTCAGCAAAAACAAGACCAGGAGCTTACTGTGGCTTAGATCATCAATTCCTTATTGACAAATTCAGACTTAAGCTGAAAAAAGTAGGGAAAATCATTAGGTCATTCAGGTATGACCTAAATCAAATCTCTTACGGTTATACAGTAGAAGTGACACATAGATTCAAGGGATTAGATCTGATAGACATGATAGACAGAGTGCCTGAAGAACTATGAATGGAGGTTCATGATGTTGTACAGGAGGCGGTGATCAAGACCATCCTCAAGAAAAGGAAATGCAAAAAAAAAAAAATAAAATGGTTCTCTGAGGAGGCCTTACAAATGTCTGAGAAAAGAAGAGAAGCTAAATAAAAAGGAGAAAAGGAAAGATATACCCATTTGAATGCAAAGTTCCAAAGAAAGCAAGAAGAGATAAGAAGCCTTCCAAAGGAACAATGCAAAGAAATACAGGGAAAAAAAATAGAATGGGAAAGACTAGAGATCTCTTCAAGAAAATTAGAGATAACAAGGGAACATTTCATGCAAAGATGGGCACAATAAAGGAGAGAAACTGTATGGACTTAAGAGAAGCAGAAGATTTTAAGAAGAGGTGGCAATAGTACACAGAAGAACTGTACAAAAAATACCTTAATGACACAGATAACCATGAAGGTGTGATCACTCACCTAGAGCCAGACATTCTGGAGTGCAAACTCAAGTGGGCCTTAGGAAGCATCACTATGAACAAAGCTAGTGGAGGTGATGGAATTCAAGTTGAGCTATTTCAAATCCTAAAAGATGATGCTATGAAACTGCTGCACTCCATATGCCAGCAAATTTGGAAAATTCAGTAGTGGCCACAGGACTGGAAAAGGTCAGTTTTCTTTCTAATCCCAAAGACAGGCAATGCTGAAGAATGTTTGCACTACCACACAATTGCACTCATCTCACACACTAGCAAAGTAATGCTCAAAATTCTCGAAGCCAGGGTTCAACAGTACATGAACCAAGAATTCCCAGATGTCTAAGCTTGATTTTGAAAGGGCAGAAGAACCAAAGATCAACTTACCAACATCCATTGGATCATAGGAGAGGCAAGAGAATTCCAGAAAAGCATCTACTTCTGCTTCATTGACTAAGCTAAAGCCTTTGACTGTGTGGATCACAACAAACTGTGGAAAATTCTTAAAGAGATGGGAATACCAGATCTTACCTATCTCCTGAGAAATCTATATGCAAGTCAAGAAGCAACAGTTAGAACCAGACATGGAACAGACTGGTTCAAAACTGGTAAAGGAATACATCAAGGCTGTATGTTATCAGCCTGTTTATTTAACTTATATGCAGAGTACATCATGTGAAATGTGGGGCTAGATGAAACACAAGCTGGAATCAAGATTGTTTGGAGAAATATCAATAGCCTCAGATATGCAAATGATACCACCCTTATGGTAGAAAGAGAAGAGGAGCTAAGAGCTTTTTGATGAAGGTGAAAGAGGAGATTGAAAAAGCTGGCTTAAAACTCAACCTTTAAGAAACAAAAATCATGGCCTCCAGTCCCACCACAACACAGCACTGTGAATCAATTATACTTCAACAAAACTTTTAAAATATTTCTCAGCAAGGTTTATTTTTCCCTTATAAAAATTATTCATATATGTATATATTAATTTTATATTTCTCCAGGCAAGAATACTGGCGTGAGTAGCCATTCCCTTCTCCAGGGCATCTTCCTAACCCAGGGATTGAACTGAGATCTGCAATTGCAGGCAGATTACTTACCATCTGTGCCATCAGGGAAGTCCCTTATATTGCATATTAATGACATTTTTTATGTTTATATTTTCCCTTTTAAAAGATAATTCCCTGAACTCTCCTTTGTCTTCATCTTCCTGTGAACACTCATTCTCTCATCAAATCCTGCTAGATAAAGTGACAGTCTCATAGCAGCTGTTTGCCCTACTCCCCAGCAGGTTCATCTGGAGGCTCAATTACTCCATGTGTCTTCCTGATACTCCCACCAAGAGGAATCCCACCAAAAGGTAATTGAGATAAACCTAAGTTACTCTACAGATGTTTGGTACCTCATAAGCTTGCCTCTCATCATTCTGAAATTTTGGAGGGCTGAATTTGACATCTCAGCAAGATTACAAATTCCTTGGTGTCCCAGGTCTTCTATTTCCATAAATTCAGATTGGATGCTGAAGATGGCTTCCCCTAAAGGCATTCAGACTAGGAAACTTCTGGGCTCCAATTTCTTCAGAGGTGATGAGCAGAGCAGAACTTGAAGCAGGTAATAAGGATATATCTATAACCAGAAGCAGGAATTGTCAGGAATCACACTAGTGGGATACATGGTGATCCACAGAAAATTAATAGCTTTCAGAAACATTTCTTGGAAGGTGGCACTAGAATTACCCTGACAGCCTGTCAAGGTGGTCCTTGTTCTCCTTAGCCAGCCCCAAGGTCCCTATTGTCCCCAGGTTCTGGGTGCTGTGTCAGACATCAATGCTTTTCTTTTAAACCTCTGGTTGTATCAGCATAGATTAATCACTTCAAATCTCCGAAAGCCTCTGTCTCACAATTTTTCTTTAATGAAAGTTTAAGCTCTACAAACTGGTCTTATGAACCAAGTTCCGACAGTAGCTGTATAAGAAAAAGTCAAGTTGATAGAACCCACATTGAAATACTTTGGCTCTCTTTGATTCAGAGATTCTACTTTACTTAAAACCAACAAGAGTCTATAAATACTTGGGGCAAGGACTTAATAATTAAAAGTGAACATTTCCAATTCAAGTTAACCATGTGCTCACAATTTGCCCTGTTTTGTTGTTCCTCCTATGAAGTTCATTCACCTATTTTATGCCAGGAATTATCCTCAAGGACAGAAGCACAACACTGAATACAAAACAGTTCCTTCCTTTAACTCACGATCAAAGTGTCAAGAAATTTCAACAAAATATAAATCGAGCCACAGAAAAGTACAGATGTTCAACTATTACTGAACTACAGAAACAGCCATTTCTATGGATTGGCCTCTTATGAATATTTGTTTTAAATCTCTAATAAAGATGTCTTACAAGTCTTGGGTTGGTTTAAGAAATGGAGTGGTCACTTGCTTTTGCTCCCCAATTTGGCTGGAAAACAAGGAGTGAGCAGAAAGGCAATAAGAGGTGTTACCAAGGAAACAGGTAACGGAGAGCCCTGTGTGCCATAAAAAGAAGTTTGCACTTTATTCCAACAAGAAGTAGGAAGTCAATGAAGGGTTGCAAACAGAGAAGCATTAACAAGTACGTTTCTAAGAGATCCTTCTGAAAAATGTTCAGGAGAGATTATAGGAAGAAGAGACAGAAAACAGAGATAAGAGATCCCATAGTAATCTAGGAAAAGCATGATGAGGACCTCTAGTACAGCAGAGGAAGTTGATATGAAGACAGGAGAGGTTCAAGTAGGATTTTAAAAGAGAAAATAAAGGACTTCCTTGGTGGTACAGTGGTTAAGATGCCACACTTCCAAGTAGGGTGTGCAGGTTCAAACCCTGGTCATAGAACTAAGATCCCATACATTGGGAGGCCAAAAAACTTTTTTTTAATAAAAGGGAGAATCAGCAAGATTTATTAATAAATAAGATGGAGGAAGGGGTAACAGGAATGTATGAAAGGAAGGAGTTAAAGATGACCTCTTCCCAACCCAAGGCAAGACTGGCTATGTAATTTATGGAGCCTAGTGCAAAATAAAATTGCTCAAAAACTATTGGAAATGTCAAGACAGCAACAGCTGAGCATTAAGCAAAGCATGAGGCATTTTGGGAGAAGCACTCACTCCATGGCACATGTCACACATCTGAAAAGCTCATCCTGGTCCTAGATTCTGACTAGGAACAGTCAGAACAACCATTTGATGGATGGTGGGGCCATGAAGTAGGATCAAAAACATGGGAGAATGAGGAGCTATGAGAAGAATAAAGTGAGATGTGCTTGGCTCTGTTGATTTTGAAGTTCCAGTGGCACATCTGAGTAGAATGTTAGTACAAGGTTGAGATTAAAGCAAGCATATTGGGATCAGAAAGATTTGGGCTTAGGTGACAGCTGTTCCCCTTGTAAACTATGAGAGCATGGACAAATACATAGATTTCAAGTGCTTTGGTTTCCTCACCTATAAACTTCATGGAGTTAAGAGATCAAATGGAATTCTATTTTAAATTCATAGTCTAGTTCCTGATATATAGTCATTTGTAAGTGACACTCCTTATTGCCATAAGCATCATCATTATTATTATTAAGTTTAATTCAGGTTAGTCCTCAGTCCTATACAACTCTTTGTGACCCCATGGACTGCAATAACCAAGGCTTCCCTGGCCATCACCAGCTCCCAGAGCTTGCTCAAACTCATGTCCATTGAGTCTGTGATGCCATCCAACCATCTCACCCTCTCTCGTCTCCTTCTCCTCCTGCCTTCAATCTTTCCTAGCATCAGGGTCTTTTCAAATGAATCAGTTCTTCACATCATGTGGCCAAAGTATTGGAGTTTCACCTTCATGTCAGTCCTTCCATTGAATATTCAGGACTGATTTCCTTTAGGATGAACTGGTTGGATCTCCTTGCAGTCCAAGGGACTCTCAAGAGTCTTCTCCAACACCACAGTTCAAATCATCATTTCTTCAGTGCTCAGCTTTCTTTATAGTCCATCTCACACATCCATACATGACTACTGGAAAAACCATAGCTTTGACTAGACGGACCTTTGTTGGCAAAGTAATGGCTCTGCTGTTTAATCTGTTGTCTAGGCCGGTCATAGCTTTTCTTCCAAGGAGCAAGCATCTTTTAATTTCACCTTCTGCAATGATTTTGGAGCCCTCAAAATTAAACTGTCTCACTGTTTCCATTATTTCCCCATCTGTTTGCCATGAATCAATAGGACTGGATGCCATAATCTTAGTTTTCTGAACGTTGAGCTTTAAGCCAACTTTTTCACTCTATTCTTTCACTTTCATCAAGAGGCTCTTTAGTTCTTTGCTTTCTGCCATAAGGGTGGTGTCATCTGCATATCTGAGGTTATTGATATTTCTCCCAGCAATCTTGATTCCAGCTTGGGCTTCATCCACCCCAGCATTTCACATGATGTACTCTGCATATAAGTTAAATAAACAGGTGACAATACACAGCTTTGATGTACTCCTTTACTGATTTGGAACCAGTCTATTGTTTCATGTCTGGATCTAACTGCTGCTTCTTCAGTGAGTGAGTGAAGTCGCTCAGTTGTGTTCAACTCTTCGCGACCCCATGGACTGCAGTCTACTAGGCCTCTCTGTCCATGGGATTTTCCAGGCAATAGTACTGGAGTGGATTGCCATTTCCTTCTCCAGGGGATCTTCCCGACCCAGGGATGAAACCAGGGTCTCCCGCATTGTAGACAGATGCTTTACTGTCTGAGCCACCAGGGAAGAAGGCAGATCAGGTGGTCTGGTATTCCAGTCTCTTTCAGAATTTTCCACAGTTTGCTGTGATCCACACAATCAAAGGCTTCGGTGTAGTCACTAAACCAGAAGTACATGTTTTTCGGAACTCTCTTGCTTTTTTGATGATCCAATGGATGTTGGCAATTTGATCTCTGGTTCCTCTGCCTTTTCTAAATCCAGCTTGAACACCTGGAAGTTCTCAGTTCACACACTGTTGAAGACTGGCTTCGAGAATTTTGAGCATTACTTTGCTAGCATGTGAGATGAGGGCAACTGTGTGTTAGTTCAAACATTTTTTGGCATTGCCCTTCTTTGGGATTGGAATGAAAACTGACCTTTTCCAATCCTGTGGCCACTGCTGAGTTTTCCAAATTTGTTGGCATATTGAATACAGCAGTTTCATAGCATCATCTTTTAAGATTTGAAATAGCTCAATGGGAATTTCATCACCTCCACTAGCTTTGTTCATAGTGATGCTTCCTAAATCCCACTTGACTTGGCATTCCAAGATGCCTGGCTCTAGGTGGGTAATCACACCATCATGGTTGTCTGGGTCATGAAGATCTTTTTTGTATAGTTCTTCATGTATACTTGCCACCTCTTCTTAATATCTTCTGCTTCTGTTAGGTCCAGACCATTTCTGTCCTTTATTGTGCCCATCTTTGCATGAAATGTTCCCTTGGTATCTCTAATATTCTTGAAGAGAGCTCTAGTGTTTCCTATTCTATTGTTTCCCTCTATTTCTTTGCACTGATCACTGAGGAAAGCTTTCTTATCTCTCTTTGCTGTTCTTTGGACCTCTGCATTCAAATGGGTATATATTTCCTTTTCTCCTTTGCTTTTAGTTTCTCTTATGTTTTTTAACTATTTTTAAGACCTCCTCAGAAAACCATTTTGCCTTTTTGCATTTCTTTTTCTTGGGGATGGTCTTGTTCATTACCTCCTGTACAATGTCACAAACTTCCGTCATAGTTCTTCAGGCACCCTATCAGATCTAACCCCTTGAATCTATTTGTCACTTCCTTATAAGGTTTGGAAAATCACTGTTGTGCAGTTGGCTCAAAATGGCAGCAGTGAAAGCCGTGAAATACAAAGAGAAGATCACAGAGTTAATGCTGACAAAGCTGACATTTGATTGGGAAAGGGGGAGTGGGAGATAGAACCAATTCTGGACCCTACAGAAGCACAAATTTTAAACAAAGAAATAAATTGCTAATAGTGGAATTTCCCAATAGAAACAGGCCTGCGGGGAAATACTTGGGGACAGACTCTCCCAGGCAGGCAGGCATTTATTTCACCAACAGATGTCTCAGGTCCTGCTCTCCAGACATGTGCTACAAATGTTCCAGATGTTTCTTTTCCCCTCAAGTCATTTCTGTGAAAATATCCAGTATGTTTACTCAATAGTAAAAATCTGACTGATTCTAAGGAAAAATGGGATCTGATTAGTTTTACAGCACTCCACAATTCCAATTGTTTGGGGAAAGTGGTCAACCTTTCATTTCATCAAGAGTATCAAGTGATGAATGCTTCATATTATATTAAACAAGTATTATTATTTAAAGGTTGACTCCTTTTATTGACAATTTGACTTCTAATTTTTAAACTGAAAAATACATTTTTAATTTGTTTTTCTGAATCAGTGGCTTATGAATATATTCATTTTTCCTAACTAAGGGAAAATGGAACAAAAATTTTGAAATGCTCTGCTAACTTCCCTAAATTTAGTTAAGAACATAGCTTGGGACTCTATTCTATAACTGAAATACCCTTTCTGCTTCAGTTCTTCAATTATGCAAGTTCATAGTCTTCTGGGTTCTTTAGCAATTTAGCATCTGGTTTTCAAGTTATGTGATTTTTTTTTCCATGAATAAAAAAATTAAAATTAGGTATCAGTTCACAAAATCCATAAACTTAACTGTCAAACTTTGATAGGATTTTAGTAATATTTTCCATTTAATGGCTACAACAGACAGTGGCTGAGTGAAGTATGACCAAAAATAATATGCAAATGGAAAGAACATTGCTGGATCAGGATAGAAACAGACATTTTAATTGATTTTATTGATAGCAATATTTCCATTTTCTACAGTGGGTTATCTCTCCTTTAATCCCACAATTCAACCCCACTGCCATACTCCTTATCTTTGCACATGATTTTCTCAAGGCAACAGATATAATATACAGAATTAAGTCCTTAATTTCTCTGCCTTCACCCCCACAGTTATCTGAGAGCCATTCATCTCTAGTACTATCTCCTCCTGCCATTTCTTCTTCACCCTGTGCCCCTGACAGTTCTGCCCTCCTCCCCTGCATCCTTACTCTCCCTGTGGTTGTCGCTGTTCAGTCACTCAATCGTGTCTCACTCTTTGCAACCCCATGGACTGCAGCACACCAGGCTTCCCCGTCCTTCATCGTCTCCTGGAGTTTGTTCAAACTCATGTCCGTTGAGATGCCTTCCAACTGTCTCATCCTCTGTCACCCTCTTCTCCTCCTGCCCTCAATCTTTTCCAGTATCAGCACCCTTTCCAAGAGTCAGCTCTTCACATGAGATAGCCAAAGTATTGGAGTTTCAGTTTCAGCATCAGTTCTTCCAATGAATAGTCAGGGTTTGATTTCCTTGCTGTCCAAGAGACTCTCAAGAGTCTTCTCCAGCACCACATTTTCTCCCTATACAGTTTACTTATTGTCTGCTTCTACTACCAGAATGTACTTAGTAACTCAGTCATGTCCAACTCTTTGTGACCCCATTTACTGTAGCCTGCCAGGCTCCTCTGTCCATGGGGATTCTCCAGGCAAGAAAACTAGAGTTGGTTGCCATGCTCTCCTCTAGGGGATCTTCCCAACCCAGAAATCAAACTGGAGTCTTCTGCATTGCAGGGATAGGTACTACCAGAATACAAAATACCAGCTTCTAAAGACCAACTATTCTATTTGTTCTATTCATCATTGAATTCTTAACACCCAAAGCAGAGCTGGGAACCAAGCAGGAACTCAGTAAATATGAGTTGAATAGATGAATGTCTGACCTCCACCTGCAAAATTTTTCCTTTGCATCATTCGATTGATGTTCACAGTATAGCTTAAAATTAACTTTAATGAGGCTTCCCGATTTATTATAGGCCTCCCCTAACCCATCAGTCTTTATCTTAGTAACTCGCTTATTTCTTTCCCAATTTTGTTTGCTAAAATTTCTTCTTTCCTCTGTTCACTTATTCAACAAATATTGATTAATGCCTACAGGATTCCAGGCCACATGATAAGCACATTCAATATAAGATGGAAACCAACCAAAATTTCCTGTCCACATGTAACATCAACACTAAAGGGAAACAGGTAATAAATAAGTAAATTATACAGTATTCTAAAGTTTGTGGGCTTCTCTGGTGGTTGAAAGAGTAAAGAATCTGCCTGCAATGCAGGAGACCCAGATTCAATCTCTGGGTCGAGAAGACCCCCTGGAGAAGGGAATGGCTACCCATTCCAGTATTCTTGCCTGGAGATCCGTGGACAGAGAAACCTGGTGGGCTACAGTCCATAGAGTCACAAAGAGTCAGACATGACTGAATGAATAACACTAACACATTTCTCTAAAAGTTTATGGGCTTCCCTGGTGGCGCTCAGACAGTAAAGCGTCTGCCTGCAATGCAGGAGACCTGTGTTCAATCCTTGGGTCGGGAAGATCCCCTAGAGAAGGGAATGGCAACCCATTCCAGTATCCTTGCTTGTGAATTCCATGAGCAGAGGAGACTGGTGGGCTACAATCCGTGGGATAGCAAAGAGTTGGACATGACTGAGTGACTGAGGCTATGCTAAAAGTTTATAAGTGCAATGGACAAAGCAAAGCCAGGTAAGATGAGGTCGGGAGTATCAAGGAAAAGAGATGAAAGAGTTGCATTTAAGTAGGGTGGTTCAGATTACCGTAGGAAGATGAAATTTAAGTAAGACTTGAAAGATTAGCTAGAAAATCCAAGGAAGTATACCCTAGGCAGGAGGAACAGCCAGTTTAAAAGCACTAAAGTTGAGCACAGCTTCTGTGACCAAAGAACCCAGTGGTGGACTCCCTTGGCTGTCCAGTAGTTAGGAATCTGCCTGCCGATGCAGGGGACATGGGTTCTATCTCTGGCCTGGAAAGATTTCGTATGCAGCCCATGTGCCACAACTACAGAGTCCACAGGCCAGAATTACTGAAGCCTTTATACCCTAGAGTCCATGCTCTGCCACAGAAGAAGATACCACAATGAGAAGCCTGTGCCCTGCACCTGCAAAAGGCTGTGCACAGAAATGAAAATCCAGTGTAGTGTAAATCTTAAAAATTAATTAATTAATTTCCCAAGAAGAAGAACCCAAGGATGCCATCATAGCTGGTACAAAAAGCAAGAAGGGGAGATTAGTGAAAAAGGAGTTCTGAGAGTAAAGAGGTCTGTGTAAATATACTTCACAGAACCCTTTTTTTTTCAGTGAAGAAAATTCTTGGTCAGAGGGAACTTCAACAAGCTAGTAGAAGAGAGGAATAAACACACCACGAAGCAATCAAGTCTTTCATCTCACAGATCTGCTGCAGATGTTTAATAGAACTTCATTCCTTTTGTAACATTGTCTTGAAAAAATATGTTATTTCTATGGGGAAAACTTCTGGCATGAAATGATTGGAATGACTACAGGATTTTATGCCATCTTGAAAAAATAACTGAAACCAAGAGTATTTGGAAGTTAGCAATAATACCCAGTCGCCCTGAGGATATCTGTTTCCTTAATCTTCTCCTTCAAAAACGTGACCTTTGATGGTCTGCATTTTATATATGGGTGTGTGTTCCTTTGATATGAGTGTTTAATCAGATTCAGGGATGTATTTCAGTCAGAAATCCGGAATTTTGCTCTCTTGATTCTTTTAGGAATTTTACTAAAATCTTTTCCAGAAGGTTTAGGCCTAGCAAAATATCATTACAATAATTTGGCAGTAAAATTTAAGCATTTCATAAGGGGGACTAATCTTTATTTTGTTAATGAGCAGAAATATATGTACCACTTTTTTCTTAATGAATGAATTTGGAGACTCACTGGCTATAAATTATCTTTTTTGTTTTCAATATGATAGCCCCAGGTCAAAGGTTAGATTTTTTTTTAAATTTCATTGGTTTTGTGTGTGTGTGTGTGTGTGTGTGTGCATGTGTGCATGTGTAGAAAAAGTAAAGAATGAGAAAAGAAAAAGAAAGTTAAAAAAGAAATGTTAGCTGCCAATAAGGCTTCCCTGGTAGCTCAGCTGGTAAAGAATCCTCCTGAAATACAGGAAACCCTGGTTAATTTCCTGGGTTAGAAAGATCCCCTGGATAAAGAATAGGCTATCAACTCCAGTATTCTTAGGCTTCCTTGGTGGTTCAGATGGTAAAGAATCCACCTACAATGCGGGAGACTTAAGTTTGATTCCTGGGTTGGGAAGATCCCCCAAAGGAGGGCATGGCAACACACTCCAGTATTCTTGCCTGGAGAATTCCCACAGACAGGGGAACCTGGTGGGCTATCGTCTGTGGGGTCACAAAGAGTCAGACACGACTGAGAGACTAAACACGGCACAGCACAACAGCAAGCTGCCAATCCGAGTAGAATAATCATTCTCCTAAAAGTGCTACAACAGGTTCTGAGCAAGGTTTCTATTCCTCTTTCAGCTGGATCCTGATGTCCACAGACCTTCCTTGTTCCATCATTTTCCCTATTTCCTGCCTCTTCTTCCTCACAGGATCACTGACCTTGTCCTACCAGCTTCCTATTCTTTCTCTTTGCCATGCTTACGAATTAAATCACTACCCAAACACTTGCATTTGGCCTAGAGACCCACATTCTCTTTAACAACTTTCCAAGAGGGACAGCTGTTTATTCATTCTTTGTTCAACAAAAAGTTTTTCAACCTCCAATTATGCGCCAGGCATTGCACTGAGTATTCTGTATCTGATGGTGAACAAAGCAGGCATGGTCCTAATTTCAATCGGATTTACAATGGAATAAAGAAGAAAACTTTTTGGTAAAAACAGTAATTGCATATGTATCAGTAGCTTCTATGAAGGAAAATAACAGGGTAAAGGAACAGAGAAAGGAAAAGTGCCATAACAGAGAAAGCTTAATTTATGTTGAAGATGAATGAGAGCCTATCAGTTCAGTTCAGTTCAGTCACTCAGTCATGTCTGACTCTTTGCGACCCCATAATTCGCAGCACACCAGGCCTCCCTGTCCATCACCAATTCCCGGAGTTCACTCAAACTCATGTCCATCGAGTCAGTGATGCCATCCAGCCATCTCATCCTCTGTCATCCCCTTCTCCTCCTGCCCCCAATCCCTCCCAGCATCAGGGTCTTTTCCAATGAGTCAACTCTTCGCATGAGGTGGCCAAAGTACTGGAGCTTCAGCTTTAGCATCATTCCTTCCAAAGAAATCCCAGGGCTGATCTCCTTCAGAATGGACTGGTTGGATCTCCTTGCAGTCCAAGGGACTCTCAGGAGTCTTCTCCAATACCACAGTTCAAAAGCATCAATTCTTTGGTGCTCACCTTTCTTTATAGTCCAACCCTCACATCCATATAAGACTATTGGAAGAACCATGGCTTTGACTAGAAAGGCTTTTGTTGGAAAAGTGATGTCTCTGCTTTTTAATATGCTGTCTAGGTTGGTGATAACTTTCCTGCCAAGGAGTAAGCGTCTTTTAATTTCATGGCTGCAGTCACCAGCTGCAGTGATTTTGGAGCCCAAAAAAATAAAGTCAGCCACTGTTTCCACTGTTTCCCCATCTATTTCCCATGAAGTGATCGGAGCAGATGCCGTGATCTTAGTTTCTGAATGTTGAGCTTTAAGCCAACTTTTTCATTCTCCTCTTTCACTTTCATCAAGAGGCTTTTTAGCTCCTCTTCACTTTCTGCCATAAGGGTGGTGTCATCTGCATATCTGAGGAGATTGCTATTTCTCCCGGCAATCTTGATTCCAGCTGTGCTTCTTCCAGTCCAGCGTTTCTCATGATGTACTCTGAATATAAGTTAAATAAGCAGGGTGACAATATACAGCCTTGACATACTCCTTTTCCTATTTGGAACCAGTCTGTTGTTCCATGTCCAATTCTAACTGTTGCTTCCTGACCTGCATACAGATTTCTCAAGAGGCAGGTCAGGTGGTCTGGTATTCCCATCTCTTTCAGAATTTTCCACAGTTTATTGTGATCCACACAGTCAAAGGCTTTGACATAGTCAAGGAAGCAGAAATAGATGTTTTTCTGGAACTCTCTTGCTTTTTCCATGATCCAGCGGATGTTGGCAATTTTATCTCTGGTTCCTCTGCCTTTTCTAAATCCAGCTTAAACATCTGGAAGCTCACTGTTCACGTATTGCTAAAGCCTGGTTTGGAGAATTTTCAGCATTACTTTACTAGTGTGTGAGATGAGTGCAATTGTGCAGTAGTTTGAGCATTCTTTGGCATTGCCTTTCTTTGGGATTGGAATGAAAATTGACTTTTTCCCTATCAGAGGAGGTCAAACCTAAACTAAAAACATGAGGAAGAGTCAGCCATGTTAAAAGTTAGCAGAGGTGAAGTCTGTACAAAGCCATGAATTAGATGCTTGGGAATTAAAATAAAGTGAGTGGCCGGAGCAGCCAAAGAAAGAGTAGTCTAAGCTGAAGCTCTAGAACAAAGCTAGGAGTATAAAATAATGCAAAGAATAAGCTACAGAAGGACTTGGAGCTTGCAAGTGCTATTTTCTAACTAATGTTTAAAGACTACTTATAATGTGGAGAATATTGTAAGAAGAGCTGGTTTATCTATAAACTCAAACTTTAGTAAAGTGGGGAGGATTTCTCTCCCCTCACTTTCTGTTCCTCATAGCCCAGTTAGTAAAGAATCCGCTTGCAATGCAGGAGACCCCTGTTCGATTCCTGAGTCAGGAAGATCCACTGGAGAAGGGATAGGCTACCAACTCCAGTATTCTTAGGCTTCCCTTCAGGCTCATATGGTAAAGAATCTACCCACAATGCGGAAGACCTGGTTCAATCCCTGGGTTGGAAAGATCCCCTGGAGAAAGGAAAAGTTACCCACTGCCATATTCTGGCCTGGAGAATTCCACTGACAGTATAGTCCATGGGGTCGCAAAGAGTCAGACACGACTGAGTGACTTTCACTTTCACAATCCCTCAGGGACTACCCATGCAACAGGTGCCAGTATATCTTGTACAGTCATCATTGCTGCTACTGCTAAGGCACTTCAGTCGTGTCTGACTTTGTGCGACCCCGTGGACTGCAGCCTACCAGGCTCCTCCGTCCATGGGATTTTCCAGGCAAGAGTACTGGAGTGGGGTGCCATTTTTCTCTCTACTATCATTTGGTCATAAGATACTGCTCCTGAGATTGTAGTAGTGAGAGAGAAATAGCAGTGTGAAATAAGCAGGTTATTAGAGGGATGTTAGTCACCTGTACCATCAGGACATGCTTCCATTTGATGAGGAAGTGCCCAAAGGGACACTTGACTCCATGACTCAGTCCATCAGATGACTGTGAATTGATGATGGACAGCACCACAACTCTGTTTTTCATCTTTATGAGGTCCCAGTAACAAGCCAGGATCTCCTTTTTAAAATTAAAAAAAAAAATTAAATTAAAAAACATTACTTACTGAGACATTTTGTCTTCGCTCCAAAACTCAATGGATTTGTCACAGGCTCAGTGCAACAAAGATACCCTGCACAGATACTGCATCACATAGCCAAGGTCATTCTTATAAATAATCTCCAGTTCTCATTTTATGACTCAGCTGGTGAAGAATCTGCCTGCAATACAGGAGACCTGGGTTGGGAAGATCTCCTGGAGAAGGGAAAGTCTACCCACTCCAGTATTCTGACCTGGAGAGTTCCATGGACTATATAGTACATGGGGTCACAAAGGGTCAGACACGATAGAGTGCCTTTCACTCACTGGGCTTCCCTGGTGGCTCAGATGGTAAAGAATCCACCTGCAATGCAGGAGACCTGAGTTCCATCCTGGGTTGGGAAGATCCCCTAGAGGAGGACATGGCAACCCACTCCGGTATTCTCGCCTGGAGAATCTTCATGGACAGAGGAGCCTGGTGGGCTACAGTCCATGGGGTCGCAAAGAGTCAGACAAAACTGAGCAACTAAGCACACAAACACACTCTCTCTTTTGTGTCTCATTTCAGTGCTGGTCATTTGGGAGCAGTGAGGGAAGCAGCCTTTACTTTAAGCTCCTCCCATCTTGTAATTTCCCAAGTCCTCAGAAATCTCCCCATTCATTAGACATTAGAGAAAGAAGCATTTTAGAGGATTTTGTCAGATATGCCCATAAGTGATATATACCATTTCCATTGATGCCATTTGGTAGAACTCGGTTACAAGAGTTTGCTATGAATCAAGTCACAGGGAAGATTTGAAAAATATGACCTAGATGTGAGACCAGGAGGAAGAGAACATGAACATGGGTGAGTACTTAGTAGCTATTTGACAAATATGTGGGCATATTAGATCCCATGGATCATAAGGGTAAAGCTAAACTTCCAACGCTCCTTCTCTATAGGATAATATCTCAGGTGGTTCAGTTCAGTTCAGTTAAGTCGCTCAGTCGTGTCCGACTCTTTGTAACCCCATGAATCGCAGCATGCCAGGCCTCCCTGTCCATCATCAACTCCCGGAGTTCACACAGACTCACGTCCATTGAGTCTGTGATGCCATCCAGCCATCTCATCCTCTGTCATCCCCTTCTCCTCCTGCCCCCAATCCCTCCTAGCATCAGAGTCTTTTCCAATGAGTCAACTCTTCACATGAGGTGGCCAAAGTACTGGAGTTTCAGCTTTAGCATCATTCCTTCCAAAGAAATCCCAAGGCTGATCTCCTTCAGAATGGACTGGTTGGATCTCCTTGCAGTCCAAGGGACTCTCAAGAGTTTTCTCCAACACCACAGTTCAAAAGTATCAATTCTTCCGCGCTCAGCCTTCTTCACAGTCCAACTCTCACATCCATACATGACCACTGGAAAACCATAGCCTTGACTAAACAGACCTTAGTCGGCAAAGTAATGTCTCTGCTTTTGAATATGCTATCTAGGTTGGTCATAACTTTTCTTCCAAGGAGTAAGCGCCTTTTAATTTCATGGCTGCAATCGCCATCTGCAGTGATTTTGGAGCCCCCCAAAATAAAGTCTGACACTGTTTCCACTGTTTCCCCATCTATTTCCCATGAAGTGAGGGGACCAGATGCCATGATCTTCATTTTCTGAATGTTGAGCTTCAAGCCAACCCTTTCACTCTCTTCTTTTACTTTCATCAAGAGGCTTTTTAGCTCCTCTTCACTTTCTGCCATAAAGGTGGTGTCATCTGCATATCTGAGGTTATTGATATTTCTCCCAGCAATCTTGATTCCAGCTTGTATTACTTCCAATCCAGTGTTTCTCATGATGTACTCTGCATAGAAGTTAAATAACCAGGGGCACAGTACACAGCCTTGACGTACTCCTTTTCCTAGTTGGAACCAGTCTGTTGTTCCATGTCCAGTTCTAACTGTTGCTTCCTCGCCTGCATACAAATTTCTCAAGAAGCAGGTCAGGTGGTCTGGTATTCCCATCTCTTTCAGAATTTCCCACAGTTTCTTGTGATCCACACAGTCAAAGGCTTTGGCATAGTCAATAAAGCAGAAATAGATGTTTTTCTGGAACTCTTTTGCTTTCTCCATGATCCAGCAGATGTTGGCAATTTGATCTCTGGTTCCTCTGCCTTTTCTAAAACCAGCTTGAACATCAGGAAGTTCACGGTTCACGTATTGCTGAAGCCTGGCTTGGAGCATTTTGATCATTACTTTACTAGCATGTGAGATGAGTGCAATTGTGTGGTAGTTAGAGCATTCTTTGGCATTGCCTTTCTTTTGGATTGGAACGAAAACTGACCTTTTCCAGTCCTGTGGCCACTGCTGAGTTTTCCAAATTTGTTGGCATATTGAGTGCAGCACTTTCACAGCATCATCTTTCAGGATTTGAAATAGCTCAACTGGGATTATATCATCTCCACTAGCTTTGTTTGTAGTGATGCTTTCTAAGCCCACTCGACTTCACATTCCAGGATGTCTGGTTCTAGGTGAGTGATCACACCATCGTGATTATCCAGGTCATGAAGATCCTTTTTATACAGTTCTGTGTATTCTTGCCATCTCTTCTTAATATCTTCTGATTCTGTTAGGTCCATACCATTTCTGTCCTTTATCAAGCCCATCTTTGCATGAAATGTTCCCTTGGTATCTCTGATTTTCTTGAAGAGATCTCTAGTCTTTTCCATTCAGTTCTTTTCCTCTATTTCTTTGCATTGATCACTGAAGAAGGCGTTCTTATCTCTTCTTGCTATTCTTTGGAACTCTGCATTCAGATGCTTATATCTTTCCTTTTCTCCTTTGTTTTTCACCTCTCTTCTTTTCACAGCTATTTGTAAGGCCTCCCCAGACAGCCATCTTCTTTTTTGCATTTCTTTTCCATGGGGGTGGTCTTGATCCCTGTCTCCTGTACAGTGTCACGAACCTCATTCCATAGTTCATCAGGCACTCTATCTATCAGATCTAGGCCCTTAAATCTATTTCTCACTTCCACTATATAATCATAAGGGATTTGATTTAGGTCATACCACTCCCCAGGTCAGTAGGTGCCCAATATGCTACTGGAGATCAGTGGAGAAATAACTCCAAGAAGAATGAAGGGATGAGCCAAAGCAAAAACAATACCCAGCTGTGGATGTGACTGGTGATACAAGCAGGGTCCGATGCTATGAAGAGCAATATTGCATAGGAATCTGGAATGTCAGGTCCATGAATCAAGGCAAATTAGAAGTGGTCAAACAGGAGATGGCAAGAGTGAACGTTGACATTCTAGGAATCAGCGAACTAAAATGGACTGGAATGGGTGAATTTAACTCAGATGACTATTATATCTACTACTGCGGGCAGGAATCCCTCAGAAGAAATGGAGTAGCCATCATGGTCAACAAAAGACCAGGTCAGTAGGTGCCCAATATGCTACTGGAGATCAGTGGAGAAATAACTCCAAGAAGAATGAAGGGATGAGCCAAAGCAAAAACAATACCCAGCTGTGGATGTGACTGGTGATACAAGCAGGGTCCGATGCTATGAAGAGCAATATTGCATAGGAATCTGGAATGTCAGGTCCATGAATCAAGGCAAATTAGAAGTGGTCAAACAGGAGATGGCAAGAGTGAACGTTGACATTCTAGGAATCAGCGAACTAAAATGGACTGGAATGGGTGAATTTAACTCAGATGACCATTATATCTACTACTGTGGGCAGGAATCCCTCAGAAGAAATGGAGTAGCCATCATGGTCAACAAAAGAGTCCGAAATGCAGTACTTGGATGCAATCTCAAAAACGACAGAATGATCTCTGTTCATTTCCAAGGCAAACCATTCAATACCACAGTAATCCAAGTCTGTGCCCCAACCAGTAACAC
Source organism: Aepyceros melampus (assembly GCA_006408695.1). Lineage (NCBI taxonomy): Eukaryota > Metazoa > Chordata > Mammalia > Artiodactyla > Bovidae > Aepyceros > Aepyceros melampus. The sequence goes on along the minus strand of SJXQ01007685.1, from coordinate 248,071 downwards.
TGAAGAAGCTGAAGTTGAACGGTTTTATGAAGACCTAGAAGACCTTTTAGAACTAACATCCAAAAAAGATGTCCTTTTCATTATAGGGGACTGGAATGCAAAAGTAGGAAGTCAAGAAACACCTGGAGTAACAGGCAAATTTGGCCTTGGAATGCAGAATGAAGCAGGGCAAAGACTGACAGAGTTTTGCCAAGAAAATGCACTGGTCATAGCAAACACCCTCTTCCAACAACACAAGACAAGACTCTACACATGGACATCACCAGATGGTCAACACCGAAATCAGATTGATTATATTCTCTGCAGCAAAAGATGGAGAAGCTCTATACAGTCAACAAAAACAAGACCAGGAGCTGACTGTGGCTCAGATCATGAACTCCTTATTACCAAATTCAGGTGGCTCAAGTGGTAAAGAATCCACCTACCAATGTAAGAGATGCAAGCAGGAGATTCAGGTTTGGTTTCTGGGGGGAAAGAGCTCCTGGAAGAGGAAATGGCAATCCGCTCCAGCATTCTTGCCTGGGAAATCCCATGGATAGAAAGCCTGGTGGGTTACAGTCCATGGGGTTGCAAAGAGTCAGACATGGCTTAGAGATTGGGCACAAACAATTTTATATATAGGCAAAGGTTTACAAGCAAACATTTGCACAATCTTTAAGATGTGCCAGGTACTATTCTGAGTATTTTATGTATATCAGCTCTTTTATCCCTCACAAGAAGACTGTGAGAAAGTGTAACTACTCTCCTTATTTTACAGATGAAGAAACTGAGGCACAGGATCGCTAAATGATGAATCCAAAATCACTCATCCAACAGAGTTAGCATTGGAAATTTCTTCTATGTTTGAAAATAAAATTGACCCTTAATTCATATTTCCTTCAATTGTTTCTCTCTCTTCTTTCTTTTACAAAATAATAAATGTTTTCAAAATAAAAATCTATATTCATACTATCCACTACCATAGCTCTTATTTGTTAACATACTACTATTCAGTTTTGCCCTCCCACTCCAGTAAAACCAGCCTGGCTAAGGTCACTAATAACAGACACAGCATCAGATAACTGAAAAGACTGTCCTCTTCCTTGCTTTCTCTTTGGTAATTGGCACTGCTGACTGTGCCTTCTTTCTGAATTCTTTCTTGTCTAATGGTCTCTGTGTCACTTCTCCCAATTACTCCTATCATTTTATTAATATTTACTCTTTCTTGGTTGCCCTTGTGAATTCCTCTTTCTCCACTTGCATTTATGCTCATTTTGCACAGGGACCAGCTATCATCTTTCGTTCCCTTCATTCAATAGTCTATCCTTCAGAAACTTCGACAATTGCCACCTTCGAGAATTTGTCTGACCATTTGCTTAAAATATTCTCAAAACTACTTGTAGCTATATCTTGCACCTCTTGCATTGGCAAGTGGATTCTTTACTACTTCAGCACCAGGGAAGCCCAGGTCAGTCTTACAGAATTACTAAATTGCTGTCTTGATTGTTAGCTCCTTGATTTCATCCTCAAGGAATAATATAGCTGATATTAAGCTCTCCAGAGGGATCAGAAATGTGATTTAAAGCAAATGTCTGCTGGAGGCTAACTGTTAAGAGAGACATGTCTAGTGTTTCAAGGGACCTCTTCTTGTCTAGCAGAAAGTTAATCAAACATGCCAGAAAATGCTCTCAAACTACTGTATCTAAATCCCAAAATACAACCTTGAATTCTAGACATAGACATCCATCCAAATCTTCCTGAAGATGTCCACTTTTCACCTTGTGTGTCCCCTACCCTAATTAATGATCCCACCATCCATTTCCAGCTATCTAGAAACAAAGGAAAATGAACCAGTCCAGACTATACCCTTTCAAAATCCTCCCCATCTTTAATCAAGCAGTCACCAAATCTAAAGGGTTTCCTCTTTCACCTCTTTCCATCTTCCTCTCAAACCCTTATTATAATTCACTTGGATTAGCATAGCAGATTTCCCTCTCTTCCTACCTCCAGAATGCCTGGTTTTCCTTTACTGGACCATCAGGGTGATATTCCCAAATTGAAAACGTGGTGCTATAACTGTTATAACTTCTTCTACTATCAATGAGAACAAAATCAACAAAGACAAGCACATATTATGTGCAGCAGAAGCAGGATGAAAATGCCTTGTGTTTGTGGTCATTTTTGTTTTCACAAAAATTTCTTTGCAGACGTAACCTTGAGATAGTTTACGGAATCTTAAAAATCATCTGGCTAAAAGTATATCATTATTCCTATTTTATAGATGAAGAAACAAAAGATATCAGACCCACACAAAGTGACATGACAGTCAGGTGTTTTATGTGTTACTCTTCATGCCTTTCACCTTCATTTTTTTATTGATCATGATTCTATCATAATTTCCTGACATGCATTAACTGTTCCTCAAATAAGCAGGTAACTTTAGCACAAACTGCTGAGAGCTGAGGCTGGAAGTTCCTCTCTGGGTATGTATCCTGGGCCTTAACCACTGTGTGACCCAGTTTCCGTAGCTACTGACACGAATGAGCCTTAGTACCTTCCGTATAGGACAGTTCAGGTTATCAAATAAATAGATAAACATAAAACACTTAGAATGGCGCCTACACAAAGTAACTGTTACCTATCATCATATGATATCAAAAATTAATGATTCTGTGGAATAACAACCCTTGAGATGAAGTTGCACCCCACGAAAATTGTGTTTACAGGATAATTTAAAATTTTTCTGACTAAACAATACCTGTTAATGTCAGTGTCACTGTGTATCCCAAACAATCAGACGCTCACTTAATCATGTTTAAATATAGATACAAATAGAGATTACACAAATCCCTCACCTAAATTTTATTGATATCCATTAGTTTTAGAAGCATAAAGACTTTTTAAAAACCTTTGTGTATGTTTTGAAAAAATTATATCATTCCTTTTTTGCTTAAATGGGTAATTAATATGCTTGATGCACTCTGTGTCATATATTTCCATATATTTTAAGCATTTGTAATAAAAGTGAAAATATAAATGTCTCCTTTATGTAAATTAATGGTTATGGGTTAACTATATCTTATGGATTATATATTAATTAATACTTATGGATTAGCTATTATATGACAATTATTATCATAATTTATGTTTAGATGTGACAAGTATCAACTGAAAAATAAAATATTCTCTGCAATAGTGTTTTTATTCTCATCACCTATGGATATGGATACACTTATGAGATATATGTAAAAACTAATATTCTATTTTATTACATATTTTTTCACATAGTATAGCAATTTATAAAGACTAATCAATTCAAATTTAATATTATCGTAACATAATAGAACATATTTTATCATCAAATAGAAAGTATTGCTAATACTTCCACACAAAAAAATATTCGGTTGGACAATCCAGTACTTCTATTACAACCTTAAAACTCAAATAATTATACTTTTACTTAAAGTTTAAGCAAGAATAGTCCAATTTGGAATTGTTATTTAATTTTATAGCATCTACAATATTGAGTAAATGATGAGAACTAAAAAAAAATGAAAGGAAGAGAGCTTGGGCATGTCTTAACTCGTTGTGAGGAGACCAAAAGAAGGTGATGGGAAAGAGGTGAAGGCAGCAAAGAAAGGAGGCAAGAGGTCAAAAGGAGTCAAAGGAGCAAACAAACATCTGTTTCAAAAGAAAGTATGGCTGTCCTAACTGTACGAATATTTCTACCAAGCAACCGTTGAATTCCCATGAAGTCATGGCCAAAACACCCAGGAGGTAGAATGAAGAAAAGTGAGAGATATTAATCAAGACATTCCATCACCAGCAATGGGGAAACAGCAGCACTTTACCCACAAGAGGACCAATCATTATGAATAGCTATCCTGGAAATGCTTGCAGAACATTAGACTATTTAACTGACCAGTCAGTGAACACATTTCTTCCCCACAGTGATTTAAACAAATGCTTCCCATTAAAAATACATCTCCCTGACACTCTGGTTTTAGTCATCTAAATGTGGTCATTGGAGACTGTTGGGCTAGACATGAAAAGCAGGTATATAATTGTTAAAAATAAAATTAATATTAGCATTCAGGAAAATGACTTAACAAGCCTTCTTGTGAACAGACTTACACATTTTTTATTTGCTCTCTTTCATACTGACTGCTTTGAAAAAGCCATTTCCTTTTGTTCAATATGTTCCTTCCATGTTGTCTTGATGGAAAAATCCTCCTTACGCTTTAAAATGTGGTTTAAACGTCACTCTCTGACAAAAGCTTTGTCTAAATTCTGCAGGGAGAGTTAACTAAATCCTTCTCTGTGCATTGTTCACATTTTTATTAGGACATTTGTCATACCACTGTAATTATTTCCAGGTTGCTCTGTCTAGAAGACAATGGGCCTCAGGAATGAATGAATGAATGAGAAATAGAACAGATAGGATGCATTTCAGAAGGGAAAATGATATTTTCCCTTTTGGTTCATTTAACTCCAAAAAATATCTTTCTGTAATCTGGAATTTCTCACACTTTGAGTTTACATTTTGAAAAATAAAATAATTGGTAACAACAGGTGGTTCAGTTTAACTAACCTAAAATTCACTCTTCCAAGTCCATGTATTCATTTTTCTTTCTTGTTCTTGTCAATAGCATGCTTTGGATCAGTGACCCTTTCCTCTAAGAAGGAAAGGTCATTCAGATTTTTATTAAGTCCTGGCAATTTGCTATTTAGTTCTCTTTGTTGTTCGGCTTGCTAGAGTCTTATGAATAGCGGATGCCTGCTCTTCTGGGAAAAAAACACTTCACAGAGCTCCCCCACCCTGTTTGAAATGTTGAACAGTCCTTAATTTGATTTACTGGAAGAAAAAAATATTCTGCTCAACAATTTTTCCCTCCTGAGATTAATCTAGTTAAGTATGAGAAAGGGAAGGGGTGCATGGCACTCAGAAAGGTCAAATTATCTTGAAAAACATGAAATTTATTGAAAATTTAACTCATGTGAAAAAAAATCTTTTCCTCCTACTTCATTGTCTAGCAACAAAGAATATAGAAAATCTCTCTCTTCCTCCTTAATAAAGGTTTAAAAAATAGGACACATTTTGTATGAGATCATGAAACTATATACCCATGGAAGCTTAAAAAAAAATACTGCTTTCTTCCTATTCATCAGAATCTCATAAGGTTGACTTTTTGCATGCAAATTAATTTGGATATCTTCTTATGGATTTTTTTTCTCAATTCCCATTCCAAAGGAAAAATTGTAGTATTTAACACTTACAGTATGCACTGAACAATGACAAAATTAAATTCCAAAATAGTGACTGATTTTTCTAATGAGAAATCATTAGTAAATATTGGTCCTGCTTCTCTGGTAATGAATGAAGTAAAAGGGAAAAAAAAAAAACTATCTAGAAATTATACATGTAAGTATTCACCTAATCATTCAACAAATATTTATTGTATTTCTACTATGTGACACACTACAAACACACAGGGAGGAAAATAGGCAGAAACAGAAACATTTTCTCATATGGAGCTTTCAATATACTGAATTAAACCAAAATGAAGATAAGTTAAAAAATGTATGTTTGTCTTGATGTTGATGGTGATAAATTTATGAGTACCATGGAGAAAATTAACATGAGAAAGGATTAAGAAGGATCAGATTCTTATCCTATCTTAAATAGGGTTATTAAAACATATTGTAAGAATATATGGTTTGATCAAAATATAGGAGGTGAAAAAAGACCAGTTGTCATCTATTTGTCTTAGTTGTTTGAAATCTGGGCTTTGACTTATAGGAAGAAATGAAGATAGATATTAACAAGTCCTTTCAAAAACCAGTGACCACTCAGAATGAAATGGTGATTCAATACCATCTCTCAAGTCAACTTCTGACAAAGTCTAGCCAGAGATATGTGTCCTTTTAAATAGTGACTTTTTTTCTTCCATACAATGATGTCAAGTCAATATTAAAACAGAAAGGAAGTATCAGAAAACAGAAGCATTAAAACAGAAAGGAAGTATTTTTCCCTTTCTTTATGAATTATGGAAATAATATATAAAATTGAGAAAATTTTCTCTCAAAATCCAAGGAAAACCACAACTTTACTAAAACATAATTACAAATATCTGCTAATAGAGTAACTAAATACAATAGGCCTTCTTGACATTAAACAATACCAATGAAGTGGAATTTTCAAAGTTAAAGCTATTGTACTTTTCAACCTTAAAGCAACCATTAAAATTATTTTATAAAGAAAGAAATAAGATGAATGGGGTTAAATAATGTACTCAAGATTATACACATAGTAAACTGTAGGGTAAAAAAGCTCTTGCTAACTCTGCTTAATTTGTCAACTGAATTTATTCAATTGTTTATTGAGTGTCTATTAATATGCTGAGTCCCAAACTGAGGATACAGCTGAAAACAGAAAGGGCAAGATGTGGGTCCTCACAGAGTTTTCCTCCTGCTAAAAGGATACAGACAGTAAAAAAGGAAACAGACAGGTAAGATGATTTCAGATATTGACATAAAATAAGGTAATGTGATAGAGAGTAATGGCAGGGGACCACTTAAGAAAGCATTAGAGCTTTAGAAATCATTTCCTACTTGAGCAAAGACATTTGATGTGGACTTTGAATGACAGGAAGGAACCTAGCAAGTAAAGATTTAAGGGCAAAGCATTCTGAGGGAAATTTATAAAAGAAGAGTGACAGTAACCTGTAACTTAAAGCAATACTTAGTATGCTAATTTTTTAACTACCCAAATATGAGATAATGAACTACTTATTGTCAGGATTTCAAGAAATAGCAATTTTTGAGTAGGTGACTCCAATTCAAAATGACACCAAAAAGTTTGCAAAAAAAGAGATGTCAAATGCCATAAATTTGAAGCTCACTTGTCTTCCAGTAACCCTTATATTAAACAATATTTCTAGGCTATATTACTTTTAAGAAAAATAATATGTGTTTGAGCATAACATTAAGATTTCCTAATAAGGAAACAGAAAGAATACCAAAAAATTCAAAAAACGTAAAGGTTAGCAGGTCTGTAGTCTTTGGTATTCACACATGATTTATGTTACAAACAAAAGCAGTAAGTCTGGGCCACAATACAGAAGTGAAACCCTGATGAACTCAGAGCATTGTAACTTGCCCCAATAAATCACAATTACCAAACACCAATGATAAATAGCTTGAATCTCAGAGTATTTACTAGCTCTCACCATTTGTTGGTTTGTTAACTGTTTGACTCTCCTCCAGAAATTGGTGTTCGGTAGCTCAACTTCAATGCATTAATATTTAATTGTGAACACTTGGAAACATTAGTTATGAAATGTCTAAAGAGCTTACTATTACAAACAAGACAAGAGTACTGGAGAAAATTCTTCTCCATGAATCTATCTTACATTCAAGAAGAAATAAAAGGCTCAATAAAAGCTTTAGATCCAAAAAAGAATTTAAAAACCGAAAGAATTTTTATGTACATAAACAAAGAAATGGTTCAATTTTTCAGGAGAATATCTCCAAAAAGAGCTCCCAAGTAAACTACTAATGTATTAAAGGAACATAACCCAATGTATTAAAGGAACATAACCCAAAAGAAAAGGTAAAAATATGAGTTATCCATAAGCCCAATGAATAATATATTTTCATTAATACAAATAATTTTTCTAAAATTTTAATATTTCATTCTTGAAGAATGACTGCTATGACATTTCTTTTTTCTTCCAGTCTTATTGAGATATAATTGGCAGACAGGTGTGTATAACTTTAAAGTATACAGCATATTATTTGACTTACATACATCATGAAATGATTACTGCAATAAGTTTACTGAATACTCATCATCTTAAATAGATACAAAATAAAAGAAGAAAATATATATTTTACTTATAAGAAAAACTCAGAATTATTCTTTGAACAACTTTAACACAACTGAGTTAATTATATTACTCCAGGTTGTCCATTAAATCTGTATTCCTTATTTATCTTATCACTGTAAGTTAGTTCCTTTTGAACGCTTTCATCCAATTTCCCCTCTCCCAACCTCTGCCTCTGACAATCACAAATGTGATCTCCTTTACTATTCCTTGTTTCTTTTTGAAATATATTTGACCTACAACACTATGTTAGTTCAAACATAAAGCAAACCGATATTTCTATATATTTCAAAATGATCACCAGGATAAATCTAGTTACCCTTTATCACCATACAAAGACACTACATTATTATTGACTATATTCCCCACACTTTACATTTCATATCTGTTACTCCTTTGTTTCTGAAAATGATACTTCTTAATCTTTCACACCTATTTCTTACGTTTTTTGTCTAGTATCCTCCTGAAGTAGCATCGATCTCCTCTTGAGGTAATAAGAACTGAGGCACTCAGATTGCAAAGGAGGAAAATAAAATGAGGAAATTCCAGAAACAGGATTAAACCTAGAATTTTTGTTTCTAACATTTTCTTTATAATTACTTAACTAAATTATCTCTTTGCACACTGGTAAAACATTTTGGTTGACCATAACTTAAAAGGATGTCCTTGACATGATGAAGTGAAGTGAAGTGAAGTTGCTCAGTCGTGTCCAAGTCTTTGCAACCCCCTGAACTGTAGCCTACCAGGCTCCTCAGTCCATGGAATTTTCCAGACATGGAATACTGGAGTGGGTTGCCATTTCCTTCTCCAGGGGATCTTCCCAACCCAGGGATTGAACCCTGGTCAATCCGCATTGTAGGCAGACGCTTTACCACCATCCCACAAGATTTCTAGATTCTCCAGAAGTTGAATCTAGAGTCAATGTTGATCCAAAACTTGAAAAAAAACAAGTCTTCAGTCATCCTGAATGGGATTTCCCTCACAGTAAGAATCTGCACACTGTCACTCTAACAGTGCTTTCCATTTTTGTCCCCACTGACTCCAGTGGATGTTCCAAGCAGGAGAAAGGCTTTTAATAAACCATGGATTGGTATTGTAAGCTTCTGTGTGACTTAACGGAAAAATGTTTCAGGGAAAATTAGTTCTGAACACAACTTTGAAATGCAAGTGTTTCACTTCATCACCATCATCTCTGTCTCTTTTCTGGTTTGTTTTACTGGGTTTGGTGCAGTTAGTGAGTTAATTGTCAGTGTTTTAAAAAACAAAATGTTGCTGACATCAATTAGAAAAGACAAACAAACAAATGCTTGCAAATAGGAAGAATTCTGTTGTTCAGTTACTCAGTCATCTCCTACTCCTTGCGATGCCATGGACTGCAGCAGGCCAGGCTTCCCCGTCCTTCACCATCTCCTGAAGCTTGCTCAAAGTTGGGTCCATTAAGTCAGTGAAGCCATCCAACCATCTTGTCCTCTGTCATCTCCTTCTTCTCCTGCCTTCAATCTTTCCCAGCATCAGGGTCTTTTCCAGTCAGTCATTTCTTTGCATCAGGTAGTCGAAGTATTGGAGTTTCAGTTTCAGCATCAGTCCTTCCAATGAATATTCAGCACTGATTTCTTTTAGGATTGACTAGTTTGATCTCCTTGCAGTTCAGGGGACTCTCAAGAAACCACAGTTCAAAAGCACTCAGCTTTCTTTATACTACAAATCTCACATCCATACATAACTACTAGAAAAACCATGGCATTAACTAGATGGATCTTTGCTGGCAAAGTAATGTCTCTGCTTTTTAATATGCCGTCTAGGTTGGCCATAGCTTTTCTTCCAAGGAGCAAGCATCTTCTAATTTCATGGTTGCAGTCATCATCTGCAGAATCTCCTTCTTCTCCTGCCTTCAATCTTTCCCAGCATCAGGGTCTTTTCCAGTCAGTCATTTCTTTGCATCAGGTAGTCGAAGTATTGGAGTTTCAGTTTCAGCATCAGTCCTTCCAATGAATATTCAGCACTGATTTCTTTTAGGATTGACTAGTTTGATCTCCTTGCAGTTCAGGGGACTCTCAAGAAACCACAGTTCAAAAGCACTCAGCTTTCTTTATACTACAAATCTCACATCCATACATAACTACTAGAAAAACCATGGCATTAACTAGATGGATCTTTGCTGGCAAAGTAATGTCTCTGCTTTTTAATATGCCGTCTAGGTTGGCCATAGCTTTTCTTCCAAGGAGCAAGCATCTTCTAATTTCATGGTTGCAGTCATCATCTGCAGTGTTTTTGGAGCCCAAGAAAATAAAGTTTGTTACTCTTCCCATTGTTCCCCATCTATTTGCCATGAAGTGATGGGACTAGATGCCATGATCTTAGTTTTCTGAATGTTGAGTCTTAAGCCAACTTTTTCACTCTCCTCTTTCACTTTCATCAAGAGGCTCTTTAGTTCTTCTTCACTTTCTGTCATAAGTGTGGTGTCATCTGCATATATGAGTTTATTGAGTTTATTGATATTTCTCCCAGAAATCTTGATTCCAGCTTGTGCTTCATCCAGTCCAGCATTTTGCATGATGTACTCTGTATATTACTCTCTTTCCCATACATGTTTTCCTAACATGTTCATGCTATCTCTGGAAGCCATTTTCCATAGCTTATTGCAGGCACTTTACTTGTATTACACACATTCTGATTAGGTTGAGAGTAGCTGGACTAGTGATGTTTGTCATATAATCCACAGAAACTATGGTATTGTAAACAATAAATAAGAGTCATGGATGAATTCATGGAAGATGGAGTTTCCAAATTGGGAAAGCTGAGGAGAGAGGGAAATGAGAAGAATCTCGAATCTTCTGAGGCTGAGTCTCCAAGATGGCGGAGTAGAAGGATATGAGCTCATCTTCTCTTGTGAGAACTCCAAAATAGCAACTAATTGCTGGAGAATGTTGGATGCCACCAAAAAAAGATACTCCACATCCAAGGGCAAAGGAAAACCCACAGCAAGATGATAGGAGGTGAGAAATCATTTTTAGAATCAAACCCCATACCCACCAGAGACACTCAGAGGGCTCAAACAAACCCTGTGCACACCAGGACTCAGAGACCCCACAGAGACTGAGCCAGAACTGTGTATGAGTGTCTCCTGTGGAAGTATGAATCAGCAGTGGCCTGCCAGAGGAGCAGGGGCTCTGGATGCAGCAGACCTGGGTATGGCATAAGCCCTCTTAGAGGAAGTTGTCATTAACCCCACCACAGAGACACCATAACTCACACAGGACTGGGGAAATAGAATCTTGGAGAGCACAAACAAAACCTTGTGTGCACCAGGACACAGGAGAAGGGAGCAGTGACCCACAAGAGACTGACCCAGACGTGCCCATGAGTGTCCAGTAATCTCTGGCATGGGTCGGTGGTGACCAGCTACAGGGTTGGGAGAACTGGTGCAGCAGTGAGTGCACTTTTGAAAGAGGTTGCCATTATCTTCATTACCTCCACCATAGTTTGGCCTCAGGTCAAACAACAGGGAGGGAACATAGCCCCTCCCATCAACAGAAAATTGAATCAAATATTTACTGAGCATTCCCTGCCCATTAAGAAGAAGACCCAGTTTCCACCTCAGGTCTCCCACCAGAAAGCTTCCATAAGTCTCTTATCCTTATCCATCAGAGATAGAATGAAAACCACAATCACAGAAAGCTAAGCAAACTGATCACATGGACCACAGCCTTGTCTAATTCAATGAAACTATGAGCCAGGCTGTACAGGGCCACCCAAAATAGACGGGTCATGGGGGAGAGTGCTGAAAAAACATGATCCACTGGAGAAGGGAATGGCAAACTACTTCAGTATTCTTGCCTTGAGAACTCCATGAAGAGTATGAAAAAGCAAAAAGATAGGATACTGAAAGATGAACTCCCCAGATGGATAGGTGCCCAATATGCTACTGGAGAAAAATCGAGAAGTAACTCCAGAATGAAGAGCCAGAGCCAAGCAAAAAAAAAAAAAAAACACCCAGATGTGGATGTGGCTGGTCATGGAAGAAAAGTCTGAGGCTGTAAAAAGCAATATTACATAGGAACCTGGAATGTTAGGTCCATGAATCAACGCAAATTGTATGTGGTCAAACAGGAGATGGCAAGAGTGAACATCAACATTTTAGGAATCAGTGAACTAAAATGGACTGCAATGAGTGAATTTAATTCAGATGACCCTTATATCTACTATTGTGGGCAAGACTCAGAAGAAATGGAGTAATCATCACAGTCAACAAAAAAGTCTGAAATATAGTACTTGGATGCAATCTCATAAACAATAGAATGATCTCTGTTTGTTTCCAAGGTAAACCATTCAATATCACAGTAATCCAAGTCATGCCTGACAAGTAATGTTGAAGAAGCTGAAATTGAACAGTTCTAAGACTTACAAGACCTTCTAGAACTTGCATTCATGAAAGATGTCTGTTTCATTATAGGTGACTGGAATGCAAAAGTAGGAAGTCAAGAGATACCTGGAGTAACAGGAAAATTTGCCCTTGGAGTACAAAATGAAGCCGGGCAAAGGCTAACAGAGTTTTGACAAGAGAACGCACTGGTTATAGCAAATACCCTCTTCCAACAGCACAAGAGAAGACTCTACACGTGGATATCATCAGATGGCCAATACCAAAATCAAATAGATTATATTATTTGCAGTCAAAGATGGTGAAGCTCTATACCATCAGCAAAACCAAGACCAGGAGCTGGCTGTGGTTACAATCATGAACACCTTACTGCCAAATTCAAACTTAAATTGAAGAAAGTAGGGAAAACCACTAGACCATTCTGACATGACCTAAATCATATCCCTTATGATTATACAGTGAAAGTGAAAAATAGATTCAAGGGATTAGATCTGATAGAGTGCCTGAAAAACTATGGGTGGAGGTTCATGACATGGTATAGGAGGCAGCAATGAAGACCATCTCCAAGAAAAAGAAATGCAAATATGCAAAATGGTTGTCTGAGGAGGCCTTACCAATAGCTGAGGAAAGAAGAGAAGCAAAAGGCAAAGGAGAAAAGGAAAGATATACCTATTTGAATGCAGAATTCCAAAGAATAACAAGGAGAAATAAGAAAGCCTTCCTCAGTGATCAGTGCAAAGAAATAAAGGAAAACAATAGAATGGGAAAGACTAGAGATCTCTTCAAGAAAATTAGAGATAGCAAGGGAACATTTCATGCAAAGATGAGCAAAATAAAGGACAGATGGTATGGACCTAACAGAAGCAGAAGATATTAAGAAGAGATGGCAAGTATACACAGAAGAATTATACAAAAAAGAACTTCATGACCCAGAAAACCACGATGGTGTGATCACTCACCTAGAGCTAGACATCCTGGAATGCCAAGTCAAATGTGCTTAGGAAGCATTACTATGAATAAAGCTAGTGTAGGTAATGGAATTCCAATTGAGCTATTTCAGATCCTAAAAGATGATGCTATTAAAGTGTTGCACTCAATATGGCAGCAAATTTGGAAAACTCAGCAATGACCATAGGACTGGAAAGGTCAGTTTTCATTCCAATCCCAAAGAAAGGCAATGCCAAAGAATGTTCATACTCCTTCACAATTGCACTCATCTCACACAATAGCAAAATAATGCTCAAAATTATCAAAGCCGTGAACTTCCAAATGTGCATGCTGGATTTAGAAAAGGCAGCGGAACCAGAAATTAAATTACCAACATCTGCTGGATAACCAAAGAAGCAAGAGAGTTCCAGAAAAACATCTACTTCTGCTTTACTGGCTATGCCAAAGCCTTTGATTGTGTGGATCACAACAAACTCTGGAAAATTCTTAAAGAGATGGGAATACTTGACCACCTGACCTGCCTCCTGAGAAATCTGTATGCAGGCCAAGAAGCAAAAGAACTGAACATGGAACAACAGACTAATTCCAAATTGGAATGTCAAGGCTATATATTGTCAGCCTGCTTATTTAACTTAAATGTAGCATACATCATGTTAAATGCTGGGCTGGATGAAGCACAAATGGAATCAAGATTAATGGGAAAGATATCAATAACCACAGACATGCCGATGCAATCACACTTATGTCAAAAATCAAAGAAGAAATAAAGAGCCTCTTGATGAAAGTGAAAGAGGAGAATGAAAAATTTGGCTTAAGAATCAACAGTCAGAAAACTAAGATCATGGCATCTGGTCCCATCACTTCATGGCAAATAGATGGGGAAAACAATGGAAAGAGTAACAGACTTTATTTTCTTGGACTCCAAAAACACTGCAGCTGGTGACTGCAGCCATGAAATTAGAAGATGCTTGTTCCTTGGAAGAAATGTTATGATCAACCTAGTTCAGTTCAGTTCAGTCGCTCAATCATGTTCAACTTTTGTGACCCCATGAATCCCCACACATCAGGCCCCCTGTCTAACACCAACTCCCAGAGTTCACTCACTCACATCCATTGAGTCAGTGATGCCATCCAGCCATCTCATCCTCTGTCATCCCGTTCTCCTCCTGCCCCCAATCCCTCCCAACATCAGAGTCTTTTTCAATGAGTCAACTCTTTGCATGAGGTGGCCAAAGTACTAGAGTTTCAGCTTTAGCATCAACCCCTCCAAAGAAACCCCAGGGCTGATCTCCTTCAAAATGGACTGGTTGGATCTCCTTGCAGTCCAAGGGACTCTCAAGAGTTTTCTCCAACACCACAGTTCAAAAGCATCAATTCTTCAGCACTCAGCTTTCTTCACAGTCCAACTCTCACACCCATACATGACCACTGGAAAAATTATAGCCTTGACGGATCAACCTAGACAGTATATTTAAAAACAGAGAGATTACTAGATGGACCTTAGTTGGCAAAGTAATGTCTCTGCTTTTCATTATGCTATCTAGATTGGTCATAACTTTCCTTCCGAGGAGTAAGTGTCTTTTAATTTCATGACTGCAACCACCATCTGCAGTGATTTTGCAGCCCCCAAAAATAAAGTCTGAAACTGTTTCCACTGTTTTCCCGTCTATTTCCCATGAAGTGATGGGACTGGATGCCATGATCTTCGTTTTCTGAATGTTGAGCTTTAAGCCAACTCTTTCATTCTTTTCTTTCACTTTCATCAAGAGGCATTTTAGTTCCCCTTCATTTTCTGCCATAAGGGTGGTGTCATCTGCATATCTGAGGTTATTGATATTTCTCCCAGCAATCTTGATTCCAAGTTGTGTTTCTTCCAGTCCAGCATTTCTCATGATGTACTCTGCGTATAAGTTAAATAAGCAGGGTGACAATATACAGCCTTGATGTACTCCTTTTCCTATTTGGAACCAGTCTGTTGTTCCACGTCCAGTTCTAACTGTTGCTTCCTGACCTGCATACAGATTTCTTAAAAGGCAGGTCAGGTGGTCTGGTATTCCCATCTCTTGAAGAATTTTCCACATTTTATTGTGATCACACAGTCAAAGGCTTTGGCATAGTCAATAAAGCAGAAATAGATGTTTCCAGTAGTCACGTATGGATGTGAGAGCTGGATGATAAAGCAAGCTGAGTACCGAAGAATTGATGCTTTTGAACTGTAGTTTGGAGAAGACTCTTGAGAATCCCTTAGACTGCAAGGAGTTCCAACCAGTCCATCTTAAAAGAAATCAGTCCTGAATATTCATTGAAAGGACTGATGCTGAAGCTGAAACTCCTATACTTTGGCCACTTGATGCAAAGAACTGACTTATTTGAAAAGACCCTGGTGCTAGGAAAGATTGAAGAAGGGATGAAAACTGAATGATAGATAATGACATGGTTGGATGGCATCACTGACTCTATGGACATGAGTTTGAGTAAGCTCTGGGAGTTGGTGATGGAAAGGGAAGCCTGGCATCCTGCAGTCAGTGGGGTCACAAAGAGTCGGACATGACTGAGAGACTGAACTGAACTGAACTCTGCATATAAGGTAAATAAGCAGAGTTGACAATATACACCTTGACATACTCCCTTCCCAAGTTGGAACCAGTCTATTGTTACATGTCCAGTTCTAAATGTTGCTTCTTGACCTGCATACACATTTTGCAGGAGGGAGGTAAGGTGGTCTGGTAATCCCATATCTTGAAGAATTTTCCACATTTTGTTGTGATCCACACAGCTAAAGGCTTTAGAATACCTGGCTGAAGCAGAAGTAGATGTTTTTCTGGAATTCTCTTGCTTTTTCAATGATCCACCGGATGTTCCTCTGTCTTTTCTAAATCCACCTTGAACATCTGGAAGTTCTCAGTTCATGTACTGTTGAAGCCTCATTTGGAGAATTTTGACATTACTTTGCTAACATGTGAGATGAGTGCAATTGTGAGGTAGTTTGAACATTCTTTGACATTGCCTTTCTTTGGGATTGGAATGAAAAACTGACCTTTTCCAGCCCTTTGGCCACTGCTGAGTTTTCCAAATTTGCTGACATATTTAGTGCAGCACTTTAATAGCATCATCTTTAGGATTTGAAATAGCTCATCTGGAATACCATCACCTCTACTAGCTTTGTTTGTAGTGATGCTTCTTAAGACTTCCTAAAGTAGTGCTTCTAAGTGATGCTTCTTGGCTTCACATTCCAAGATGTCTGGCTCTAGCTGAGTGTCACAGCATCGTGGTTATCTGGGTCACTAGAGGCTGAGACAGAATTGCCTGTGAGCGTCCAGGAGTCCCCTGCAGAGGTGTGGGTCAACAGTCAAGAGCACTCAGTACAACAGTTCTGGGAGCCCTGATGTGCTGGCATAATTCCTTTCAAAGGTGGTCACTTATAGCCATTACCCCTACCACAGATAAACCTCAGGCCAAACTATAGGGAGGGAATACAGCTCCACCCATCAACAATAAATTGGATTAAAGATTACTGAACCTGGCTCAGCCCACCCAAGCAAGACCCAGTTTACCCCACTGACAGTCCTTCCCTTCAGGAAGCTTCCACAGGCCTCTTATCCTCATACGTCAAAGGGCAGACAGAATTAAAATCACAATCACAGAAAATGAACCAAACTGATCATCTGGATCACAGCCTTATCTAACTCAGTGAAGCCATGAGCCACGCCCTGTAGGGCCACCCAAGATGGATGGGTCATGGTGGAGAGCTCTGACAAAACATCTTCCACTGGAGAAGAGAATGCAAACCACTTCAGTATTCTTGCCTTGAGAACCCCATGAACAGTATAAAAAGACAAAAAGTCAGGGCACTGACTGATGAATTCCCCAAGTCAGTAGGTGACAACTATGCTCCTGGAGAAGAGTGGGGAAATCGTTCCAGAAGAAATGAAGAGGCTGAGCCAAAGTGGAAACAATGCCCAAGTGTGGATATGCCTGGTAGTGAAATTAAAGTGCGATGCTAGAGAGAAGAATATTGCATAGGAATCATAGGAATCTGGAATGTTAGATCCATGAATCAAAGTAAGTTAGAAGTTGTCAAACAGGAGATGGCAAGAGTGAACATCGGCATTTTAGGAATCAGTCAGTCAGTTCATAGTTGAGTCACTCAATCGTGCCCAACTCTTTGTGACCCCATGAATTGCAGCACACCAGGCCTCCCTGTCCATCACCAACTCCTGGAGTTCACTCAGATTCACATCCATCGAGTCAGTGATGCCAACCAGCCATCTCATCCTCTGTCGTCCCCTTCTCCTCCTGCCCCCAATCCCTCCCAGCATCAGAGTCTTTTCCAACGAGTCAACTCTTCGCATGAGGTGGCCAAAGTACTGGAGTTTCAGCTTCAGCATCATTCCTTCCAAAGAAATCCCAGGGCTGATCTCCTTCAGAATGGACTGGTTGGATCTCCTTGCAGTCCAAGGGACTCTCAACACCACAGTTCAAAAGCATCAATTCTTCGGCACTCAGCTTTCTTCACAGTCCAACTCTCATATCCATACATGACCACTGGAAAAACCATAGCCTTGACTAGATGGACCTTAGTCAGCAAGGTAATGTCTCTGCTTTTTAATATGCTAAATGAACTAAAATATATCAAAGTGGGTGAATTTAATTCAGATGACCATTATAACTACTGCTGTGGGCAAGAATCCCTTTGAAGAAATGAAGTAGCCTTTATAGTCAACAAAAGAGTCTAAAATTCAGCACTTGGGTCCAGGAAAAGTTCTGTCAGCTATTGCCACATGGACTTTACTTCACAATTTCACATATGAATTATTTGTTCATCCCTTAGGTTTAGGTTTGCCCCTGATTTCTAACTATACTGCTGATAGTATCAAGAAAGACTTAGAGATCTAAGAAGCCCTGAACATAAGTGATTTTGATTGACTTTTAGTCTCCAAGGAAATTTGTCTTTAAACTGGACTCACATTTTTGTGAGTTAAAGTCTTTAACTTATATATTAAACACATAAAATTATGGATGATAAAGTTTTATAATTTTATTTATTTATTCATTTATTTAAGCTGTGCTGGGTCTTTGCTGCTTGGCAGTCTTTTCTCTAGTTGCAGCAAGCTGGGGCTGCTCCCTAGTTGTAGTACTTGGGCTTCTCATTGAAGTGCTTCTCTTGTTGTGGACCACAGGCTTCAGTAGTTGCAGCTCCCAGGCACTAGGGCACAGGCTTAATAGTTATGGTGCATGGGCTTAGTTGCTCCTCAGCATGGAGGATCTTCCCAGGTCAGGAATCAAACCTATATCTCCTGCATTGGCAGGTGGATTCTTCACCACTGAGCCAGGTAAATGCCAGTGATAAATATTTGCAACAACTTATTTAAACAGAAAATTTCTCTCCATGATGTGAGGTGAGTGCCACCTCATTTTCTACCCTTCCCAACACATATAACCCCAAGCAGCACTTAGTATGAGTTGAAGTCTTCTTTCCATTCCCTTTTTTTTTTCCTTTTTCTCAGTTCTCCATTACCTCTTAGCAAGAAATAATTATTACATTCTTGTGGATCCTCCCAGAAGTTCTGAGATAAATTAGCTATATATAGACATGTGCCTTCTATTTTACTCAGTTTTGAGCATACTATACCAAGCATTCTGTATTTCTTTTGTTTTATTCTGTGGGATCATGCCATACAGGTATGTGAAGAGCATACTCATTCTTTTATAATGACTTAAGACAACTCATCTTGAGAAGTGACTCTTGTACTAGTAAGAACCCAAATGAAAACTCATTTATCAAAGCTTTTCTTCCTACTTCTACACTGGGTTCTTACAAGTTTCTTCAGCCACCAGCCAAAGTTTCAGCATTACTATTACCCTTGCCTCTGTGGCTCAAATTGCCATCTTGGACCTTGTTCATTCTTGCCTCTGATGAATGCATGTCTGCAGCTCTTGGGCCTTCCAGTCTGTGTCTAGCATTGGTCCTCCTTAACTACGTGCCTTTTGTGCTCCATCACTCAGTTGTGTCCAACCCTTTATGATCCCATTGACTTGTAGTCTGCCAGGCTCCTCTGTCCATGAGATTCTCCAGGCAAGAATACTGGTGTGGGTTGCCATTTTCTTCTTCACTGATTAATTACAGTGTTCTCTTAAATTACTTGACAGTTAGCAAGTCACTGCCATAAGTTTTTCTCTGTCTTACCAAATATGAGCCTGGAGTATCAATTACATTTCAGCACATCTTGTCTCAGTTGTCTATCCTCACCCATCATCAGTTCCCTTTAGTAAGTCTCAGGCAAGTGCTCAGATACATATACATATCTTTCTTTATGAGCCCAGAATCATCATCTTTCTCCTGCCATTCTTTTTAAAATACCATTGTTGGCTTTAAAAAGGAGTTTCTTCTTTTCTTTCATATACCTAAACAATTCCAAGAGCAAAGACTCTCTGTTCAACTATGAAAACATTGCCTAGAGAATAACTTCTTTGACTGCCTTCTTTCACAGTTCTTTTTTACATAATCCTTCCAAAAGCTTTCAGCACCTCTTAGATGTTTTCTAAGATCCTCTGAGACACAAAAAGCATGTCAAACAAGCAGCCATTTCTTCCAGGACCGTGAGCTTACTTGCCTCTTGAAGAAACCTGCCTTCCTATTTCTTATTCTCTAGAAAAAGAGTAAAAGGTAGTTTCATCCTTCCCTTTCTCTTAATATTGTAATATTAACTGTTAATTAATTTGTAGCCCTTCTTAGCCTTCAGGGTACAGCATTTATGTTTTAAGACTACAGTAAAATTGCTAAATAAGAGAAATATCATGACCTCTTCATTGCTTATTTCATTTAATGTAGTAACACCATCCTCTCAGTCACAAGAGATGGAAAAATGATAATCATCTTCAATGTATCTCTCATCTCAACATATGATCAGATTCTTCAATGTCTTTGAAATCAAACTCTCTTTTCTCATAGCATTGACCTCACTCAAACTTTCTGTCTCTAACAGCTCTCTGTAAGCCATCTTTTAGGTAGGACTCTGAAAATATAAACATTTGCTTTCCCCTGAACCTTTTATTTTTTTTTCTCTAGGAGGAAGGACACTCATTTAATGAGTCAGATTCTAAACATGTGCCTCGGCTGCATTTACTAATGAATAGCTCACTGTGGATTAATGATCACACCCATTGCCATGGCACGTTCTTACACTTTCTCCTTTTATGGACAGGAGAGGCCAAATGGCCCAGGACTTCTCCCACATAGAGGAGACTGAATCATCCAGTTGCCTTGATCATCAGTTCTCTTTCATATAAATTTCAGTCCACTAGCCCCAAAAGTTTCTGTCCTTCCCTGAGACTGTCAACAACACAGTTCCCAGGTTAGAGTCTAGGCTTAGGGAAAGCAAAAATGCTTGTTAGGATTCTGTTCTATATGCCATTTTCCAAGCCCATCTTACTGGAGTTCTTGAGAGTTGAGGACAAAAACTCCAGCTAATAATTTTTGGCCAATAACATGGGCAAACTTATGAGAGGAGTGGCTGTGGTCTTGTTAATATTGGATATACAATCACTATCCTAACATTCCTCAAAATCATAAGACGCATGGTCTTATAGTTCATATCCAATTACCAGATCCTTCTTGGAACTATCTGAGGTTCTGCTTGTCTCCATTGGTATCAAATAAAATTTTAAACTGTAGAATTTCATTCAAGATGATCCAATATCTCAGACTAAATCTGCCTTGATAATTGCTTTATCACTGACTGCCAAAACATGAATCCACTAGCATAGACTTCCTCAGTTCAGTTCAGTTCAGTCACTAGGTCATGTCTGACTTTTTGTAACCCCATGGACTGCAGCACGCCAGGCTTCCCTGTCCATCACCAACTCCCAGAGCTTACTCAAACTCATCTCCAAAGAGTCGGTGATGCCATCCAAACATCTCATCCTCTGTTGTCCCTTTCTCCTCCTGCCTTCAATCTTTCCCAGCATCAGGGTCTTTTCCATTGAGTCAGTTCTTCACATCATGTGGCCAAAGCATTGGAGTTTCAGCTTCAGCATCATTCCTTCCAAAGCTTATTCAGGACTAATTTCCTTTAAGATAGACTGGTTGGATCTCCTTGCAGTCCAAAGGATTCTCAAGAGTCTTCTCCAAAACAACAGTTCAAAAGCATCAATTATTTGATGCTCAGCTTGCTTGATAGCCCAACTCTCACATCCATATATGACTACTGGAAAAACCATAGCTTGACTAGACGGACCTTGGCTAACAAAGTAATGTCTCTGCTTTTTAGTATGCTGTCTAGGTTGCTCATAGCTTTTCTTCCAAGGAGAAATTTTTCATCTTTTAATTTCATGGCTGCAGTCACCATCTGCAATAATTTTGGAGCCCATAAAAATGAAGTCTGTTACTGTTTCCATTCTTTCCCCATCTATTTGCCATGAGGTGATGGGACTGGATGATCTTAGTTTTCTGAATGTTGAGTCTTAAGCCAACTTTTTCACTCTCCTCTTTCAGTTTCACCAAGAGACTCTTTAGTTCTTCTTTGCTTTCTGCCATAAGGGTGATGTCACCTGCATATCTGAGGTTACTGAAATTTCTCCTGGCAATTTTGATTCCAGCTTGTGTTTCATCCAGTCCAGCATTTCACATGATGTACTCTGCATATAAGTTAAAAAACAGGGTGACAATATACAGCCTTGATGAGCTCCTTTCCCAATTACAACCAATCTATTGTTCCATGTCCAGTTCTAACAGTTGCTTCTTGACCTGCATACACATGTCTCAGGAGGCAGGTCAGGTGGTCTGGTATTCCCATCTCTTGAAGAATTTTTCCACAGTTCGCTGAGATCCACAGAGTCAAAGCCTTTGGCATGGTCAATAAAGCAGAAGTAGATGTTTTTCTGGAACTCTCTTGCTTTTTCCATGATCCAGCGGATGTTGGCAATTTGATCTCTGGTTCCTCTGCCTTTTCTAAAACCAGCTTGAACATCTGGAAGTTCTCATTTCATGTACTGTTGAAGCCTGGCTTGGAGAATTTTGAGCATTACATTGCTAGCATGTGAGATGAGTGCAAGTGTGAGGTAGTTTGAGCATTCTTTGGCATTGCCTTTCTTTGGGATTGGAATGAAAACTGACCTTTTCCAGTCCTGTGGCCACTACTGAGTCTTCCAAATTTGTTGGCATATTGACATACACATGTCTCAGGAGGCAGGTCAGGTGGTCTGGTATTCCCATCTCTTGAAGAATTTTTCCACAGTTCGCTGAGATCCACAGAGTCAAAGCCTTTGGCATGGTCAATAAAGCAGAAGTAGATGTTTTTCTGGAACTCTCTTGCTTTTTCCATGATCCAGCGGATGTTGGCAATTTGATCTCTGGTTCCTCTGCCTTTTCTAAAACCAGCTTGAACATCTGGAAGTTCTCATTTCATGTACTGTTGAAGCCTGGCTTGGAGAATTTTGAGCATTACATTGCTAGCATGTGAGATGAGTGCAAGTGTGAGGTAGTTTGAGCATTCTTTGGCATTGCCTTTCTTTGGGATTGGAATGAAAACTGACCTTTTCCAGTCCTGTGGCCACTACTGAGTCTTCCAAATTTGTTGGCATATTGAGTACAGCACTTTCACAGCATCATCTTTTAGGATTTGAAATAGCTCAACTGGAATTCCATCACCTCCACTAGCTTTGTTTGTAGTGATGCTTCCTAAGGCCCATTTGACTTCACATTCCAAGATGTCTGGCTCTAGGTGAGTGATCACACCATCGTGGTTATCTGGGTCATTAAGATATTTTTTGTATAGTTCTTCTGTGTATACTTGCCACCTCTTCTTAATATCTTCTGCTTCTATTATGTCCATAGAGTTTCTGTCCTTTATGGAGCCCATCTTTGCATGAAATATCCCCTTGATATCTCTAATTTTTTTGAAGAGATCTCTAGTCTTTCCCATTCTATTATTTTCCTCTATTTCTTTGCATTGATCGCTGAAGAAGGCTTTCTTATTCTCCTTGATATTCTTTGGAACTCTGCATTCAAATGGGTATATATTTCCCTTTCTCCTTTGTCTTTAGCTTCTCTTCTTTTCTCAGCTCTTTATAAGGCCTCCTCGGACAACCACTTTGCATGTTTACTTTTCTTTTTCTTGAGGATGGTCTTTATCATTGCCTCTTGTACAATGTCACGAACTTCCATCCATAGTTCTTCAGGCATTCTGTCTATCAGATCTAATCCCTTGAGTCTATTTGTCACTTTCCCTGTATAATCATATGAGATTTGATTCAGGTCATACTGAATAGTCTAGTGGTTTTCTCTACTTCTTAAATTTAAGTCTGAATTTGGCAATAAAGAGTTCATGATCTGAGCCATAGTCATCTCCCAGTCTTGTTTTTGCTGACTGTATAGAGCTTCTCTATCCCTGGCTGCAAATATAATCAATCTGATTTTGGTGTTGACCATCTGGTGATGTCCATGTGTGGAGTCTTCTTTTGTGTTGTTGGAAGAGGGTGTTTACTATGACCAGCATGTTCTCTCGGCAAAACTCTGTTAGCCTTTGACTTGCTTCATTTTGTACTCCAAGGCCAAATTTGCCTGTTACTCCAGGTATCTCTTGACTTGCTACTTTTGCATTCCAGTCACCTATAATGAAAAGGACATCTTTTTTGGCTGTTAGTTCTAGAACTTCCTAAATGGATCCTTTTTTTGCTTCTGTGGTTGGTTTATACTCTTTCCCCTCTAAAGAAGCTTTCCCCAAATCCTTGACCTCTACCTGCCATACTTAGTCACTCCACATATAGCCACTGATCACCTTCTATGTTGCAGCCACTGAGCCAGATCCTATGGAGATTCAAGGTAAATATAATATTCAAACCTTGCCACACTTAGAGATATTATCAGATCCTTCCAGTTGTTAAGAATGTCTACTCCCTTTGTGCTCTAGTCTTACATTACTTATTGAGCCTTAGACTATAGAAATGTGTATATATTCCATATCTCTGCCACTGAATGACAAACCTCTTGCAAGCAAAATTACTTTTTGTTCATTCTTTCATTTTCCAGTAACTTAAAAAGAGGCATATTTATAGAAAATTTTTATAAAATTATTTAATTATCTTGCCACATGTTTGGAAGCCAAGTTTGGCATTTCACATTGATAGCAAACTTGTGGTATTAACCAACATTTTCACTCCACATATTTCAAACACAGTTTTCTCCAAACACATTGCAGGTGTTAACTTAGTTTTCTTCAAAACAAACCTTTGAGGTAGATGGTATTATTGTTATTTCCATTTATACAGATGAGAAAACTGAGATATATATATATATATATATATATAAAATAACTTGCCACACAAGCAATGAGTGGAAAAACGAGGCTGTCAGTGCTTATAGTGAAAGGATAAACAGGAATATTCTGTATCAGGGATGCTTTCTGGAAAGCTCCAATCTGAGAACTTTCCTTGCAGTTTCTTATAAGGGTGGATATGCTGTGTCATTCCAAACAGATCAGCCACATTGTCACAAGGTGGAGCACCCTTTGAAGAAAATGCTGAGTGCATCAAAATTACTGAAATATAATACCAGAGCCCTTAACTAGGATTGAAACTTAATTTTACCCTTGACTTTGCTACTTACAAATAGATAATTTTGCATTGATCACCTCATGATTCTCACTTTTCTTATCAGGGAATGGAGAAGATTATGCCTGCTTTGTAGGGTTGTTTGGAAAGATTAAATGAGACACTAAACAAGAAAGCATTCAATATCAGAAGGCTACTGTATGAATTGAAGGAACCACTGTTACTTCAGGCTTACTGCAGTCTTACTCTGGTGTTAAGGTAACAGACAGAGAGTTTATTGAGAAGTTCAGTGAGAAAGTTGTGATGGTAGAGGCTTGGTACAAAGCCTGAAGTCACCTCTGTGATCTGAGAGGATTCACTTTCTGCTGCATTGAGACAGAGACAGAGAGGGTGAACAGGTTCTATTTTAATGCCAGAAATTTTAAGTGGAAATTTTCCTCCTTACTTTCAGTGTTGCTTGAGAACTTGTTCAGTAAATACAATAATTTTCATCTAAGTTTAAAATCCAAGCTGATATTTTTGTTCTTTTTTTAACTTGCACAACTTGGAAATCAAGGCCAGCATCGACAACATTCCACATTCTGAATAAGAATCTTCATAGGGCATTCAAAAATCTCCCCAGAAACTTCTTTCACTTTCTTATATTGAACTTGAATCCCTCTAGCTACAATGCCTGTTCCTCTGGCTTGCTTTAACAGGGAACATCTGGCCTGCAACCTCCATATAATATCCATTCATGGATTTATTAAATTGTAATACATATTAGCTGGGTTACATATTCTGAAAGTAGCAGGCTCTTAGCTTTACCAGCAGTCATATTTCAGTTCTGTGCAAAATATACCCCTGGGAGCTCTTAGCAGATGTTTGCTAAAATTATTGAAAGAAACAAGAACTAAGAATTTCCCTAGTTTTGAATCCACAGTGAGTAAACCATTTTAAAACAGCCACAAGGCATTTCCAAGTCTGAAAATTAGGAATGGCACTCTTTTTATGAATATCCTTGTGCAAGTGAAGATTATGCCATCTTACATAAGAAAACATGTTCCTATCACAGCTGTTATGGCTTATGCATGCTAAAATAATGTTTTTTTTTTAAAGATTTCATATAGTCATATTCAAAAGTGACAAGTGGGATCAGAGTTGATGTAACAACCTAAATGAGGAAGCATAAAAAGAAAGAGCAAGAGGATAAGAGAGTGAGAACAGGAGTGAGAATGAGAACATGAGAGAAGGGAGGGGTGGATGCACAAAGGGAAAACTGAAAGGAAGAAATACTCTTTCCTCTATTCCTAGAAAACATATGGTGATTTTATGGCATTTTATTTATTTCTTTTGTTTTCTATATAATACTTTGTAAAATCAGTACTGAGAGAAATTTTGGCAGGAGTAAATCCAAATTAAAGGGTGATATACTTAAATACATAAAGCAAATATTAACAGACATAAAGGGAGAAACTGACAATAATATGATGATAGTAAGGAATTTTAACACCCACTTACATTAAAGGACAGATTCTCTAGACAGAAAATCAACAAGGCAACAGTGGTCTAAAATGACACCATAAACTGGTTTGACTCAGTAGATATCTCCAGAACATTCTATCCAAAAACAGGAGAATACACATTCTTTTCAGGTGTGTATGGAGTTTTCTCAAGGATAGATCAGATGCTAAGAAACAAAACAAACCTCAACAAATTTAAGAGGATAGAAACTATATCAACCTATTTTTCTGACCTCAAGGACATGAGTTATAACTCAATCAGAAACAAAAATGAGAAAAAGACAAACACATGAGGGTTAAACATGCTGCTAGAAAACCAAAGATTACTCAAGAAATCAAAGAGAAAATCAGAAAATACCTCAAGACAAATGAAAATGGAAATATAACTTAACAAAACCTATGGAATGCAGTAAAAGCAAAGGGAAGCTTATATTAATATAGGTCTTCCTCAAGAGATTAGAAAAATCTCAAATAAACAACCTAACATACTATCTAAAGGAATTAGAGAAAGAAGAACAAACAAATCCCCAAGTCAGCAGAAGAAAGGAAATTATATAGTTTAGAGAGAAAATAAATAAAGCAAGCCAAAAAGGAAAAAGGGAGAAAAGAAAAATAATAAAAACAAGATTTGGGTTTTTTAAAAGGTAAGCCTTTAACCAGGCTTATCAAGAAGAAGAGAGGAACAAATAAACAAAATAAAAAGTTAAAGAGGAGAAAAATTTTTAAATACCACAGAGACACAAAATATAAGAGAATACTACAAATAATTACATGACAACAAATAGGTCAACCTAGAATAAATGGAAAATTTTCTAGAAACATAAAACCTGGCAAGTCCAAATTAGACAGAAGCAGATAATCTGAACAGATTGATCACCAGTACTGAAATTGAAATCATTATTGAAAAAAACTTCCAACAAACAAAAATCCAGGACCAGACAGCATCACAGGGGAATTTTACTAAATATGTAAAGAATACCATTATGTAACCTTCTAAGTTCACTTCAGTTCATTTAGTTCAGTCACTCAGCCATGTCCGATTTTTTGTGACCCCATGGACTGCATCATGCCAGGCCTCCCTGTCCATCACCAACTCCTGGAGCTTACTCACTCATGTCCATTGAGTTGGTGATGCCATCCAACCATCTCATCCTCTGTCATCCCCTTCTTCTCCTGCCTTCAATCTTCCCCAGCATCAGGGTCTTTGCAAATGACCTCTTTCAGCTCTTTTTATCAGGTGGCCAAAGTATTGGAGTTTCAGCTTCAACATCAGTCCTTCCAATGAACACTCAGGACTGATCTTCCTTAGGATGGACTGGTTGGATATCTTTGCAGTTCAAGGGATTCACGAGTAGTCCTCTCCAACACCACAGTTCAAAAGTATCAATTCTTCGGTGCTCAGCTTGCTTTATAGTCCAACCCTCACATCCATACATGACCACAGGAAAAACCATAGCCTTGACTAGACAGGGAAGCTTCCCTGGTGGCTCAGAGGTTAAACATCTGCCTGGAGTGCGGGAGACCCAGGTTCAATCCCTGGGTCAAGAAGATCCCCTGGAGAAGGAAACAGCAACCCACTCCAGTACTCTTGCCTGGAGAATCCCATGGAGGCAGGAGCCTGGTAGGCTACAGTCCATGGGGTCGCAAACAGTCAGACACGACTGAGCAACTTCACTTTCACTTTCTGACTAGACAGGCCTTTGTTCGCAAAGTAATGTCTCTGCTTTTTAATATGCTAACTAGGTTGGTCATAACTTTCCTTCCAAGGAGTAAGTGTTCTTTTAATTTCTTGGCTGCAGTCACCATCTGCAGTGATTTTGGAGCCCCGAAAAATAAAGTTTGCCACTGTTTCCACTGTTTCCCCATCTATTTGCCATGAAGTGATGGGAACAGATGCCATGATCTTAGTTTTCTGAATGTTGAGCTTTAAGCAACTTTTTCACTCTCCTCTTTCACTTTCGTCAAGAGGCTCTTTAGTTCTTCTTCACTTTCTGCCATAAAGGTGGTGTCATCTGCATATCTGAACTTGTTGATTTTCTCCTGGCAATCCTGATTCCAGCTTGTGCTTCTTCCAGCCCAGCATTTCTCATGATGTACTCTGCATATAAGTTAAATAAGCAGGGTGACAATATACAGCCTTGACATACACCTTTTCCTATTTGAAACCAGTCTGTTCTTCCATGTCCAGTTCTAACTGTTGCTTCCTGACCTGCATACAGATTTCTCAAGAGGTAGGTCAGGTGGTCTGGTATTCCCATCTCTTTCAGAATTTTCCACAGTTTATTGTGATCCACATAGTCAAAGGCTTTGGCATTTTCAATAAAGCAGAAATAGATGTTTTTCTAGAACTCTCTCTCTCTTGTTTTTTCAATGATCCAGTGAATATTGGCAATCTGATCTCTGGTTCCTCTGACTTTTTAAAAACCAGCTTGAACATCTGGAAGTTCATGGTGTGCTGTTGAATCCTGGCTTGGAGGATTTTGAGCATTACTTTACTAGCATGTGAGATGAGTGCAATTGTGTGGTAGTTTGAGTATTCTTTGAGTAACCTTCTAAAACTATCCCCAAAAGTTAAAGGGAAAATGAAGTGAAGTCGCTCAGTCGTGCCTGACTCTTTGCTACCCCATGGACAATGGCCTGCACAAAGCTCCTCTGTCCATGGGATTTTCCAGGCAAAAGTAATGGAGTGGGTTGCCACTTCCTTCTTCACGGAATCTTCCCGACCCAGGGATCGAACCCAGGTCTCCCGCATTGTAGACAGATGCTTTACCATCTGAGCCACCAGGGAAGTCAATACAATACAGAATACTCCTAAATTCATTCTTCAAGTCCAACATTACCCTGAAACCAAAACAAGACAAAGACACTAAAATGAAAAAGAATTATAAGCCAATATCTTTGATGAATATAGGCAGAAAAATCCTCAACAAAATAGCAGCAAATCTAATCCAATGATACATGAAGGAATTCATACACTATAATCAAGTGGAATATATTCCAGGGAAACAAGGATGGTTCAATATTCACAAATCAGTCAGTGTTATACATCACACTAAAAAAGGAAAATTAGAAGTTATATGGTCATCTCAATAGATGCAAAGAAAGCATTTGAAAAAATTCAACATCTATTCATAAAAAAAATTCTCATCAAAGTTGGTATAGAAGGAAGATATCTCAACACAATAAAGCCCATTTATGACAATCTCACAGTTAATATTATACTAAATGGTGAAAAGTTGTAATCTTTTCCTCTAAATTCAGGAAGTAAAGGCAGAATGCCCATTCTTACCACTTCTATTCAATAAAGTATTGGGAGTCCTAATCACAGAATACAAAGAAAAGAAATAAAAGGCATCCAAATCCAAAAAGAAGAAAAACTGTGACTATTTGTAGATGACATGATACTATACATAGAAAAACAAAATTTCTCCACCAAAAAGCTTTAGAACTAATATACAAATTTAGTAAAGTTACAAGATACAAAATTATATCTATTGCTTGTCTATGTACTAAAAATAAACCAGCAGGGAGCAAAAACAATCCCATTTAAAACCATATCGAAAAAATGTATATCTAGGAATAAACTTAGCTAAGGGGATAAAAACACTTTGGCCACCTGATGTAAAGAATCAACTCTTTGGAAAATATCCTGATTCTAGGAAAGCCTGAGGGCAAGAGGAGAGGAAGATGACAAAGGATAAGATGGTTGGATGGCATCACAGACTCAATGGACATGAGTTTGAGCAAACTCTGGGAGATAGTGAAGGACAAGGAAGCCTGACATGCTGCAGTTCATGGGATCGCAAAGAATGGGATACAACTTAGCAACTAAACAACAACAGCAAGGAGATAAAAGATCTATATTCTCTGAAAAACCATGAAAAACACTGATGAAAGAAGTTAAAGAAGATATTAAAACAAAGAAAGTGAAAAATATCCCATGTTCTTTGATTGGAAGAATTAATATTGTTAAATTATCCATATTACCCAAGTTAGCCACAGATTTAATGCAATCCCTATCAAAAGACCCATGACATCTTTCACAGAACTAAAATAAATAATCCTAAATATTTTATAGACAACAAAAGACCCCTAATTATCAAAGTAATCTTGAGAAGAAAAAAATAATAAAGCTGGAGATATCATGCTCCCTGACTGCAGACTACAAAGCTACAGTAATCAAAACAGCATGGTACTGGCACAAAAGTAGACACATAGACCAACGGAACAGAAATAAATCCATGGTCAGTTAATCCACAACAACAGAGGTAAAAATACACAATGGAAAAAAGACCATCTCTTCAATAAGTATTGCTAGGAAAACTACTGGTAAAAGAATTAAGATTAAAACCTTTCCTTACACCATATACAAAATAAACTCCAAATGGATTAAAGACCTAAATGTAAGACCTGAAGCCATAAAACTTCTAGAGTAGAATTCAGGCAAAAAACCCCGACATATAGTCTACCAATATTTTTCTGCATTAGTCTCTAGAGGCCAAAGAAACAAGAATAAACAAATGAGACCTAATTGAACTTAAAAGCTTTTGCACAGCCAAGGAAACCATCAATGAAAATGAAAAGACAACTTACTGAATGGGAGAAAATATTTGTAAATGATGTGACCTATAAGGGGTTAAAATCCAAAATATACAAACAACTCATATAATTCAATATTAAACAAACAACATGATTACAACAAATGAAGGAATATAACAAAACAGAAATAGACTCACACATATGGAAAACAAACTATTGGTTACCAGTGGGGAGAGAGAAGGTGGAACAGGTGAGTCGGGGTAAGGGTTTAAAAGGTACAAAATAAAAAAATAAAAATAAAAAAAATAAAAATAAATAAATAAAAGGTACAAAATAATATGTATTTAAAAAAAAACACCAAGCACATATTGTACAGCACAGGGAAATATTTTTTGTAATAACTTTAAATGACATATAATCCATAAAAATATTGAATCACTGTGCTGTACATCTGAAGCTAATATAATATCATAAATCAACTATACTTCAAATAAAAAACTAAGAGGTATATAAACCAGATAAAGAAAATAATTTCCTTGGAGGAAATATTAAACATTGCAACTTGCATTTCATTCATATCTGCATGAATTTCCATTGACAGTAAGTTATTCATGGGGTCGCAAAGAGTTGGACACGACTGAGCGACTGAACTGAACTGAACTGAATTCTTTTTCTAATTCAGCAGACACAGAAATCAAGAACTTTGTATTATTGTTTCTGTGGAAGTGGTCATTTTCTCTCTCTACTCCATGAAGTTCAAATTCCTTTTTCATAAATATCCCCAGGAAAGTAAGTCAAAACCATATCACAGCAGTTGAGAAAGACCACAGTCCACAAAATTCTATGCTCTGCTTATAGATTAACATATTTGCTGTTTCTGAGAAGAGTAGGAAGTTTCAAAATCATGCATAGTTATGAATGAAGCATTTTAGCAAGTAATCATCAAGGAATAACAAAAGATCAATTCCCACTGTCACCTAACAAAGAGAGATTGAGTTTTAAAGGCTATGTTCCAGTATGTACACACCAAAGAAACCCAGGGCTAAGACTTTGAAAGCAGGACAGAGACTGGTGGGGCACTTTGTGAAAATGATCCTCAGCTATGTCCACCATCAAGTGTGCATTTGGAGTGCTTTCTTTCTTACCACATTAAGGCACCAACATCATCACCAGACAAATATCACTTAGATAAAAACATTTCTATTGTTCCTTCATAATTGTAGATAATAATTAGCCAATCCATAAATTTTTGCAAGGATAGAAATTACAAAGAAAAAATTAAAACTCCCCTTAATTCTACTATCCTATTATTCATAGTTTGGTTCATTTCCCTCCTGGAAATTTATTTCCTTGAACCACAGAAATTTATTGTCTCCTAGTTCTAAAAGCTAGAAATTCAAGAATAAAATGTAGAGTTCATTTCTGCTGGAATTTTTTTTAATACCAAGAAAGGTTATTCCTTGCATACAAAATTTGGATTATTCTATAAGTTCAGTACTTTTCATTTAATATAATGTCATAAGCATCTTCTATGTCATTAAATATTGCTCAAAAATTAAATTGTTGTATATTATGCCATAGCAAATCATGACAGTGTTTGTTTGACCCTCTCTCTATTGCTAGACATTGTGTTTGTTCTAATTTTTCAGTGTTGTAAATATTCAATGAGCATACTCATATATAAATTTTTGCTTTCCTAGGATAAGTTCCTGATTGTGAAATTGCTAAATCAAGGGAAAACAAGTATTTTGAGGCTCTTGTCCCAAATTATCAACGTACTCTACTGAAGTGGA
Source organism: Aepyceros melampus (assembly GCA_006408695.1). Classification (NCBI taxonomy): domain Eukaryota; kingdom Metazoa; phylum Chordata; class Mammalia; order Artiodactyla; family Bovidae; genus Aepyceros; species Aepyceros melampus. The sequence continues at coordinate 215,493 of SJXQ01007685.1, read as the reverse complement.
GTGTTAGTCACTCAGTCGTGTCCAACTCTTTGTGGCCCCATGGACTGTAGCTTGCCAGGCTCCTCTGTCTATGGAATCCTCTAGGCAAGAATACTGGAGTGGGTTGCCATTTCCTTCTCCAGGGGATCTTCTGGACCCAGGTATTGAACCAGAAATGACCATTGTATTTATCTTTGACAGTTTAAAAGTCATGAGGTTGTAGATTGCTGTTAGTTTTATATGCATTTCCTTAACAATCACAGTTGAACCATTGCTGTCTATTGATTAAATGTCTTCTAGTGATAAAGCCAAAAGGTTTTTACCTCAAATCCCCTGGGCATTTTCCTTACTCATCTCAAGAACATCTGAAAGGAAAGAATAGAGTACTTGAATCCTGGAATTGGTTTGCTTCCTCTCCTTGGTAACCCTTTCATTCATAATACCAGTTTCATTCATGATATCTCCTTAGCTAACCAGGAAGTGAGATATTTACTTACAAGAGTGCTGACTAGAGTGAATCATTGAAGTGTGTGAACATTATAAATAGATTCCTTTGGGTACTAAGAAAGATGTTTGTAAATTTCAAAATATAAGAGAAACCTAAGTCAGGCAGCTGTGAAAAGAGGCCTGCATATTCCTATCAGTGTGACTGGTATGATCAACAATGAATTTCAGAATCTAATGTCAACTTTATAATTCAAATTATGCATTTTGTTATTTTGTGTCTGGCTATTGGCAACAATTTAAATAAGGAGAAGAACAACAGCAAATATTTATTAATACCACATGCACAGAACACTAATTTAGATTCTAGATTTTTTAAAAAAGAAGACTTGATAGTGCTTTAACAGAATTATGGAGGGCAAGTAGATTTCAACTACAATGAAGTGCTAGAAGTAGTGAGATTATATTTTTGAAAAATCATATGAGTCATTGTGAGGCCTTGAGAAGTGAACTCTTCAATCAACTAAGTTGCAATCTTCTCCTTGGACAAGGGAGAGAAGGGAGCAGAAGAGACCTACTCAGAAGAGAGTAGTGGGTTGATCTTCATCATAGGAACTGACTGGCCTCCTGACTAAAATCAGAGCCTTTTTATTCTCTTTGGGTTATGGTCTTTCAACACAGAAGGAAGGTGGGTGGTCTTCACCACTTTTGCTTCTGGTCTGAATGCAATGAATGAAGAAGATGTAGATGGTTGGAATAGAGAAAGGGTAAATGGTGATTGCAGCCATGAAATTAAAAGACGCTTACTCCTTGGAAGGAAAGTTATGACCAACCTAGATAGCATATTCAAAAGCAGAGACAGTACTTTGCCAACAAAGGTCCGTCTAGTCAAGGCTATGGTTTTTCCTGTGGTCATGTATGGATGTGAGAGTTAGACTATGAAGAAAGCTGAGCACTGAAGAATTGATGCTTTTGAACTGTGGTGTTGGAGAAAACTCTTGAGAGTCCCTTGGACTGCAAGGAGATCCAACCAGTCCATTCTAAAGGAGATCAACCCTGGGATTTCTTTGGAAGGAATGATGCTAAAGCTGAAACTCCAGTACTTTGGCCACCTCATGCGAAGAGCTGACTCATTGGAAAAGACTCTGATGCTGGGAGGGACTGGGGGCAGGAGGAGAAGGGGACGATAGAGGATGAGATGGCTGGATAGCATCACTGACTCGATGGACATGAGTTTGGGTGAACTCCAGGAGTTGGTGATGGACAGGGAAGCCTAGCATGCTGCGATTCATGGGGTCGCAAAGAGTCAGACACGACTGAGCAACTGAACTAAACTGAACTGAACTGAAAAGATGGGGGACTGATGTTGAAGCTGAAACTCCAATACTTTGGCCACCTGATGCGAAGAGCTACTTATTTGAAAAACCCCTGATACTGGGAAAGATTGAGGGTGGGAGGAGAAGGGGCTGACAGAGGATGAGATGGTTGGCATCACCAACTCAATGGACATGACTTCAGAAAACTCTGGGAGTTGGTGATAGACAGGGAAGCCTGGCATGCTGTGGTTCATGGCGTTGCAGAGAGTCAGACGTGACTGAGCGACTGAACTGAACTGAACTGAAAAGATGGGGGACAGAAGTAATACTCATGAATATCTATAAAATATCTGTTAATATGACTGAAAGGGGGTCCCAAAGATAAAAGCCATGGGCAAGTTCCACAGTGGAATCCAGCTGAGAGTTGTCAAGAGACAACATTCTCAGCAGCTGGGAGAATGGATGATTCAGTCCTGAAAGGAGATCCTGAGCATTGACCCCAGTTCCATGTTAGCTGGTTAGGGCCTTTAACTCAAGTATAACTGCAATAGATGAGAAGGACACAGAAAAAAACTAAATTGAGATTGTTATCCTGCTACTGTGGCAGGATGAAGACTCTAGAGAGAAAAATGTTGATAACCATTTTATTGATAATAAATATTATATAATATTGATAACCACCTTAACACCCTTAAATGTGGCAAAATGCAAAAACAAAAGTACAAAATTCATTGACATTTTACCATTTTCTTTTTTAAATCGGGATATAGTTGCTTTACCATGTTATTAGTTTCTACTGTACAGCAAAGTAAATCAGCTCTATATATACACATATCCCCTCCCTCTTGAGTCTCCCTCCCACTCCCCACCTCACCCTTCTAGGTCATCACGGAGCACTGAGCTGAGCTCCCTGCACTAAAAATCAGGTTTCCACTATCTACTTATTTTACACATAGCAGTGCATATATGTCAATCTCACTCTCCCAATTCACTCCAACTCTCTCCCCACCTCCCCTAGGTCCACAAGACCACCATCACAAAATATGCAAACAATAAATGCCGGAGAGGGTGTGGAGAAAACAGAACCCTCTTGCGCTGTTGGTGGAAAAGTACACTGTACAGCCACTATGGAGAAGTATTGAGGTTCCTCAAAAAATTAATAGAACTACCATATGACTACATATGATAATCCCACTACTGGGCATATACCCAGAAAAAAACCATAATTCAAAATGACATCCACCCCAATGTTCATTGCAGCTATTTACAATAGCCAGAACATGGAAGCAACCTAAATGTCCAAAATTCATTTACATTTATCAAGACCCTACTCATTGATTCAACAAAGCTACTGAATACCTGCCTCCAAGCTAACTATAGCCCAAAATACAGAGATGAGTAACATACAAAGCCTGACCCTCATAGATGTTATTCTTACAAGGGTGAATTGGCAGTGAAGAAAGATTGGATTACCTGATTCTCTAGAATGGAATATCTAGTTGGGACCATCTCATTGGACTATCCAGTCTGAATGATAGCAAGCCTGAGGTCGACCTATATGACATCTATGTTGGATCACTTTTTTCACCATCACAGAGTTAAAATGTAGTTTCTTTTATTAAAATTCAACATGCACAGTTTTCTACTGTAGAAAGCATACAAAGTGAGGTGCATCTGACACACCCTTAGACTGGGGTGCAATCAGGCAGAAATATGAGGCAAGGTTTATTTTGATATCACTAGGTCTGCCATTTGTGAAAAATTATTACTGTGATTTACAAATCAAATCCTGAATTAATAACATAGAATATTTGCTCTGTTACCCACTGATCTAAATTTCATGCCATTGTAGTAGTTCAGCAATCCAGAAGTCAATAGTCATGGCTATTGGATGACTCCTTCAATATTTGTTTTTGCCTTTAGAATAAGGACTAACCGCTAACTCATTCCATTATATTGTATCTGCATGGGCTGGCAAAATTCTCCAACTAGAATGACTATTCTCAGTATGTTTTCCCGACTGTGCCAGAAATTCGAGTTATATTGAAAATGAAATCTTAATGAAGAAAAGGGTACTTGCCTTCATTCATCACATAAGAGAAAAACTCCCTGCTATATTCTCCAGGATCTCTTGGCCAGGAGTAATAATGTACCTACCACCTAGGCTAAGTTTCCTGCTTCTTTTGATATCTCTGTGATAAGCTTATCGGGGGGGAAAAAAGGCAAAGCAGAAGCAGAGCATCAGCATTTAACATTAATGTGATATTCTTGCTACCTGCAAGACCAAGTGGGGATATGAGAGTTATAGTCACCCTCCCAGTTCCCTGGAGGATGACAGAATGCCAATAGGATAACACACACATCTTGCAAAGGCACTAGCTCACTGCGGCAGATGCTTAGCACCTGGCTGCACTGAGCTGGCGGGAGGACTCACCATAGTCTGCGCTGCAAAATCACAGGAAGAGCTGTTTATAAACCTGTGAAAGGAGGAAGCTTCATTCAAAGGAAAAGGCTTTAGAGGAAATCCAGCTGCCTAGCACATAATCTGTTTCCCCTGGCTTCATCCTCCTGGGTACTTTGCAGTAAGTAATGAAAAATTGACCATTACATAGGGTGAAAACAGTATAGAGAGAGAGAAAGAAAGAGAGAGAGAGAAAGAAGGAAAAAGAGAAGCGGGGAGGGAGAGGTCTAAGAAGGCAAGATAAGACAGCCAGTTTACCAGCAGCTTCATTTAGGGGCTGGTAGGTACACTTTTTAATAACTATTTGCTAAATATCTAGACATGATGTGAAAGTGATTGGATGAATATCTTTAACCCTATTTCCTTTACAATTCTTAGGCACTCTGCAGGCAATTTCAGTGCTTAATAAAACATACCAATAAGATAACAGAAAGATCCGTGTTAGATTTTCTAAGAAGCTTTAAGTCAAACATGTATTGCAAATTCAAACACATAATACACTCAATCACTGTTCCAATCTACAGTCATCACATACCTTGTTCATTTCATGCAATTTACCAAGATGACTAAGATCTGACATATTACAGTGTAACTCTTCAGCACACAGAAAATCTAGTGAAACCACTGGGGAAATGATTCTTAATAGTAGTGCTTAACTATAAATCTTTCCATGGCTGGTCACAAATTTAACCTTCGGCTCACTCCAGTCTCAGTTTTTCTGTTGCCTTGCATTACAAGGCTTAGGATGCCCCTGAATTATAACCAAAACAATCATGGTTTTAAATTAAACTAGATTCACACGTGCATACCCACACATACACATAATTCATTTGACACAAACATCAGCAATTAGATTTTATTCCTAGAAACCTGATACCTGATAGAGTGAAATATGAGATTAAAAGAAAAAAAGAGAGAGAGAGATGAGAGAGAAAGCACAAAGAGGCACTCCTAGCATTTGGTGTTTAAATGTTTTTTCCCCATTCCTCTTTTCTAAATTGTTAAGGATATTTTTTGGAATGCTTTGGCAGCACTCCAAAGATGATCGACACCATATTTCAGCATCACACATAAAATTATAATCTCCATTCCAAGCTGAGTGTCAGTCTGAACCTTAAGAAATCCTTGCTCCCTCGCCCTGTTACAGAAACTCCTAATGTGGATGTAGTTGCAGATTTGAAAGAATCAAAGGCAATGCTGCACTGCTTTTCTCCTTTTCAATTCCACCCTAAGAGTCACCTCTAAGCCCACTGGTTTTTACCCACCTCAGCCTCCTTCAAATAGCTTAATCCCAACCTACAATATTGAACATTCCTGACTCCTACATTCCACTCACCCCCTAATCCTTTAAATCTCTTCCCCACAGTCCTTTGACACATTCCTAGGATTTATCGATCTCTTGTAATTCAGGATTAGTTTGCATATTTACCTTGGGTCGCTCTGGGATACACAAAACTATCCTGTTACTTAAGCAAGTTTGCACACCCTGAAGAAGTCAGAGGTAAGTGACATATACATTCAGATACTGACACTGTTATGTACTCTAAATGCTGAATATAAGGAGCTAGACTTAGCAAATAAAAGTGGGGATATCCAATTAAATTTGCATTTCAGATAGCCAATATATTTTGTATAAGTATGTCCTTTGCAATATCTGGGACATACTTCTATAATAATGTATTTATTATTTATATGATGTTCAGATTTATCTGAACATCTTATTTTTATCTGCAATCCTTTGCTGAATCTGGATACAGTGAGGAGGAAGTCAAAGTTTAACGAATAATATTCCAGAAGCAGACCTCAACAAAAAGGCAAAGGACCCATGTCCAGCCTCAGACTTGAGGAGAGGAGAGCCTGTAGCCGGACAGACATGAGAAGGCATACAGCTGCTGTTCTGCTATTCGATGTCATGTCCAACATCCTTAACCAATCAAGACACCCCTTCTGGCTTCAACACAACCCCTCAGACATCCATTACAAATCAGTCAGACTTCTTTCATGAGATGAAACCTTTTAGCAATCCCTGGCCTAGACAAGGCTAAGTGTGCAATATGTGGAATTCCTCAGGTTTAGTTCCCAAGCACATCTCAATGGGTTTTCCTTACTCTACAAAAAACAGACAATAAAATAAAAAGAACAACAAAAATGACCTTAAAAAAACAGAAATTCCTTGCTAATGAATGATTACCGAGTGGTAGTTCAGAAAACATGGCTTACAATCCACATTTCACCTCACTGATAATGCACATTCTTTCTTTGGTTCTTACAAGTTAAAAGATACCTAATTCATATACTGTAACTACATACATTCAAAGATTACACATTGGCCACCTCCTAAATGAATTAAAGTTATAAAAGTGATGCATTTACAAAATTAAACTCTTGCTTTAGTAAGGTTTCTTCTACTAAACTCAAAATTAGATGACTCTAAGAGGTCCTACGCTGCCACGTAATGAAGACAAGGTTGTGTAACTAATTGAGCACAACTTGCAGAGTGCCTGCAGTTTTCAGGAAGCATGCTTGGTTATCAATGTGGTCTTAACTTGGTAATGGTTTCCAAGTGCCTTGTACTTATGAATTACTTTTGGCTTAGCTTTTTCATTTACATTGGACTTTGTTGTGGCTCGTTTGGTTAACCCCAGAGTGTATAGCGATATATGCTTCCATCAACAGTTTTTGAGAACCATAATTTTGCAATCACCAGACTTTAAGTCATGTATACATTGTGATTCAAAGACGAGCATCTCCACCACTCTGCTAAGGCAAACCACAAAAATTTGCTTATACAGTGACACGTTCCCTCTTATTACTGTATTCCCTTCCCTCTCTAGAGTGGGAATGGATAGAATAAGTGGGCTGTGGGGTCTTTTCCTCTGCCAATCTGCACTACCATCAAAAAGAGTTTGAGAAATACTCTTTTAGAACAATGACTCTCAACTGTAATCAGGTGGTATTAAATATCAGAACATGGAATGATATCATGTGGTCAGATCTTTTTTGTATCAAGAAAAATAGCCCAGCAAGAAACAATAATTTTGGGATACATAAAATTTCAACCAAAAACATATCACTAATGTTTTAAGTTATTAAACTAAACATGACTCTAACTTTTTTCCTACAAATATTTGTCTCCTCTTCCTTTATTCAGAGCACAAAACAAACATGTCACAAACTATTAGTGAATTACGAAATCAATGGGGTAGATGTTGAGTAGGTTTAGTGAGAGAGGATTTTTTTGTTTGTTTGTTTGTTATCTTGTTTGTTTGTTTTCTTGTTTGTTTGTTTTTCAGATAGCACAGCAGAATATAAACCAGAATTTACCTCCTGAAAATTGTTTCTGTGGCTGCATGTGCGCACGGGTGCACATTTCCTAGGCCACAATGTAAAATAAATTTCTGGCTGTGTGAGAAGGTCTTGGTTTAAAAATTTGAAAAACATTGCTCTAAACTAGTCCTTCTCAAATTTCATGGCATAAAAATTACCTGGAAGTCTTGTTAAAGTGCAATTTCTGATTTGGGAGTTTCTGGTTAGGGCATTACATTTTGCATTTCCAGAAATCAAAATTATTTTCATACTGCAGATCGGCAGGATCGGGTGGGTCATGGCAGCCTAGAATGACAGCGACGGCACAGATGCAGAGGAAGACCAGTCCTCCGCAAGATGGTGAGTCAAGTGTACATCCCTGTGCATCCTACTCAGGTTGCCCACGTACCCTGAGGAGCCTGCAGCCGCACACCCTGGCTAAGTATAGTCTGTCCTCCATTCAGAGGGTTCTACGACCCACATTCAGTGGAACCATATTTAGTTGAATTCCCAGATGCAGAACACACAGATAGGAAGGGTCAGTTTACTGAGGCATTTTATATAAGGGGCTTGAGCATTCCTAGATTTTCATATCTATTGCAGGAAAGAACGGGCAAGTCTTAGAGCCAAACCCCTACCAGTACCAGGGATGACTGTAGTTCTTTCTACCAGAGGTTGAGCCTTCCCTGCTGTCTGCTTTTCTTCCCTCTCCCTCCTCACATGTGTTATCAAAAAGTTGGGAAAGATTACTGGTCACAAGTCACCGACATGAAACAGGTCAAATTAGCTATAGGATTCAGAGATGCACTATTGGTGAGAACTTCAGTAAAGTCACTCTGATAGCTATTTCAACCCTGCTATTCACAAAATTTATTTATAACATAAATCTGTGTCTTGTTCCTCCTGGAGAGTCTTCAGTTCCTTCTCCAGTTTTGTAGACTTAGGACATGCTCTGCTTCCCTCCAGTCCTATTCTCCTCCCCTGCAGTTCCCAGAACCCAACTTGCCTTTTCAGTACATCTATTTGTTTGCACACTTTCCAGTGTGAAGTCTTTCTCCATCTGGTTAACTACTATTCATCTTCTAAGATGCCCATCTTAGAACTTCATTCTATTGATATAATTCCAAGGGAGCTATCACCACCTTCTGGGTGCAATCTTGGAAACTCTAAACCTAGGATTATATACCTTTCCTGGGTGCTCTTATAATATCTCTACCTCTTATTATGCCCTGTTAGTAATTGTCTACCTCCCTTCTCCAGATTGGGTACAGATGACAGGAAGGGCTTGCTTTAATGTCGCACAACCTTAGCACAGGTCCTGGTGTGCAAAAACAGGATGGAATATTGTTGAGTAGGGAACTTAACAAAAGAGTCAGCACTCTAAATCCTTCAGGGAATCAAAAACCTATTGACCACCATGGAACTCCCATAAAGCATAATGCGAAAATTCAGAACCTTAGCTTTCATTTTTGCCTTGTGCTATAGAGCTAACATTGCTAGAAATATCCTTTGGATAAGCTTCTTCCCTAAATAAATGACTCTAGATGATGGAAACTTTCATTTTGTTGTTAGCCTTTCAAAAACACAGGGTGAGGTTTACAAGTTTCTTTCCTTTCCTGTGTATACCTTGATATTTTTAAGGTGGGGTGTTCTGATTCATGGAGAGGTGTGAACAGAAATGAGCTCACCATGGGTGGGGTCAGTCTTAATTCTAAGACAGCCCATAGAGCCTGCCTTGAACCATTCCCTGATTCTCCTGCCAGGCAAAATATCTTTCTCTCTTCCTCTCCTCTCTAAAAGTAAAGGAAGAGAAAAACACCCAAAAGCTCCCTTTTATCAAAAACTGCAATAACTGTGCGGCACTGGGCTGATTATGATGATATTTATGAGACTTTCTCAATCTACACCTTCCACAGATGTAGAAAATTATTTCACATTCATCCGAAAACAATGAAAGGCATCCAGATAAGTTTCTTAGCATGACAGAGAAGTCACTCCTAAAATGAATTTTTGTGTCTTGCTTTTAGGCAGAGATGATTTTTCTGGAAATGAATAGTTTAGATATTTGTATTGCTCTCTCCTCAAAGTGCTTAGAGATCACTAAATGCTAAGTAAATATTGTGAAATGACCCTTAACTCAAGTTAACTGATTTATTTTATGACATACTGCCTGAAATCTACCTTCCAATGAAAGATGGGAGATGAGTACACTTTCTCTTTGCCTACTAGCAAGCCTCCATTTTTTCCCTTGAATTCTTCTGAGTTTATCAACTCTAAAATATTTTGCCTTAGAATAAGATTAGTTTCCAAGTAGATGCTCATTGTTTTTAAGTCAAAGCTATATTTAGTTAAGTGATGAAAATCCTATCCATCAGTTACTCTTCTTATTCTATAAATACATATGAGAGAGAGTTTGACTTTGTCAATTTCTCAGTAATCATAGAATAGGATTTGTCCTAAATTCCAAAAATGGCTTCAGAAAGATTCGTCAAACACCCACTAAACCCTGTTGAGTGCTACTGAGTTCTTAATTTCACAACAAAAAAAAGTTAGGAGAAGTAAAAAATTGAATAGAAAGAAAAAAGCTTACCAAAAAAATTAAAAACTTGTCAAGTTGTACAATTAAGACATAGCAGGAATAGCACACATTGGAAGGACAGAGTTTTGTAGTTGTTGGTTTTGCAGAATAAAACTCTAAGAACAGGTTTATTTATTATCAGGTTTGTGGCGGTTGCCATCCTTTCTAAAGTAATGTTTCTATGTATACGGAAACAAGTAGCTTCCTGTATGAAAACTGCATTTTTTCCCACAGCCCAGGAGTTTCATTGCTTATATATGAATGTGAATTAATATAGCCCAGAATTGTTATTAATGCTTGATTTACGTATCTACTCTGCCAAACTATGTAGCCCTATTCTTTCTAAACTCAGTTGCATGCTTGTCCTTATGTCACTTGGGAGAAATTCAAGAGGAACTTAGGACTTTTGCCAAATTCTCTAAATTCTTAAATTCAAACATTTCAAGCAAGATAAAGCAGGAAATCCAGAGGGCATCCTCTGAGCAGGAAAACACCTCATAGTCAAAGGCAAGTAATAAGGCAAGCCCTTGTTTCAGAGCACTTTGACTGGGCTGTGAGCAAGATGGCATGCAAGATTGTTAAAGAAAATTCCTTCACAAAGCAACCTGAGAGGACTTTGAATATCAGTTTCCATCACATGGCTCGGTAGGGACGTTCGCGGGTCCAGAGAGTAGAACTAAGATGACCTTCTACCAAGGGACCTAGGTCAGTGCTATTCAAAGTTTGTTCAGGCACTAATGCTGGCCTTTCAACTGCTATTACCTGTCCATAGTGACAGAAGTATAGAAATTGAAAGAAAGCATTTTAAAACTCTCTAGCTGTGTTCCCTCCATTGTATAAATCCCAGCATTATCTTATTCAATCTGTCTCCCAGAGTAATGGAAATCAAAACAAAAATAAACAAATGGGACTTAACTAAACTCAAAAGCTTTTCCACAGCAAAGGAAGCATAAGCAAAATGACAACCCACAGAATGGCAGAAAATATTTGCAGATGATGCAACCAACAAGGGATTAGTCTCTACAGTTTACAAACAGCTCATGCAGTTTAATATCATCAAAACAAATAATGCAGTCAAAAAATGGACAGAAGACCTAAGTAGAGACCTCTGCAAAGAAGACATACAGATAGCCTAGAGGCACATGCAAAGATATTCAACATCTAATTATTAGGGAAATACAAGTTAAAACTACAATGATATATCACCTCACAGCAATCAGAATAGGTCTCATCAAAAAAAAGTCCATAAACAATAAATGGTAGAGAGAGTGTAGAGAGAAGGGAACCCTTTTATATTGTTGATGGGAATGCAAATTGGGGAAGCCACTATGGAGAACAGTATGGAGGTTCCTTAAGAAATAAAAAATGGAGCTACCATATGATCCCACAACCCAACTCCTGGACATATATTCAGCGAAAAACATAATTGAAAAGGATACCTGCTCCCCAATGTCCATTGCACTGCTATTTACAATAGTCAAGACATGGAGACAGTCTAAATATTCATCACAGAAGAGTGGATAAAGAAGATGTGGTGTATATATATACACAATGGAATATTACTCAACCATTAAGAAGAAAGAGATGCCATTTGCAGCAACAGGCTGGACCTAGAGATTGTCGTAATGAGTGTAGTAATTCTCCAAGCCAGACTTCAGCAATATGTGAACCGTGAACTCCCTGATGTTCAAGCTGGTTTTAGAAAAGGCAGAGGAACCAGAGATCAAATTGCCAACATCCACTGGATCATGGAAAAAGCAAGAGAGTTCCAGAAAAACATCTATTTCTGCTTTATTGACTATGCCAAAGCCTTTGACTGGGTGGATCACAGTAAACTGTGGAAAATTCTGAAAGAGATGGGAATACCAGACCACCTGACCTGCCTCTTGAGAAATCTGTATGCAGGTCAGGAAGCAACAGTTAGAACTGGACATGGAAAAACAGACTGGTTCCAAATAGGAAAAGGAGTGCGTCGAGGCTGTATATTGTCACCCTGCTTATTTAACTTCTATGCAGAGTACATCATGAGAAATGCTGGACTGGAAGAAACACAAGCTGGAATCAAGATTGCTGGGAGAAATATCAATAATCTCAGATATGCAGATGACACCACCCTTATGGCAGAAAGTGAGGAGGAGCTAAAAAGCCTCTTGTTGAAAGTGAAAGAGGAGAGTGGAAAAGTTGGCTTAAAGCTCAACATTCAGAAAACGAAGATCATGGCATCTGGCCCCATCACTTCATGGGAAATAGATGGGGAAACAGTAGAAACAGTGTCAGACTTTGTTTTTTTGGGCTCCAAAATCACTGCAGATGGTGACTGCAGCCATGAAATTAAAAGGCGCTTACTCCTTGGAAGAAAAGTTATGACCAACCTAGATAGTATATTCAAAAGCAGAGACATTACTTTGCCGACTAAGGTCCGTCTAGTCAAGGCTATGGTTTTTCCTGTGGTCATGTATGGATGTGAGAGTTGGACTGTGAAGAAGGCTGAGCGCCGAAGAATTGATGCTTTTGAACTGTGGTGTTGGAGAAGACTCTTGAGAGTCCCTTGGACTGCAAGGAGATCCAACCAGTCCATTCTGAAGGAGATCAACCCTGGGATTTCTTTGGAAGGAATGATGCTAAAACTGAAGCTCCAGTACTTTGGCCACCTTATGCGAAGAGTTGACTCACTGGAAAAGACCCTGATGCTGGGAGGGATTGGGGGCAGGAGGAGAAGGGGACGACCGAGGATGAGATGGCTGGATGGCATCACAGACTCAATGGACGTGAGTCTGAGCGAACTCCGGGAGTTGGTGATGGACAGGGAGGCCTGGCGTACTGCGATTCATGGGGTCGCAAAGAGTCGGACACGACTGCGCGACTGAACTGAACGAACTGAAGTCAGGCAGAGAAGGAGAAGTATCATATGATATTGCTTATATACGGAACCTAAAAAAAAAAAAGTGATACAAACGAACTCATTTACAAAGCAGAGAATGAACTTATGGTCACTACAGGAATAGGTGGGCTGTGGGGCGAGGATAGTTAAGGAGGGCTTCCAGGGTGACTCACACAGTAAAGAATCTGCCTACAATGGAAGAGACCAGAGTTTGATCCCTGAGTGGGGAAGATCCCCTGGAAGAGGAAATGGCAACCCACTTCAGTATTCTTACCTGGAGAATCCCATGGACAGAGGAGCCTGGCAGGCTGTAGCCCATGGGGTCACAAAGAGTCGGGCATGACTAAGTGACTAACATTTACTTGCTTTGGGACTGGCATGTTGCACACTGCTATATTTAAAATGGATAACCAAAAGGGACCTACTATATAGCACAGGGATCTCTGCTCAATATTCTGTAACAACCTAATTGAGAAAAGTGTTTGAGAAATAATAGATACATGTGTATGTACAGCTGAATCACTTTGCTGTATACCTGAAGTTAACACAATACAGTTAATCAACTCTGCTGTGCTGTTCTGTGCTCAGTTGCTTCAGTCATGCCCAACTGTTTGCGACTCTAGGGTCTGTAATCTGCCAGGCTCCCCAGTCCACAGGATTCTCCAGTCAAGAATACTGGAGTGGCTTTATACTCTCTCCTGCAAGGGATCTTCTCGACCCAGGATGAAACCCACGTCTCCTGCATTACAGGCAGATTCTCTACTGCTGAGCTTCCCGGGAAGCCCTAGTCAACTGTGGTCCAATGTAAAAAGGTTAAAAAATAATAAATTTTTTGACTGAACATGATTAAATAAATTAAAACTTTTTAGTGAATTGCTTTTCCTGATCAGACTTGTGTTTATGCATCTTTTCTTTCTTTGGAAACAAAGACTAAAACCTGGTCTTTCACATTAGATGCAGTTCGAGAAATGTTCCCTGAGGCACTTGTAGATTGCAGCCATCCATGTGTCACTGGGATGGGCATGTCTCTGGAAAAGAGCTACTCAGACACAGAATAGACGGTTGTTGCATAGGGAGTCCCCACTGTTTGAAGTCTTCCTAAAGCAAGTCACCCATCAGGAAGGATGGTGCCACCACTGCTGCCTGGTAAGCATCAAAAGAATGTCGGAAACTTTTTACATTTCATCTTCATTTGAGAGAGAGAGAAAAAAAATAATCATTCTTACTAGGAAGTGATATTAGACTGCCTCTCCCTGCCGACCACTGCAAATTAGACAGGGACTCAAGACAATTTGAAGAACAAAAAGCTCTAAACTGGTATCTGGCCCTCAAAGTTTCTTCCGGAGAGAGTGGCTTGGTAAAAGATGCTTCATTTTGCAGAATTATAAATAAGATCAAGAACATAGTGGGTGGAAGTATGTGTTATTTCAGCAAAAAGGTAAACTTAGACTATTTAAACAATTTTCACAGATAATCATCTTAGGTAGTGGATCTGGAGACTGCTATTAAAGAGTTACTGCTTAAAGATGTTTCTTCAAAGTCCTATTCCCCTATTAGAATAAGGAGAAAGTCACAAAATAGAATATGTATGAGCTGGAAGAATTCAAACCCTCGAAGACTATGTCAGCAGGGTCTAGACTGGCAACGTTAAGTCTGCTTGCTGAAAGCCAAGCCATTTTCAATGCTATAAGACATTGTCAAAGAAAGCTATGAAGGATTTGCATTTGGCCTCATAGAACATTTTTTTCCATTTAGAATGACTCTCCAGATGACTTTAAGTACATCTTAAATTCCATCTTATATCCATTAAAATACATCTTATATACCAATTTATTTTGATTTTCAGAAATAATCAGTACAGCTCAAAGATGAGGATTAAGCTTAAGGTTCTCCATGATATCTTTGAGAATCTGAAAAGGAAAAGGATGCTGAATGTCATATCTGCACAAATTTATTAGTTCTAATTGCCTGGAGATATCAAAACTAACCATAGAAGGAAATATCTAGAAGTCTACTGGGCACTGACTTTCTCTTTCTAAAGTGGAATATCCAGACAGGAACTGCAATCTAATGATTTTATTAAATGGACACTTGAGACTTCTATGAGCATGTTGTTAGAGTCACTGAGGGAAGTATTGTGTATTCTGCAACTTCACACCCAGGTGGGACTCCGAAGATACTGTGAAACATCTTGGATTCACCATTCCCATTGGATCCTTAGTAAGTCATGATACGAAATTTGCCAGAAATGTGACTGAAAGCTTAGACTGTACAGTGATATATGTTCTGGCATTAGCTGTGAATTGGGGGTTGGTGGAGCTCCTCCATGAGCCAGGAAGTAAAGGACATAAAATCCTACTTTGCTTTGTCTGCAAATCTAACCAATACTGAATAGAAACAGCCACATAATGAAATGAGACCATACAGCATTTGTTAGCTTCATAAACTGGCCTCATTCATAAAAACTAAAATAGCAAAGAAGTGGAAATCTACTTCCCACTAAGTGATTGGAGAAAAAATCAGAGCTGCTGATAAACAATGTGCAATAAATTTTATCAACTGAGAAACTGTTAAGACAAGTAAACAAGAGATGTCTAGCTTTAATGATGGGTCAATAATTTGAGCATTAGTAAAAAAAAAAAAAAGAAGAAGAAGAAATTTTAAAAAATTCACCAACAATAGGACAATTCCTTCTATGTCAAATTCATGGACTTGGTTGATTATTTCCTTCCCCATTTTAGGGAAGTTTTCAACTATTATCTCCTCAAGTATTTTCTCATGGTCTTTCTTTTTGTCTTCTTCTGGGACTCCTATAATTCGAATGTTGGAGTGTTTCATATTGTCCTGGAGGTCTCTGAGATTGTCCTCATTTCTTTTAATTCATTTTTCTTTTTTCCTCTCTGATTAATTTATTTCTACCATTCTATCTTCTATTTCACTAATTCTATCTTCTGCCTCCATTATTGTACTATTTGTTGCCTCCAAAGTGTTTCTGATCTCATTTTTTGTGTTATTCATTATATATTGACTTTCTTGCATCTTCTCAATCTTTGTCTCCAGCTATTTATCTGTGATTCCATTTTGATTTCAAGATTTTGGATCATTTTCACTATCAATATTCGGAATTCTTTCTCAGGTAGATTCCCTATCTCTTCCTCTTTTGTTTGGTTTGGTGGGCATTTCTCCTGTTCCTTTACCTGCTGGGTATTCCTCTGTCTCTTCATCTTGGTTATATTGCTGGGTTTGGGGTGGCCTTTCTATATTCTGGGAATTTGTGGAGTTCTCTTTATTATGGAGTTTCCTCACTGTGGGTGGGGTTGTATCAGTGGCTTGTCAAGGTTTCTTGGTTAGGGAAGCTTGTGTCAGAGTTCTGGTGGGTGGAGCTGGATTTCTTCTCTCTGGAGTGCAATGAAGTCAAATTCAAAAGCTCAATGAAACACTGTAGTTCAGGGACATTAATGAAAAAGATATCCCTTTTGATGAGACTACACCACCAGTACTGGAGATACCCTGGTCAAAGCAAGCCACCCTTATTATGTTTATCTGTCATTCAAATGCATAGATTAAAACTGTATTCAAATTGCTCATGTGTTTTCTTATCATAGGAAAATAATGATAATGGAAAGAATAAACATTGTGATTTTCAGTTTTGACAGGAGATGTGTTTTTCTTCAACAAGTATTTAGGGGGGAAATTACATTTTTTCTTCCTCTTTCTCCTTATCCCTCTCCTCTTCCTTCTTGTCTTCCTATTCCACCTTAGAAAGATGTCAGCCCTAGAAGCTTCCTGGGTTTGAGAAAGCTTTTGAGAGAGTCTGTTGAAAACATTACTTTAAAAAATAAAAATGAATATTCAACATCAGTTGTGAACTCATCCGCCTCCAAAACCAAGCATGTAAAGTCTCTCTCTTGGACCACTGTTGACTAGTTACCAAAGAAATCTTTGCACCTCCCTTCATTTCCATAACTTTATAGACAAACCTGGACAAGATTTTTCCCTTCTTTGCCTCTTGGTGCACTCTGTCCAGTAAACAAAATCTCCACCCATCAAAAAGAGGAAGAACATAGACAAATATTGTACTAAATGATGTTTCACTCTAGATATATCAGTAGATGATTTGTAAATGTCAGAGAATGTCTCTGATTCCAGAGAAGCCCAAAAGACAGGGGGATGACAGAAAAGGAGTGAAGAATTACACTGTAACTATGAATATCAGTTTCACAAAGCGCTCTGTTTCTGAACTTGAATAAGTTCATTTAAACTCCCTGCTTGCATTTTACCACCCAGACTGGAGGAACTAATTCAAAACAGAAATAATCTGAGAACCCCACTGAGGTTAGTGTTTCTAAAATGCTTCACACTGTAAAAAAGGGAAGTCAAGGTGACAAACGCTATCACTGTCCACTCCTGCCACGTTTCAAATTGACCTCTAACCTTTGATACAATGGAGTGTGAAACCAGCTTTAAGATGTAGCTAATGCCAAACTGGCTTCAGGGGAAAATAGAGAAAGTAAGGCAGAATGAGTTAAGCTCTAGCATATCACAATTTCACAGGCGAACCAAAAGTAGTACAAACTCAAATTGTAGGGTGTAGAGAGCCTCAGCTTTGGAGTCAGTCTCCTGGCTAGTGGAAAGAGGAGCTTGTTTACATCTGCAAGTTAACTCTTAGGTAAGGCTTCCCTGGTGGCTCAGGGGCAAAAGAATCCAACTGCCATGCAGGAGATGCTGGAGCCCCAGTTTCAACTCTTGAGTCAGGAAGTTCCCCTAGGTTGGGTAGATCTCCTGGAGGAAGAAATGGCAACCCACTCCAGTATTCTTACCTGGGAGATCTCATGGATAGAAGAGCCGGGCGGGCTATGGTCCATAGGGTTGTAAAGAGTCAGACATGGCTGAGCACACACACACAGGACAAGACCAGGCAACAGTACGCCAGCTACTGATGTTTAGTTGCTCAGTCATGTCTGACTCTTTTGCAACCCCACAGACTGTAGCCTGCCAGGGCTCCTGTGGCCATGAAATTCTCCAGCCAAGAATACTGGAGTGGGTTGCCATTTCCTTTTCCAGGGAATATTCCCTACCCAGTTATCGAACTCTCGCCTCCTGACTGCAGGTGGATTCTTTTCCACTGACCCACCAGGGAAGACCTCCAGCTACTGCTAAAGGTGTGCCTCTCCAGTTAACGAGTTCAACTAACCATAAAAATAATATGATAGAATTGCAGCTCACAATGATCCCAACGACGTGTCCTGAGATGCGCTAAGCGCTTGGTATGCACCACCTCACATTCATCTCCACACTGCACAGTAAGAGAGGGTGTGTTTTTATTCCTATTTTACACAGAAGATATATAGATGCTAAGTACAGTGCTTGGGGCCACTTGGAAGGTAATTAGGGAATGCAGGGACCAAACTCATGTCACCCGACCCCATGGAACAAAAACCAAGACAAACTATCTATTCTGGGGCAAAAAAGGCTTGGTTGGCAACCAGCAGATGCTCAGTTTAGATACAGTGCTTCTTTCAAAATTTGTCTGGCTCTCTGAAATCATTGACCTTTCAACATTCTATGACTCCCAAAGCTGTAGCTTAAAGAGCTGGTTTTTTGGTTTTGTTTTTATAGAAACATACAGGTTGCAGATGAATAAGTAGCACTCATTGCATCTTCTCTGCAAAATTCTCACTTAAGTCTACCATACTCTCAGCCATACTTTCATACTGTTAAGGATTTCTTTAAGAATGTTATTACCTCTGATGCCCCCCAGGCTGTATTTCCACTGTCCACCTTCATTTTTATTCTTGTCTTTCAGATTAAAGAAGAAGGAGGTTTTTTTTTTTTTTTTTTCCTGGAGAAGAAAGATTGGCTTCCAAACAACTTTGGTCAGTGAGACACAGCATCTCTCATTCTGCCCTGGTAGACACAAGGCTTAGTAGCCTCCCTCTGTGTTCCCAAACTGCCCCAAATACTGTTGACAGCTTTAAAAAGATTCCAAACAAACATAACACTCCCCCTAAGCTCCTTTTTTTCCTTTTTGGCTGCTTTTTTCTGCTTCTCCATATCCTTCATTTCATTTCCAAAAGATCCTGGAGAAAACTACTTCTAGTTAATTAGAAATTTGAGGAACATTTCATCTAGAAACCAAAAGAGTTTTTTTATTAAAAAATAATAATAACCTGTCAGCTTAAAGGGAGGGCTTTTTCAAAACTGACTTAATTTTTATTTAATTTTTGGCTGTGCTCGGTCTTTGCTGCTGCACAGGTTTTTCTCTAGCTGTGGCGAGTGGGGGCTGCTTTCTAGCTGCAGTGCACGGCTTTCTCATTGTGGGGCTCCTCGTATGGCAGAGCACAGGCTTTAGGAGAGTAGGTTTCAGTAGTTGCAGCTCCCAGGTCTAAAGCACAGGCTTGATAGTTGTGGTGCTTGGGCTAAGTTGCCCCTGGGTATGTGGGATCTTCCCGGACCAGGAAACAAACCTCTGTCTCCTGCACTGGCAGAAGGATTCTCTACCACTGAGCCACCAAGGAATCCCAAGGGAGAGTTTTTTAACACAATGACTCACATTTCTGTGGCCAAAATCTTCTTTGCTGATCATGACAATCTCCCTATTCAGGAAATGGTGTTTGAGATTTTATTCTTTATCACAACTCTGTTTTAGCTGCTGCAGACATAAAAACAGGAGAGAGTGACTCCCTGTACTCCCAATTCCCTATGAAGTGTTGATAAGAAATTATTGATCATGTGCTCTGTAAGAAGTTGTCTTGTTTCTCCTATTAAAACACCCTCTTCTGCATTAACGACTCTTATTTACCACTCTGGTCAATGTTAAGGGAAATCAGCAAGGGAAAGACCAGAATAATGGCCCCCACCAATTAAGTGCATAACCTGAAGTGAAAGTGAAAGTCGCTCAATTGTGTCCAAATCTTTGCAAGCCCATGGACTATACAGTCCATGGAATTCTCCAGGCCAGAATACTGGAGTGGGTAGCCTTTCCCTTCTCCAGGGGATCTTCCCAACCCAGAAATCAAACCCAGGTCTGCTGCATTGCAGGCAGATTCTTTACGAGCTGAGCCAACATAATCCTCAGTATTTATGAATATGTCATGTTAGGTGACAAGGAAAAAAATGAAGGTTGCAGATGGAATTAGGCTTGCTATCAGCTAACCTTGAGATTATCCTGGATTATCTGGAAGAACTGGAAGTAAAAGTGCTGTTTGCTTAGTCAGGTCTGATTCTTTATGATCCCATGGACTGTAGCCGCCAGTATTCTCTGTCCACGGAATTCTCCAGGCGAGAATACTGGAGTGGATAACCATTCCCTTCTCCAGGGTATCCTCCCGACCCAAGGATTTGGGTTTCCTCCACTGGAGGCAGAATCTTTACACTCTGAGCCAGGTCCAGTGTAACCACAAGAGATTTTTAGAAGTGGAGAAAGAAGGCAGAAGAAAAGTCCAAGTCAGAGAAAGAAATGCAATGATGGAAGCTGAAGTGGTGGTGATAAAATGTGAAAAGGAACCAATACTATTACTTTGAAAATGGAAGAAAGCCATGAAGCAAAAAATGTCAATAGCTGGATAAAGCAAGGAAACAGATTTTGCCCTACAACCTCCAAAAAGAAACCCAGGCCTGCCTGCCAACACCTTCATTTTCACCTAGTAAGACCCACATCAGACTTCTGGTCTACAAAATTAAAACAACATTATGTTGTCTTAAGCTACAAAACTGTGATAATTCATTAAGTTTCCATAGAAAACTAATAATCAGGAACTTCTAAAAGATACCAAATGGTGAGCAATATTCCATTTTACAAACATATACGTACCACATCTTCCTTATACATTCATCTGTTAATGGTCACTGGAGATGTTTCCAAACCCTAGCTATTGTAAATAGTACTGGAATGAATACTGGGGTTCAAGCATCTTTTTGAATTACAGTTTTCTCAGGGTATATGCCCAGTAGTGGGATTCCACCAACCAAGCATATATATGCAGGGCAGAAGGGGTCGTCCATGTAAAGGGAATATCTCATAATGAAAAGAGGGGCTGCAATGGTGTTTTCCCACGTGTGTAGTGTGACTAGGCCATAAACTCCCCTTTGGGTATAAGGAATGCTTTGCCATATACATATGTATACATATATATATTGCCATATTGTTGTTTTAGTTGCTAAATCATGCCAAATCTTTTTGGACCCTGTGGACTATGGCCTGTGGCTCATCAGGCTCCTCTGTCCATGGGATTTCACAGACCAGAATACTGGAGTGGGTTGCCATATATATATATATATATATAATGGTGAAAAGCCTAGGTTTAGAAGTCAGACCAAACTAGTTAACAAACACCGCTAACATGTAATTATCCTCTTTATTCTGGGGTGTGGATTGCTTGAGAAATAAAATTTTTCTAACCCCATCTTCTTGTTCTCCACCTCTCAGGCATAAGAAAGGGGAGATGGAGGATTTTTTTTTTTCAATTCAGATTCTCACTCCTAAGCCTGGCAAGAAACAAAGAGTTCTAGGTGGAAGATGGCATTGTTTACTGCTCCTGAAATTCACTCATTGCTTTGATCAAAGGGTCAGATAATCCAAACTCTTTAAACAGAGAAAAAACTCCTAATTTCCAGTCCTTATAGAAAAACATACATTAAATGCCACTTTTAGTATTAGCGAGTACTATTTCTCAAGCCCTGTGTAAAGAAAACAGGTTTTCAAATATGGCATCCTCTCATTTGCCAGTTTTGCTAATGGAAAAGAAAGAGGAGGTGGAAAAAGTCATTCAGATTAGCTATGATGGAGCCCACTACTCTCTATATGCTTTCTACCTATGAGACAAAATCATTTAGAAGATATTTTTCTAAGGGAATATCAATCAGTTCCAATAAACAAGAGTTCTCTTTACTTCATATTGTTAAAATCTTTTCTTCCTTAGATACACAGCAAAAGACATAGGAATATATTTCGTAAGAAAGTTAAGAAAGTAGTCGAAGGATATTCATAGAAAAGGAGGATCCAGGTGCCACGCAAGCTGCATAAGGCCCTTTTGTATCCCAGGGGTGTCTGGGAAAGCCACATGTGTATGTTGCAATGTCATTGCGTCATTGCTCCTCTGAATCTGAGGGGAGGGATTTTGCTCTACATAAATTGTGGTCACAGAGACTAACTGAGCTCACTTCTGCTACATTTGTGGCCAGGAAAAGAATACACATAATTATGCATCTTTGTTGGCCGTGCACGGAAACAAATCCTGGAAATAAAACCAACTTCTCTATCAAGTTCTCCAAGACACATCCATCAAATTTACGAGACCTCAAGAGTGTGAATGTGGAAATTCAGGCACGGTGCTTCCTCTGAAATGATTCCCCAAGGTGTGTGGGTCAACAGAGAATGGAATCCTTCGCTGCGTGACTCAGAGCTAGGAGAAAGAATCTGGGTAGAACATCGTGAATGAAGGACTGCCTCAGTCACTCTGTGCATCTGCAACAACTGTTCTGGCACCCGGCTATATAGTCCACAAAGACCTAATTTAATGCTGTGAATACACAACATGGTGTGTGTATCTGTGTATGCTTTTAATGACCTCCACACAGGCTACTATTTTATCGTGGCTTCCAGCAGAGAGAGAGGGAAAAACAAGATTCAACTATAGAAGCAGACTATATTTAATATTTCTGTTAGTTTTCTGTCTGCCAGTCTGGCAGATTGGCCCAATTGGAAAAACAACATCTATGATTGCTGAAACAGTTCCTGGCTACATTTGGCACTCTTAATCACTGAATGACACAGAAATCCCTGTCTGCAAATCTAAGGCAAAAGAGGCCAGCCTTTGTATATCACCAAGACTTATCTGTTTGTCTTTATTTCAAAGTCCAGATTCTAAGGTCATTACTCAATTCAATAGCATAGCCGTTCACAGCATTTCACAAAAACAATGCAAACTCTATGCAAATCCTAGGGTTAACTGGATGTCATCAGTACCATGCCACTATAAAAAATGAATCTGTCTCCTGTTCTCTGTTTTGTTTTTCTAGGTCAAGAAAAAAAAAAAAACTCTCTCATTCAATCCACTCAAACTCTACTTTTAATATTAAAATAATTTTTCTATATGTTGATACACAGCAAATAAGAAAAATGAAATTAACATCATGTGCTTTTGATTACTATTTGGCCAACAAAATTTATAAATGGGGTGAAGAAAAAAAAATGTTTCAAAGTTCTGAACTTAAATTGGAAGTGCCAAGTATGAAACTTAGTAGCTGGGTGAGATTTGACAGCTCACTCAGCCTTCTGAGTCACTCAGTCTTACATTATTGGAAAATCAAGTGGGATTCCATGTGAGGGAGCTGTTGGTAAATCACAGCTTGCTATTCAAATGTAACATATTATACTATAAACTGAAGAGTAGACACCTAATCTGGGGGAACTACTTAAATCAAAGTTGAACATTTGAACAAATCCATAATTCTTAACAAGACAAAACAAACAAAAAAACCTTTATCAGTGTCTATATAAGCTCCTGTTGAGTGAAGAAACTGTAATATTTGGTCCCACATCAAATTATGTCCTGAAAAATTCAACAGAATGTGAATGAAAGTTTTGTTTCTATGCAAGAAATCCTGGCAATTAGGACATCTTTTTTCTCAGCACATCAACATTCCATACCACAAATTACTGGCATGGACTGCCTGCAGAATCAGCTACCTCACCCTTAACACTTTGGCTGCCAGTAATGGGGAATGGAGCTCCCCTGGTGGCTCAGTGGTAAAGAACCCACCTGCCAAAGCAGAAGATACCAGAGATATGGGTTCAGACCCTGGGTAGGGAACATCCCTGGCAACCCTCTCCAGTACTCTTGCCTGGGAAATCCCACAGACAGAGGAGCCTGGTAGGCTACAGTTCATGGGGTCCCAAAGACTTAAGCAACAACAACTTTCCAATGGGGAATACACATTATCAGCAGAGACGGAGCAGCCCAGGGGACAGCACTGGTAGAAGACTGATGCCATCTTGAGTGAGGCCTTGAATTGGTTTTAAGAAGAAAACATGGCCTTTAAAGTCAGACCATAGTCATTCCAGTTTGGGTTACATTGTTTTCTTTTTTCCATGTATACAGTGGCATAATAATTACATATAGGATAGCAGTATTATTGACAAGCATCATAAGATGAATTAAGAAGAGTGTGCCAATGTCCAGCACATAGAAATGTATGTGTTAGTCCCTAAGTCCAGCCAGACTCTTTTCAACTCATGGACTGTAACTCGACAGGCTCCTCTGTCCATGAGATTCTCTAGGCAAGAACACTGGAATGGGTTGCCAGTACCTTCTCCAGGGAATCTTCCCAACCCAGGGATTTAACCCAGGTCTCCCACACTGGAGGCAGATTCTTCACCATTTGAGCCACCAGATAAGACAAAATGATTGACATTAATATTATCAACTGTGAGCTTATTTTTTGGAACATCCTTATGTCCTTTTCATCATAGGGAAGTAGAAGGCAAAAGTAGGAAATCAAAAGATACCTGTAGTAACAGGCAAGTTTGGCCTTGAAATACAAACTGAAGCAGGGAAAAGATTAACACAGTTTTGCCAAGAGAATGCACTGGTCATAGCAAACATTCTCTTCTAACAACACAAGGGATGGCTCTACACATGGACATCACCAGATGGTCAATACTGATTATATTCTTTGCAGCTAAAGATGGAAAAGCTGTATACAGTCAGCAAAAACAAGAGTGGGAGATGACTGTGGCTCAGATTATTAACTCCTTATTGCAAAGTTTGTACAGGAGACAGGGAGCAAGACCATCCCCAAGAAAAAGAATGCAAAAAAGCAAAATGGCTGTCTGAGGAGGCCTTACCAATAGCTGAGGAAAGAAGAGAGGCTAACGGCAAAGGAGAAAAGGAAAGATATACCCATTTGAATGCAGAGTTCCAAAGAATAGCAAGGAGAGATAAGAAAGCCTTCCTCAGCGATCAATGCAAAGAAATAGAGGAAAACAATAGAATGGGAAAGACTAGAGATCTCTTCAAGAAGATTAGAGACACCAAGGGAATATTTCATGCAAAGATAGGCTCGATAAAGGACAGAAATAGTATGGACCTAACAGAAGCAGAAGATATTAAGAAGAGGTGGCAAGAATACACAGAAGAACTGTACAAAAATGATCTTCAGATAATCATGATGGATCACTCACCTAGAGCCAGACATCCTGGAATGTGAAGTCAAGTGGGCCTTAGGAAGCATCAATATGAACAAAGCTAGTGGAATGATGGAATTCCTGTGGAATTATTTCAAATCCTGAAAGATGATGCTGTGGAAGTGCTGCACTCAATATGCCAGCAAATTTGGAAAACTCAGCAGTGGCCACAGGACTGGAAAAGGTCAGTTTCATTCTAATCCCAAAGAAAGGCAATGCCAAAGAATGTTCAAACTACCGCACAATTTCACTCATCTCACACACTAGAAAAGAAATGCTCAAAATTCTCCAAGCCATGCTTTAACAGTACATGAACTGAGAACTTCCAGATGGTCAAACTGGATTAGAAAAGGCAGAGGAACCGGAGATCATATTGCCAACATCCGTTGGGCCATCAAAAGAACAGGAGAGTTCCAGAAAAATGTCTACTTCTGCTTTATTGACTACACCAAAGCCTTTGATTGTGTGGATCTGAACAAACTGTGGAAAATTCTTAAAGAGATGGGAATGCCAGACCACCTGACCTGTCTCCTGAGAAATCTGTATGCAGATCAAGAAGCAGCAATTAGAACTGGACATGGAACAGTGGACCGGTTCCAAATCAGGAAAGAGGTAGGTCAAGGCTGTATATTGTCACCCTGTTTATTTAACTTATATGCAGAGTACATCATGAGAAACGCTGGGCTGGATGAAGCACAGGCTGGAATCGAGATTGCCAGGAGATACATCAACAACCTCAGATACACAGATGAAACCACATTTACAGCAGAAAGCAAAGAAGTGCTAGAGAGTCTCTTGGTGAAAGTAAAAGAGCCAGCTTAAAATTTAACATTCAGAAAACTAAGATCATGGCATCCAGTTCCATCACTTCATGGCAAATAGATGAGGAAACAATGGAAACAGTAACAGACTTTATTTTCTTGCGCTCCAAAATCAATGCATATGGTGACTGCAGCTGTGAAATTAAAAGATGCTTGCTCCTTGGAAGAAAAGCTATGACCAACCTAAATAGCATATTACAAAACAGAGACATTACTTTGCCTACAAAGGTCCATCTAGTCAAAGCTATGGCTTTTCCAGTAGTCATGTATGATGTGAGATTTGGAGTATAAAAAAAAAGCTGAGTGCCAAAGAATTGATGCTTTGAACTGTGGTGTCTTGAGAGTCCCTTGGACTGCAAGGAGATCGAACCAGTCAATCCTAAAGGAAATCAGTCCTAAATATTGATTGGAAGGACTGATGCTGAAGCTGAAACTCCAATACTTTGTCTACCTGATGTGAAGAACTGACTCCTTGGAAAAGTCCCTGATGCTGGGAAAGAGTGAGGGGATGACAGAGGATGAGATGGTTTGATGGCATCATCAACTTGATAGACATGAGTTTGAGTGAACTCCGGGAGTTGGTGATGGACAGGGAAGCCTGGTGTGCTACAGTCCATGGGCTCGCAAAGAGTTGGACATGACTGAGTGACTGAACTGACTGACTGACATGTATCTAACCAGTCTTCTAATCCTGTCAGACTAATCTCCAAAGTCCTCCCTCAGAGTCCAGTTCCTTCTCTTGCCCTTCCTCTGCTCTGCTGGGACCTCATTACTGCTCTTCTCCTCAGCTTCCTGGTCTCTACTTCCATCCCTGCATGTGCTACACTCTCACTCCTTACCCAGGTCAGAGCAAGACCCAGTCCATGGGTGCCATGACCAAAGCGTCGCATTAACCTAAAAGTGCAAATTTCTCACTGTTAAATACTGTTCACTTGGCAGACTGACTCAGGTAACCTTTCAGTCTCACAGTCAGGGTCTCCCTCTGAATGCCCATTTTGCACCGAAGACTTCACTCTCACTTTTCCTTTCATGCGTTGGAGAAGGAAATGGCAACCCACTCCAGCATTCTTGCCTGGAAAATCCAGGGACGGGGGAGCCTGGTGGGCTGCCATCTATGGGGTCGCACAGAGTCAGACACAAATGAAGTGACTTAGCAGCCGCAGCATACTCATTCATGCCTGCTAAGTCACTTCAGTTGCGTCTGACTCTTTGCAACTCTATGGACCATAGCCTACCATGCTCTTCTGTCTATGGGACTCTCCAGGCAAGAATACTGGAGTGGGTTGCCATGCCTCTTCCAGGGGATCTTCCAATCCAGGAATAAACCCACAGCTCTTATATCTCCTGCCTTGGCAGGCAGGTTGTTTACCACTAGCGCCACCTGGGAAGCCCTAAGTATACACAGAACTATACACCGAAGTTCAATGGGAACCTCATCCCTTCCACAGACACAAGATGACAGAGAGGGTGTGTGGCTAATCCAGGCAAGCAGACAGAAGCAAAGGAAATAGCCAACCATACACACACACACACACACACACACACACACAAAACTGAGTTACTTTGCTGTACAACTGAAACAAACACAACATTGTAAATCAACTATATCACAAAATAAAATTTTAATTAAAAAAAAAAAAGCTAACCCGAGCTTCTTAAAACACTTCCCCCACATTGAGTAGATTAAAATGGGCCCAAGTGTAGAGAAAGGGGATTATGTAGGATGCCTATACTGAAGAGGGTTGCTGTCATGAAAAGTCTTACCCCTACCTTTTGAGAGAAGAGTTTAAGGATCCTACCTTCTAAACTACCCCATCAGGGAAGGACTTGTCACAGGTTCAGGAGGAGGCTCGTGGCACACTGCTCTCAGCTGTCAACCCTGTAGGGAATCCCTCAGGTGCAGAGAATAACCTTTCTCAAGATCACTGCCCTGAGAAGATGGCCCACATCCAGGCAAGGATCCAATGACAGATAACGCCAAGCTATTTCAGCCTATCCAGTCAACTCCAATGGACCCTTCAGTGCCAGAGCTTCTTGTGCAATCAGCTGAGATTCTCCCTCTTAGCTCAACAACTCCTTCTGCCCAAGCCTACATAATCTCCTTCTCTTCAACAGGTGTTGATTCCAGGGACCTTTCCCAATAAACATTTTGCATATTAAACTTCACTTCAGAACCAGCTTTGAGGGAATCAATAGCGTGTTCTAGTGGTTTATTTTCAGATATAACCACCTTCCAGGC
Source organism: Aepyceros melampus (assembly GCA_006408695.1). NCBI lineage: Eukaryota > Metazoa > Chordata > Mammalia > Artiodactyla > Bovidae > Aepyceros > Aepyceros melampus. The sequence goes on along the minus strand of SJXQ01007685.1, from coordinate 187,281 downwards.
TGCAAGTCACTTGAGGGCAGAAGTGGATTTCTTTTGCTTTTTTGAAGTATAGTTGATTTACAATGTCATGTTAGTTCAGGTGTACAGCATAGTGATTCTTTTCCCTTATAGGTTATTGCAGAATATTGAGCAGAGTTCCCTGTGCTATGCAGCTTGCCCTTGCTGATTATCTACTTTACATATACGGCTTCACTTTCACTTTTCACTTTCATTGGAGAAGGAAATGGCAACTCACTCCAGTGTTCTTGCCTGGAGAATCCCAGGGATGGGGGAGCCTGGTGGGCTGCCGTCTCTGGGGTCGCACAGAGTTGGACATGACTGAAGCAACTCAGCAGCAGCAGCAGCAGTGTTTATATGTTAATTCCATCCTCCTAATTTATCACTTCACCATCTCCCCATTTGCTAACCATATGCTTGTTTTCTATGTTCATGAGTCTATTTCTGTCTTGTAAATATGTTCATTTATAAGTTTCTCCTCAGATTCTACATATAAGTGATATCATGTGATATCTTTCTTTTTCTGTATTGTTTATTTCACTTAGTATGGTAATCTCTAGTTCGATCCATGTTGCAGCTAATGGAATCATTCCTGTTTTTGATGGATGAGTAATATTCCACTGTGTGTGTGTATATGTAGTGAAAGTAAAAATGTTAATCTCTCAGTCATGTCCAACTCTTTGTGACCCCATGGACTATAGCCTGCTAGGCTCCTCTGTCCATGGAATTCTTCAGGCAAGAATACTATAGTGGATAGCCATTCCCTTCTCCAGGGAATCTTGCAGACTCAGAGATCAAATCTGGGTCTCCAGCATTGCAGGTGGATTCTTTACTATCTGAGCTGCCAGGGAAGCCCATATATATGCATATGTATATGTGTGTGTGTATATATATACACACACCTATATATCTCACATCTTAAGAGATAGATCATAAGGTATCTTTGCATTACTGAGATCTGACTCGGGGGGAACAGTGGAAACAGTATCAGACTTTGTTTTGGGGGGCTCTAAAATCACTGCAGATGGTGACTGCAGTCATGAAATTAAAAGACACTTACTCCTTGGAAGAAAAGTTATGACCAACCAGGATAGCATATTCAAAGCAGAGATGGTACTTTGCCAACAAAGGTCCATCTATGGTTTTTCAAGTAGTCGTATATGGATGTGAGAGTTGGACTGTGAAGAAAGCTGAGCGCTGAAGAATTGATGCTTTTGAACCATGGTGTTGGAGACTTTTGAGAGTCCCTTGGACTGCAAGGAGATCCAACCAGTCCATCCTAAAGGAGATCAGTCCTGGGTGTTCTTTGGAAGCAATGATGCTAAAGCTGAAGCTCCAGTACTTTGGCCACCTCATGCGAAGAGTTGACTCATTGGAAAAGACTCTGATGCTGGGAGAGACTGTGGGCAGGAGGAAAAGGGGATGACAGAGGATGAGATGGCTGGATAACATCACCGACTCGATGGACATGAGTTTGAGTGAACTCCAGGAGTTGGTGATAGACGGGGAGTCCTGGTGTGCTGTGATTCATGGGGTCGCAAAGAGTCGGACTCGACTGAGTGACTGAACTGAACTGAAGTTTGATAAAAGGAGAGATAATCCTCTCTCTTCCTCAGCTGATTTGGAATCTGCCTGCCTAACAAAACTATAGTGTCTTCTCTGTTTCTACAAGCGATAGAAGATGAGGTATATAGTTACTCAGTCCCTCCAGAAAGTAAGTAGGTATATCTGTCTACTTTAGGGGCAGAGTATTAGCAAGGTCACTTGGCAAACAAAGCTGTATTAGTTATCTATTGCTTAGGGGAAAAATTACCCAAGACTTAGCAGTTTAAAACAATTTACTATCTCACAGTTTCTGTGTGTCAGGAATCTTGACCTGGTTTACCTGGAGCCTCTGCTGTAGCATCTTTCCTAAGGCTATTGTCAAGGTGTCAGCTACAGCCGAGGCTTCATTTGACGTCTCGATTGGAGAAATATTTGCTTCCAAGCTCACATGATTTTTGACAAAACCGGTTTCTTGCAATATATTGGAGTGAGGGATTTATTGACTCCTGTCCAGAGGCTGCCCCCAATTTCTTGTCATTGAGTGTCTCCAATGTGCCATATCAATGCCAGTAAGGACATAAGGGAGAGGATCAATAAACAGCACCTGCTGTCCAGACAGTAACTATGATCGTATGCCTATAATCATCACTATTGCCATATTCTATTCATTAGAGCCAGTTACTAGGTCTTGCCCACTCAAAGGGAATGGATTACCCATGCACTTGAATACCAGGAGATGAGTATCATTGGCAGTCATATCAGAAGCTGCCTTCAACAACTCATAAGGCCCACTGTCCAGCAGCCTTATCAAAAATCCTAAAAGTGATATTCTTATTGCCATCAGTCTGACTCCAGTGGTCCCAATCTCAGCAGGGGGAGAGAGATGCTCTTTATTGCCCCCACCCAAGTCACCAACGTGCCTCCTTAAGATTGTTCAGCTCACAGCTGAACAGCCTCTCAGCGGAGAAAGCACAGGTTGATTTCTAACTGCCCTCTCAACTGCGCCTTTATCCCAGCATGGGGCAGAATCTCACTGAGGATCTTAACCTTACCCAGTAAGCTAAAGGCACTGCACTTATCCTTACAGGAACTTGAGAGAATTGACCCCTTGTGCTCATGTGGGCCAGTGATCTCACATAACCATGCGCTGAGGCCAAATGTATACTTGTCATGCCAGCTCTCGGGAGACACAAATACTAAAGACTCATGTGACCCTGGAGGAACGGAACCAGAGATCGTGTGACGCAAAAATCCACACTGCATCTCCGTCAGAGAGAAGCGTTGAGAAGTGTGCCCCTTACTTATCACCACAAAGGTCCTGTCCATGTTGTAGCTAATCCAGAGAACAGGATTGGCTGAGTGACATAAGTCCTCCTGTGCTCAGGAGGCGTCCCCAAGTGCCACACATGAGACACTGACATTTACATGCTGCAAAAGGGCTCCAGAGCCAAATGAGAAGCAGCTAAGCATCACCTGGGACATGTATATCCCTGATCCTCTAAGACATTAAAATGAATAAGTTCTGACAACACAAGCGCCAACTCTGTGTAGAGTCAAAGCCGCATAAGCCCACCTTGCGGACAGAGACTGGGTCATTTCCTACCACTGAGATCTACATATTGCCATATGCATAGGGTGTTTTATAGATATGTGTTCAGATGTTTCATTGCTAGGTTTTTGCTTGCTGCTGTTGTTTGGTTACTAACAGCCTTTTTCAATTCTTAGTTTTACCTGTGCTACAATATATATGATTGCTGCATGAGTATTCTAGACGGATAAGGAGCTACTCGGCAGTTTCTAAATTATTTAATCAGAATATGTATCAAGAGTACCAGGATAAGATATTGGTATCTTATCTGAAAGATAAGCACTGCAACCAAGTGCTAAACTGGATGTTCCTGTTTGCTGGGATGTGGCAATGGATGCCGGGCATTTGTGTACGATCTCAAGAGAAATCTCACAGCTTAGTTACACTAGATCTTAAGAAGTGCTATACCTTTGTTTCTGGACCTTCTGAAAGCATAGACCACTTTTTCTGGGAAATGGTGCTCCCTTGAAATTAAAAAAAAACACATCCTATTTAGAGCATTTTACTCAACCTAGAATTGGACTGTCCCTCTTCCAGTACAAAGTTGTCCAATAGATATTCCTGAGATGATGGAAGTGTTCTATTTCTGTGCAGCCCAAAACTGCAGCACAGCCAAGGGTGATTACTGACTACTTAAATGTGGCTAGTGAGACAAAGGACTATATTATTTAATTTTATTTACCTTAAATAACCACATGTGGTTTCTGACTACTCTATCAGCACAGTTGCTAGAGAGTTGCTATTCAAACCAGCAGCTTTGGCATCACCTCCTGCATTTCTATTAGAAATACAGAATCACAGATCGATCGACAAACAGAATCTGCATTTTAACAAGAATTTCAGGTGACTTGCATACACATTTGCTGTTTTAAAATATTTCTTTATAAAATTGATTAGTTTCTGACTCTCTAAGGGAATAAAACTTCAAAGCTTACTTTTTTGCAACAAAAGCCTAGAGAACACAATATTATTTCAGCACTCTTCCTAGAGAGATATCAATGTAGAAGGATGACTCCAAAGTTATATCTTCCAGATCCTGTAAAATATGATCTGTATTCTTTCTCCAAGGGATTGTCTCGACCCAGGGATCAAAGCAGGGTCTCCTGCATTGCAGGCAGATTCTTTACTATCTAAGCCACTAGAGAATATCCCCCAAAACTTTCATCCAACCACATTTAACCAAGACCCTCTTTCTTTCCCGTTAGGGTGGCTTTCCATGTGAGCTTCATACATGTACTTGCTAAAAGATTTCCACTGACCCTAGAAAGAGGCCTCTTCATTCACTACTCTTCTTGCCATTGAAATCAGTGGCAATTCTTTCCCTAAAAAAGGTCAGGCTTCAAAAGTGTATATTCTGAAAACATTTAAAATTTGCACTGGACTAATAGAAACCACAATATAAGTTATCTGAGGCGATAAGGAAGGAACAAGAATGGACATGCCTTAAGGAGAAATGGAAGAGAAACAGCAGTGGTGAAGGAATAAGGAAGAGAGGGAGGCTGACTTTCCATGTATCACGTTATTCAGGCTAAGGTTCCAGACGGAGAAAACCACTGAGCTCCAGAATCATATTCCTCAGAGTGACTGCAGTCACTCTGGTAAACTAAATTCTAGGAATATTGTGAAAGGGAAAGTGAAGTCGCTCAGTCGTGTCCGACTCTGCGACCCCGTGGACTGCAGCCCACCAGGCTCCTCCGTCCATGTGATTCTCCAGGCAAGAGTACTGGAGTGGGGTGCCATTTGTCGCATGCATTAGGAAGCTCTGAGTACCTCCAAAGGCACCTACACTAAATCATTCTTCTTAAACTGTCACTGGCAGGAACTCCCAAGAACCCTTCTGTGGTGGTCATTTTTGTGTTTGTCATTTTCTGGTTCTGCATACACTTCACTTTTTTCTAATATTAACTCCAGAATATTACTTGAACATTTACCTTCCGGTCACCCTTAGCCAAGTGTATTATTGTTATTGCTGTTCAGTCTCTGTCGTGTCCAACTCTTTGCAACCCCATGGCCTGTACAGTCCGCAGAATTCCCCAGGCCAGGATACTGGAGTGGGAGCTGTTCCCTTCTCCAGGGGATCTTCCCAACCAAGGGACTGAACCCAGGTCTCCTGCACTGCAGGCAGATTCTTTACCACCTGAGCCACCAGGGAAGCCCAAAATTCTGTAGTAAACAACATTTAAAAATTAACTTGTGATCATAAAATTTTCAGTTGTATCCATTCATTTATGACCAGCCTAACATTATCCACCACTTGGGTGAAAAGTCACATTTTCAAATGTACAGTTTAAGTACTTGCTACAGATTCAGCCAAATTTAATTTTCTTATACAAAGAGAAATAGAAGTTAAGATGCACATTTCCAGATATCTTGTCTTATTATTAAAATATGACTTCTAAGGGAAAGCTATGGGAACAGAAAAAATAAAGGAAAATTTTAAGTGGGATTCCCTAAAATGTCAGAAACAATTTAAGTATGTTGAATACAATTATTTAATGTTAATATGTCTGGGTTGTTTCTTATTAGTGAAACAATGTTTGGAACTGAGAGTCTATTTCATGTAAGACATTAGATGGTGTAAAACATATCAGTAACAATAATAAATCAGTGTCAGTGTTTCTGACGGTGCATAATGTAATACCAGGCATAGAGTGGCATTCTATCTTGAGCCACTTGAGCCACTTACACCCCTAAAGGAAATGGCAGTCACGTGTCCTAAATCACAAGTTTCCACAACACCAGAGACTTCCAGCATGCCATTGCTTTTTTGGAGGCTATATGCAGAAATGCATCTGTGTATAGATTCATTTTAACAGAGATTTTTGTGAGAGGAAGCTGAGTGTTCTGTATCAAATTAGGAATGAGAGTTGCAGCCAATGAAGATGGGGGGAAAAAAAAGACAGCTTATCCCTTACTGCTGGCAAAGCCAATTAGGCGTATCTTTGTTTCATGACAGCTATATAAAGAATTGGGGAGTGGAGAGTGTGGGCATTTGATATGGATTGCAAACTAATTCATTCTGTTGGCTCACATAAACAACAGTTAGTAGAATATCCGGTAGATGCTTTTTGGCCTCACTCCCTAAAACATGTAAGGCAATGCAATTTAATACACGCAGTGGTTTTCTGTTTTCTATCCAAAAATATGAGTTTCTTCAAATAGAGCATTTAAGATATGTCGAGATCAATCTTGATTCATTAGATTATTCAATTCAAAACTAAAATCAAACTCACATTTGTGTAATGCTCCTGATGACTTTGACTTTCTGTTTATCTGCCACATACTAACAATACAGTAAGCGTTCAATATGCATATTCAGCAGCAAAATGAATTTTGTTACTGTAATTTATTTCATTGTTTAAACCTTTGCAATTTATGCATTCCTCCATCACTTCTACTGTATTGTGACTCTTGAGAGTCCCTTAGACAAAAAGAGAACAAACCAGCCAATCCTAAAGGAAATCAATCCTGAATATTCATACTGAAGCTGAAGCTCCAATACTTTGATATCAAGAGCTGACTCATTGGAAAAGACCCAGATGCTGGGAAAGATTAAGGGCAAGAGGAGAAGGGGGCAACAGATGATGAGATGGTTGAACGGCATCATTGACAAAATAGACATGAGTCTGAACAAACTATGAGAGATAGTGAAGGACAGGGAAGCCTGGCATGTTGCAGTCCATGAACAGCAACAACAAAAACAAAAGGCTTTCATTTGTGTCTACTTTGTCCACACTACACAAAGACATGGGTACTCAACAGTTTGTGAAATAAATTCAGTATCGGTTTCTGTAGGAAAACATGTTAAGCATTTTGATTAATAGTTTATTAAGAAGTCCAACAAGTAAGGTATAGTGGGATTCTCATGACCAGCACTCATTCTTATTTCACAAACACATATTTAAAAGATAAAAAATTATTTTAAGCACAAGGCTGTAGCAATTACATAGCAATTCTGACTACTTACTTTCAGCCAGGTAAAATGCCATGCACTCTCAATCCATTATTTCTTCTCTTTTTAGAAATGTTCTATATGGTAATGATATTTCTATCCAAACATCACAAGTAAAGAAACTAATGCTTTCTTAATAGAGGACTTATTGTATACCCAAGATCATACAATCCGACACTGAGTCTTCATTCATAGCCATGCTATGTTGCTACCCAATAGGTTCTTTATTTTGATGACCCTGAGAAGTCGTAGGTGAAAGCTAAGCCTGTGGGAACAGGTAGGTGGGTAACTGACTTTACCAGAAACTCTAATCTCTCCTGTTTGTTTCCTAGGTTCAGAAATGAGATCAGTCACATAATTTCCTTCAATCCACAGGGTAAATACGGAAAGAGATTATATGAGATTTTAAATAAGGAAATTGTTTGGTTTGAGGGGGTTGACACAGACCAACCAGCACTGAAAAGCAGAGTCGGCTGTGTGCTCAGAGAAAACAGGTCTACAGCGAGGGAAATGAATCGTGAACCTGCCTGGGATCACTGGTCCAGGAAAGGTAGTTTGCTTGGGATATCATCATCCCCTGTTGTATCAGCAACTCCTCCACTAAAAGATGTAAAAATGACCAAGGGGAAAAATATGAGCATTTTCTAAGACAATTGGAGATGTTTGGTGGACAGCTATCACCCTAAACTGACAAATAATTAATAGTAACTAATATTCCCTAAAGGCTCAGCAGGTAGAGAATCCTCCTGCCAAGCAGAAGATGCAGGTTGGATCCCTGGGTCAGAAAGTTCCCCTGGAGTAGGAAATGGCAACCCACTCCAATATTCTTGCCTGGGAAATCCCATGGGCAGAGAAGCCTGGTGGGCTACTGTCCATAGGGTCACAAAGAGTCGGACATGACTTAGCAACTAAACCACAATAGTATGTATATTTAAGCATGCATTCCCTTATTTCCTGGTTTTACTTTTTACTTTCTTACCTGTGAAGTCTATACAGAAAAAAAAAATGAAAAGATCCCTGTCATTTTATATAAACTTTACCTTCAGCTATAGTGATCCTAACCTTAATCAATCCACAATTCTATTAGAATTTAAAATGACAATTTCAATTCTATCATAAAAAGAAGTTTAAGTTTAAGGATTAAGAAAATATTTCCAAGACAGTCTAAGGATGTTTTTTCTCCTCTTTTATTTTTAGAATGTGAAATTAATACAGTTTTCACTCTGAATTTTCCCATTATAGAAAAGGAAAACAACTAAGATTCTATACCCAGTAAAAATAGTCTTTTAAAATTGCTGTTATTTAGTCTTTCACATTTAATATATCAAGGATTTTAATTTTCTATTAGATGATTAATATCTAGAGAAGCTACACATCAATTGGGATAGCTAAAATTTTAAAGATTTAAAAGATTAACCACGTCAAGTGTTGGCAAGGATGAGAAGGAGCTGAAATTCTGGAACACTGCTGGTAAGAATGTAAAATGGTTTGGCCACTTTGGAAAGCAGTCTGGCAGTTTCTTAAAAGATTAAATATACAACTAACATTTCATCAGACACTCTGAAATTCTAAATCTAAGTAAAGACCTGTGTCTGTGCAAAGATTTGCTCATGAAAATTAATAGCCGTTTTGTTTGTAAAGCCCAAATATGAAAGCAACCAAAATGCCCAAACTGTGATCTATCCATACTGTAGAATTACTTAGTAATAAAAGGAAATGAATTATTAGTACAAGTTGCAGCATGAATGAACCTCAAGATGATTATGCATGGATAAAACCTAAATAGTATGTTGAGAGAAAAAAGCCACACATACTCAAACACACAAAAAAAGACACATCTATGACCCATCCTATTTGACTTCCAAGAATAAGCAAAATAAGCAATACTATGCAAAACTCAGGATATTCATCATCCTGTAGACAAGGAGGGTGGGTATTGACTAGAAAGCAGCATAATTGGATGGAAACCTTATTTTCAGTTTAGGTTTTTCAGCTGCATACTGTTGTCAAAATTCCTCAGCATAAACACTTAATATCCATGCATTATACTGTATATAATTATGTATCAATCATATTTTAAAAGAAGAGCCATGAAAAGTAAATTACTCTTTATACCATCCCTCACATATAATTTCCTCAATATTTTACACATTGCTATTGCAGAAGGAGTTTATTTTCCATACTCATAAAAAAAGCTCAAAACATAATTAAGAGAATATTACACATATTTTTTCCATAAAGGACCTCAAATGCAGTAGCAGAAAAAGCAAATGGCCAAACAAACAAGAAAATGACAAACAAATACAAAGGGATATTCTAAAACAAGAACCTTCTCCAAACTTAGCTTAAACCCAGTGTTTTCTTCATGATCAGATCATTTTGTTAATTTTAGCTCATCTATTCATGACATTGTACAGGAGACAGGAATCAAGACCATCCCCATGGAAAAGAAATGCAAAAAAGCAAAATAACTGTCTGGGGAGGCCTTACAAATAGCTGTGAAAAGAAGAGAAGCGAAAAGCAAAGGAGAAAAGGAAAGATATACCCATTTGAATGCAGAGTACCAAAGGATAGCAAGGAGAGATTAAAAAAACCTTCCTCAGTGATCAATGCAAAGAAATACAGGAAAACAACAGAATAGGAAAGAATAGAGATCTCTTCAAGAAAATTAGAGATATCAAGGGAACATTTCATACAAAGATGAGCACAATAAAGGAGAGAAATCATATGGACCTAACAGAAGCAGAAGATATTAAGAAGAGGTGGCAAGAACTGACAAAAAAGATCTTCACAACTCAGATAATCACAGTGGTGTGATCACTCACCAGAGCCAGACATCCTGGAATGTGAAGTCAAGTGGGCCTTAGGAAGCATCACTAACAACAAACCTAGTGAAAGTGATAGAATTCCAGTTAAGCTATTTCAAATCCTGAAAGATGATGCTGTGAAAGTGCTGTACTCAATATGCCAGCAAATTTGGAAAACTCAGCAGTGGCCACAGGACTGGAAAAGATCAGTTTTCATTCCAATCCTAAAGAAAGGCAATGCCAAAGAATGCTCAAACTACCACACAATTGCACTTATTTCACATGCTAGTAAAGTAATGCTTAAAATTCTCCAAGCCAGGCTTCAGCACTACGTGAACCGTGAACTTCCAGATGTTCAAGCTGGTTTTAGAAAAGGCAGAGGAACCAGAGATCAAATTGCCAACATCATTTATATACTGATGTCAATAAGACTCTTTTAGATAGCATAGAGATCAAACCAGTTAGTCCTAAAGGAAATCAACCATGAGCATTCATTTGAAGGACTGATGCTGAAACTGAAGCTCCAATAATTTGGTCACTTGATGCAAAGAGTCAACTCACTGGGAAAGACCCTGATGCTGGAAAAGACTGAGGGTAGGAGAAGAGGGTGATAGAGGATGAGAAGGTTGGATGGCATCACTGACTCAATGGACATGAGTTTGAGGAAACTCCAGGAGATAGTGAAGGATAGGGGAGCCAAGATCAAACCAGTTAGTCCTAAAGGAAATCAACCATGAATATTCATTTGAAGGACTGATGCTGAAACTGAAGCTCCAATAATTTGGTCACTTGATGCAAAGAGCCAACTCACTGGGAAAGACCCTGATGCTGGAAAAGACTGAGGGTAGGAGAAGAGGATGATAGAGGATGAGAAGGTTGGATGGCATCACTGACTCAATGGACATGAGTTTGAGGAAACTCCAGGAGATAGTGAAGGATAGGGGAGCCGGGCATGCTACAGTTCATGGAGTAGCAAAGTTTTAAAAACTCATTTGATTACAAAATGAGTATTTTGGATAGCACATTTTATTAATTTTTTTAGGATATTTAGGTATAATTTACATACAACATTATATTAGTTTTAAGTGTATTACATAAAGATTTGGTATATATGTATAGTGAAATGATTACAATAAGTTTAATTAACATCCAGCACCTCATATAGTGGCAAGTTATTTTTTTGTTGTTGTTTTGATGAGAATTTGATTTACTCTCTTAGAAACTTTTTAAATATTTGATACAACATTATTAATGCTGAATAACATTTTAATGCTCTTAAAGAATCCTTGGGGAAGCATTGTTTGAGAGATACTGGTTTTGTTGTTAAAAGAAATCCTTTCAAACTAAGGAAATACAAAATGGTTATTCATTTGTGTTAAAATATGAGGTGATATTTGCCAAAATATCTAGGAGGAAGAAATGAAGGAAGAAAAGAGTAATGGAAGGAAGAAATAGAATAAGGAAAGGAGAAAAGGAATGTGAGAAGGGAAGAAGGAAGAAAAGGGCAATGAAAGAATAAAGGAAAAAGTGAAAGAAGAAAATAGTTCTAACTGATTAAAAAGAGAATATCTGCATTTAGGATAATCTTTTTTATTTTTAATTTGAAGTTCTGTGTGGAAAAGATTTATGAAGAATAACAGATTCAAGCCACTTTTCCACTGTCTTCTCAAACTATAGATAATACTTTGAAAATACATGAATGATTTATAAAGATATCTTTAACCTTAGAAGCAGATAGCACTTTTGGAGAAGGAAATAGCAATCCACTCCAGTATTCTTGCCTGGGAATTTCCATACACAGAGGGGCCTGGCCAGCCACAGTACATGAGGCTGTGAGAGTCAGATACAACTTAGTAACAACACTACCACTATTAGATAAAACTTTCAGTTATTACTGCCTTTTGTTGACTAGAGTTTCTACTGATTACCCAGGAATGATGGAAATAAGACAAGCAAATGAAGAAGGACAACACTAAATGACAGGAGAGCATTAGACTTAACTCACTTTTCCCATCTTTCACAAAAATGTATAATATCATTGCATTCAGCTGATTTTGTAACATTTTCTCTGCCATAGAGACAATGAATTGATACGTTAAAGCCCTATTCTCTGCTGCCTCCTCCTTCCAAAAGAAAAAAGAAGAGCTTCTCAATTTAAAAGGTGACACAAACTAAATAAAGTTTTTAAGTTAAGAAATACTGAACTCCTAACTTAGGCTTCAAGTGTTAAAATCATTAAAGCTGCTAATGGCCTCTGTGGGCAGCTGTGGCTTCACTGTTGGAAAAAATAAAAGGTGTTTGTAAATTAAAAGAATTAAGGAGCATTTTCTTTCCAAACTGGAAGGAAAATTTATTTGATATCTATATTATAGTGCATTGAATCAACAATTACACTGTATTTTCCTGGATTTTATTTTTGCCTCAAAAGTCACTTCGGGATTTGATTTTCATTCTATACCTAAGGCTTGCCTGGTGGCTCAGATGGTAAAGAATCTGCCTGCAATGCTGGAGACCTTGGTTCAATCCTGGGTTGGGAAGATCCCCTGGAGAAAGGAAAGGCTACCCACTCCACTATTCTGACCTGGAGAATTCCAGGGACTCAGTCCATGGAGTCACAAAGAATAGGACATGACTGAGTGACTTTCACTTTGCTATACCTAAAGTGCAGTTGAAAAACAATAAGGTTAGATGATATCTCAACAGCCACCTCCAATCCCAACTTTAAAGTCCTGCATATGATCATAAGATGAATTTCTAATAAAGCTTCAAATTGAATGCTTAAGAAAAAAAAAAAAAAAAGAGAAGGAAGAGGACTAGGAAGAAATTTTACACACACACACACACACACACACACACACACACACATATTTCTTTTTCAAAATAGTTATCAACTGTAGGAAGTATATTCACATTTAATAATACTTTTCTCTTTTCCCCCAGTAGTGATGTTGTCCACATGCTACAGATTAAAGTACTTGGATTTAAGCTGATTCCAGAAGAAATGATATTATTAGAATGTCAAAATAATACATCATATGTTGAATGTTAAAAAAGTCCTTCTTTGTCATCACATTATCCATTATCATTATCTGTGTAAGGCATTACAATATGGTACTTATGAAAAATATATATAATAAATGTTGGGATAAAATTCCTTGTCCTGTATTGATATAGAAGTTAATAAGTTATAAATCACTATGATAGTACATTTCCTAGTTGAGAAAATGAGGGAATGATTTCATAATTTAATAAGGCTTCAAAGTAGAATTAATAATGTTCATTCACTTTTACCCAAGTTTAGGGACACTATGCCAATTCTCCATAAATAGGCAAAATATCCTTTATTAAGAATTTTGAGGAAACCAAAACTGAAAAAGACAGATGTTTCCCATTGTTCATTCAGCACTATTTATAATAGCTAGAACACAGAAACAACCTAAAGTCCATCAGCAGATGAATGGATAAAGAAGCTGTGGTACGTATATACATAATGGAATATTACTCAGCCATAAAAAAAAAAACATTTGAGTCAGTTCTAATGAGGTAGATGAACCTAGAACCTATTATACAGAATGAAGTGAATCAGAAAGAGAAAGATAAATATCATATTCTAACACATATACACAGAATCTAGAATGGTACATTAAAAAGGCAAGAGAGTTCCAGAAAAACATTTATTTCTGTTTTATTGACTATACCAAAGCCTTTGACTGTGTGAATCACAATAAACTGTGGAAAATTCTGAAAGAGATGGGAATACCAGATCACCTGACCTGCCTTTTGAGAAAGCTATATGCAGGCCAGGAAGCAACAGTTAGAACTGGACATGGAACAACAGACTAGTTCCAAATAGGAAAAGGAGTACATCAAGGCTGTATATTGTCACCCTACTTATTTAACTTTTTTAAATTTTAATTAATTTTTATTTTTTAGTTTGTTTTGCTTTACAATACTGTATTCGTTTTGCTATACATTGACATGAATCAGCCACGAGTGTATGCAGAGTACATCATGAGAAACGCTGGGCTGGAAGAAGCACAAGCTGAAATCAAGATTGCTGGGAGAAATATCAATAACCTCAGATATGCGGATGACATCACCCTTATGGCAGAAAGTGAAGAAGAACTAAAGAGCCTCTTGATGAAAGTAAAGGAGGAGAGTGAAAAAGTGGGCTTAAAGCTCAACATTCAGAAAACTAAGAACAGGGCATCTAGTCCCATCACTTCATGGCAAATAGATGGGGGAACAGTGGCTGACTTTATTTTTCTGGCCTCCAAAATCACTGCAGATGGTGATAGCTGGAAGAAGCACAAGCTGAAATCAAGATTGCTGGGAGAAATATCAATAACCTCAGATATGCGGATGACATCACCCTTATGGCAGAAAGTGAAGAAGAACTAAAGAGCCTCTTGATGAAAGTAAAGGAGGAGAGTGAAAAAGTGGGCTTAAAGCTCAACATTCAGAAAACTAAGAACAGGGCATCTAGTCCCATCACTTCATGGCAAATAGATGGGGGAACAGTGGCTGACTTTATTTTTCTGGCCTCCAAAATCACTGCAGATGGTGATTGCAGCCATGAAATTAAAAGACGTGTACTCCTTGGAAGTAAAGTTATGACCAACCTAGACAGCATATTAAAAAGCAGACACTTTACCAACAAAGTTCCGTCTAGTTAAGGCTATGGTTTTTCCAGTAGTCATGTATGGATGTGAGAGTTGGACTATAAAGAAAGCTGAGCACTGAAGAATTGATGCTTTTGAACTGTGGTATTGGAGGAGACTCTTGAGAGTCCCTTGGACTGCAAGAAGATCCAACCAGTCCATCCTAAAGGAAATCAGCCCTGGGTATTCATTGGAAGGACTGATGTTGAAGCTGAAACTCCAATACTTTGGCCACCTGATGCAAAGAGCTGACTCATTGGTAAAGACCCTGATGCTGGGAAAGATTGAGGGCAGGAGGAGAAGGAGATGACAGAAGATGAGATGGTTGGATGGAGTCACTGACTCAATATGCATGGGTTTGGGTGGACTCCAGGAGTTGGTGACGGACAGGGAGGCCTGGTGTGCTGCGGTTCATGGGGTCACAGAGTCAGACACGACTGAGAAACTGAACTGAAGAACTTATGTACAGGGCAACAATGGAGAAACAGACATGGAGGATAGACTTATGGACATGGGGAGAGGAGAGGAGAGAAAAATATAACATGAGGGCAGGAGGAGACGGAGATGACAGAAGATGAGATGGTTGGATGGAATCACTGACTCAAAATGCATGGGTTTGGGTGGACTCCAGGAGTTGGTGACGGACAGGGAGGCCTGGTGTGCTGCGGTTCATGGGGTCACAGAGTCAGACACGACTGAGAAACTGAACTGAAGAACTTATTTACAGGGCAACAATGGAGAAACAGACATGGAGGATAGACTTATGGACATGGGGAGAGGAGAGGAGAGAAAAAATATAACATAGAAAGTTACATTACCATATATAAAATTGATAGCCAACAGGAATTTGCTATCTGGCCCAGGAAACTCAAGCAGGGGCTCCGTATCAACCTAGAAGAGTAGGATGGGGAGGGAGATGGGAGAGGGGTTCAAAAGGGAGGGGATATATGTTTACCTATGGCTGATTCATGTTGAGGTTTGACAGAAAACAACAAAATTCTGTAAACCAATTATCCTTCAATAAAAAAATAAATTAAAAAATAATTTCCTATTCAGAAAAAAGAAAAGTGTTTAAATTAAAGCAAGAGAAAAACTTTTGTTTTTTAATCATTTTAATTCCAACTTTACTATCTTAAAGTTTAATACTTATAAAATTATGAAAATTCTAATATTACCTTAGTCATTGTTTCATGTACATTAGTTTGTTCCAATAGAAGAATTGTTTTTAATATAAAATCATAGAATGTTGAGTTCATGACACCCAGGAAAAATTCTGTGGGCTTCAGTGTGAAAGCTTAGCATCAAATTTAGTACGTATAGGTTTAAGAAGAGTGTTGACAGGGCTTTCTCTAGATGAATCCTGCTGGGTTTTAGAAATTGCTTGATTTCAGAAGTCATGCTGTGCTGCTAATCAGAGCAGAATTGCACAATATGCTTTCACAGGCGACAAAGGTCTCTCTGCACAGCTGTGGGAGTCAGTCCTCAGCTCTCAGGCAGAAATCACCTCTTCCCTTCCTGGTGAATACAACGTTAGCCATGAGGCAAGCTCTACAGGAAAGGTGATTTGAATGCCACAAGGATATGGTGTCTGGGCAGAACATTCAGTTTCGTCTAAGAGGACAAGTGAGCAGCAGAACTTGGAGACTGCAGTGTTTGTGAACAGAACAAAATATTTGGATTCTAGTCATCTCTCTACTACTTATTAGCTATGTGAATTCTGTTAATTTCACTGGCTTAGCCTCAGTCTCTTCAACTAGCAAATGGCAATATTGATACAAGAAGGCAGCAAAACTAAGTGCTATAAAGTGCCTACCATGAGCAAAGCAATCAGTTCAGAATCTAGCTCAACAGTATATAAATAATGACTATTTCAGGAGACAGACTCATCCAAAAGTCAACCAAAAGAAAAAAAAAACATACAGATTAAGTTTTTAATCTGTGATGTCTTTATTCTTTCATGTCATTGTCTTATAGTTCTGGTATTCATATAAAATATGGAATATCTTTTTGAAATATTACATTTTATAACCTTGTGTTATATAATGACTATTGATAAGCTTAATGTGAATATCTCTGCATGAGTTTTGTACTAAAGTCATAAATTGATCTTTTTGTGGCTGGAGAATTTTATTTTATAAAGGTTACTTCAACATCTTGGAAGTACATGTAAGGTTTTAAACCACTGCAGAGCATATTTTTTAAGCATTCTCCAAGTTGTCACCACATATGGTTATTCATCACAAGATCCCAGAGCATGTCAAATTTTATTAGTGTTATATGATGGAATATGACAGGGGAGACACTATTGAGCCTGATTTATTGCACACGTGCACACATATAAAGTGTAAACAAAGATATCACAGGAAGTGCTGTCTCAAAGTGCAGCTGTCAAAATTATAGATCATCTAAGCCAAATTAAATCAGAATAACTCATTATGAAGTAAAAATTCCTTCAGAAATATGTTGAACAATGGGATATTCTAGCATCTGCCCTGGAATTACTGTTATTTAAAAGTATCAAGATGAAGAGAAAATGAGTAGATATGAATATCACAGCATCATTTGGCCACCCAAATACTCTTACGTCACCACTCAGCTGGGTAACTATCTTTATAGGAGATATTAGCTTGATTTAGATTTGACTTTGAGCACTCTTGAGTGTTCCCATGATTCTTTAGAAAGGATGACTGTTTGAGGAACATTACAGATAATTTATATTCTTAACCAATTTAGAGTTGGTTCTTAAATCTTCTCTAAACTGATGCAGGATTTTAAACCATGGATAAAGTCTTCTTATTTTACCCTGAATATTTTCCTGTTAAAGGATTATTGAGCAGAAACTATGTAAATATTTTATTTCATGTCACTGAACACAATTCTATACTGAGAGTTAGAGATTTCAGAGATAAATGTTAGAAGAAAGTACTCATTTATGAAATATTATCAGATGTTGACTCATGAAGTTGGTGAAGATCACTAAACGTTTGTAATAATAGGGACCACCGTTTAATATATGCCTATTCTGTTCTGTGCTTTACCTTCACCATCTCTTTTAATTCTCCCAACTCTCTACAGCAATGTAATCTTATACCAATTTTACATGTGAAGAATCTGGGGCTCAGATTAATTAGGTAGCATATCCAAGATTACTAGAAAATGCTAAAGCTAGAATCTGTCCACTTTCAAAGCCCTTGCTCATTTGTTCTATTACATGAGCTCTTTGATCTATAAATTTCTATAGATTTCCAGTTGCTTATCTATTCTGAGCTTTAGTAGGTACTAGCCCAAGCTATCACCAGATTAATGTCAAAGATGAGGGTGGAGTGAACTTGCAGATCTAAGTGGAGGACAGACTGGCTAATGGACTTCATCTTTTCTCTGGCCAGCACTCACTAATGTCTTTTTGTGTACAAGGCAACACCCTCACAGTTGGGAATAAAGAGATGACTAAGCAAATCCATTGTAGTCAAGTCCTGGAAGCTTCTGGGACTCCATTCCCAGAAATAACTCTAAAGAAATGTACAGTAGAGTTCCATAAATTGTGCAGTTCTCTTGTTTAAAAGTTCCTCAAGAGAAAAGTAGAGTCTGAGTGTTGTGCGCCGGGTGTAGGGGCAGGCCCAGCGGGGCTGAGACACTGTGAATATACGCCAGAGGTATTTGGTAGCAGCATCCCTCCCTCCCCACAGCGCGACTGACCTAGTGAGCCTAAAAAAGGAAAAAAAAAAAAAAAGAGTGACTGTCACCGCCTCTCTGTGTTAGGGCAGAAATAGGACACTGAAGAGACCAGCAAACAGAGGAAGCTGAACAGTGGGAACCGCCTTGGAAGTGACCCCACACTGCTTACAACACCAGAAAAAGTCCCAGAAATATCGTTACTATTTTTTCGACTGTTCTCTTTTTTTATTGTTATTATTATTTTTTATTATTATTATTTTTTCTGGTAGATGTTTTTGTTTGATTGTTTTTTCTTCCTATTTCCCCCCTTTTTTAATTTTTAATATCCTCTATTACTCTTTTAATTTTAATTTTTTTAACCTACTATCACTTTTCAAAAAAAAGAGACTATTTTTAAAGCAAATGTCATATATACATATATACACAATTTTTTGTTTGCTTTTTTGAGTGGCTGTTGGTGTTGGTCGTTAATAATTCCTGTGACTTTTTTTTTCTTCTTCTTTTCTTTAATATTGTATTTTTGAAAATCCAACCTCAACTCTTAANAGAAAAGACCCTGATGCTGGGAGGGATTGGGGGCAGGAGGAGAAGGGGACAACCGAGGATGAGATGGCTGGATGGCATCACTGACTCAATGGACGTGAGTTTGAGCGAACTCCTGGAGACAGTGAAGAGCAGGTGAGCCCGGCATATTACAGTCCACTGGGTTGCAAAGAGTTGTACATGACTTAGTGAGTGAACACTGACAATTTCGAATATGTGTACACCCTGTGTATCTAGAAGTTAGAATTAAAGAAGTAACTGTATTGCTAAGTCTTAATGAAATTTTGCTGACTATTCTCTTTTCCAGGAACCATGATGTGAACGGCACCCCCTAGAGATGTGCAGGGTACATAACCATCTATGGAGCCCTGCAGTCCCCCTTCCTTCATTTAAACATCCAAATTTGAATCTCACATTGTCAAATTTCTACCCAGCCCCTCTTCTCATGATAGCCATCCCTCGCATTTCTCAAAGACATTAGCTCCTGGACCTACCGTTCCTCTCTCTTTGACATTTCTTGTCTCCAAATAGATGATTCTTCCAACATTCTGGTTTCTTACAGTTTTGAACCCTGTTTATTCTGATGGTCATATTCTTCCACCCATCTCAGTCATTTACTTACCATTCTCACACACCAGTGGCTCTCAAAGTTCAGTCTCAATATCACCTGGGTACTTGCTAAAAATGAGCATTCTCAGACCTCACTTCAGATCTACATTGAAACAGTAAATGTGGGATAGGGCCCAGAAATTTCTGTTTAACAAACCCAGCATGTGATTCTTGTGCTTGTTCAATTTTAACATCATTATTATCAAAAACTATTATAGCACCTCTATAACCAAGTTCCAAGAATCCCACACTCTTACCTCAGTTTAACTATACTGCCCTTGCTCTTACCAGAATCTCATCTCTCCCTAAAGTATAACTTAACACTGTATTTCATATCAATCATATTCATATTATTTTACTCACTTGGCAAAAAAGCTCAACTCTAATTAAGACCAAACCTTAACCCTTTTCTGTCTGACCTCAAAAGAGCTAAACGTGGCTAAAGAAAATCTAGTATCAACTTAAATTTGCAGCCACTAGCCTCGGGGGCCCTTCGTGATGCAGGACAATCATTCTAGATAGATCATCTCTATTCTTCCTCGCTCCACACTAACGGACAATTAGGAAATTCCACACTTCTGTTCCAGTCTTCACTCCTATCTGATAACTTTGCTTTCTATGTCAACAAAAGGTAGCAACAATCAGAATAGAACTTCTTCCATCACTTCTATCCACCTACCAGCATCTGACTCTGACACTCTGCCTGCCCACCACTTTCTCCAACTTGAGTGAACTTCTAAGATCAACCTTTTCTACTTTTGCACCAGTTTTCATCCTCTCTTGCCTACTCAAGGATGTTTATCTAGTACCTATCCACTCTTTTCTGCTTCATAAGCTTTTCCCTCTTACTGGATCATTTCATCTACGTAAAGCCTCTTTTTTTACATTAAAAAAATAACAAAACCCTCTTGATATTAATATAACTTTCCCCTCCAATTACTGCCCCATCCTTCCTATTAACAGCAGAACTTCCTCCACAGAGTCATCTATACTTGTTTTATACAATTCCTCAGGCCTCATTTTCTCCTAAACCCATTCATTAGGTTTCACTCCCATCACTCCACCCAAGTGTTTCTATTAAGGTCTCCTCTGATGTACTTCACTGGCTCAACCTGCAACTATATTTGACTCATTCTAGCTTCCCTACCAGCTTTTCCTCCCTTTAGCTTTCACCATGTTTCTACCGCATGAATAACCCTTCCGTCTGGGTCTCCATTCTCACTTCTCAGCCACTGCACACTGGAATTCCCCAGTTCTTGACCTTCTTCTTATTTTCTTCTTATCCTTCACTGACACCCTTAATGATGTCATTAGTCTCAAGTATTTAAATACCTTCTACCCGATCATTTCTAATTTTATATCACGGGCCAAGGCTGCTTGGCAAACTTTATACTTGTATATTTAACTGCATTAATTCAGCATTTCCACTGGCTTCCCAGGTGACACAGTGGTAAAGAATCTGCCTGCCAATACAGGAGATGCAAGAGACGTGGGTTTGATCCCTGAGTCAGGAATATTCCCTGGAATAGAAAAGTCAACCCACTCTAGTATTCTTGCCTGGATAATTCCATGGACAGAAGAGCCTGGGCTACAGCCTATGGGGTCACTAAGAGTCGGACACACTGAGGACACACACACGCAACAGACATTGAAAACTCAATATGATCAAAATTAAACTTTTCTTCCTCTGCAAACCAGTTCTAACTAGAGTCTTCCCATCTCTGAAAAACGTAACCACAAGCTTCTAACTGCTAAGGGTCAAAACTTTCAAATCTCCCTTGACTTCTTTTTTCTCTCCAATTCATCAGTAGTCCTATTGACTTTATCCTCAAAATACACCTCAAATCTCACTTTTCATATACCACATAGCCACATTGTCTCTCACTTGGATTATGGAAATAGCTTCTCAACATCATCACTTCACCTTTCAGTCAGGCAGGCAGAGTAATCCTTTTAAAAAAATGTATCAGAATATTGCATTCCTCTTCTCAGAATGGTGCAGCATCTTCCCAGGTCTTCTAGTTGGAAATTCAGAATCCTTACAGTCCTACGTAATCTGACCCGCTCCCCTTATTTCAACAATTCATTGATGACTGGTTTTCCCTTCGACAGTTCTGCCAGTCAGTCCAATGCAATTGTTTCAAAAAACAACTTTTTTGTTGATGATGAAATAAGAATAAAAGAGAGAGAACAGGCTGAGTAATTGAGGGATGATGACAATAATAGATAACACTTATTCAGCACTTACTATGCCCAGGCAATATCCTAAGTGTGTTACATATCTATTAATTCACTTAATCCTTCAACAACTCTGTGAAGCCAGTATTACCATTATGGCCCAGATTTCCAGATGAAAACAATTGAGAGCAGATGTGGGAAGTAATCTGCCCAATGTATCCAGCTGCTAAGTAGATGAGCTGGAATTTGGACCTACACAACATAATTCTACAGCTCATGTTTTTATCCACTTGACTAAGCATGTGTGCTAGGTCACTTCAGTCATGTCTAACTCTTTGTGACACTATGGACCCACCAGGCTCCTCTCTCCATGGGTATTCTCCAGGTAAGAATACTGGAGTGGGTTGCCATGCCCTCCTCCAGGGATCTTCCCTGACCCAGGGATCAAAATGGCATCTCTGGTGTCTCCGCATTGGCAGCCAGTTCTTTACCACTAGCCCCACCTGGAAAGCCCCCACTCGACTATATTGCCTCTAAACAGTAACAGATTATAAGGATTTTATTTATTTTGAAAATTGTTAACCCACTAAAAACCAAAACAGAAAAGCTAATAGAGAAAGTTGAGAGAAGAGAGTAGATAAAGCAAAATCTAAAGGTGAGAAAGAAACTCAGGTGTAATTTTAATTTGAGAAAAAAAAAAAGACACATTTTATTTTCTTTACTTTTTTCCAGTTTTCCCAGTATGTCAATATTAACTGACATACAGCCTTCTATAAGTTTACTGTAAACAGAAGAATGATTTGCCTTACATACGTTATGAAATGCTTACCACAATAAGTTTAGTGAACACCCATCATCTGATATAAACACAAAATTAAAGAATAGAGAAAAATGTTTTACTTGTGATGAAAACTCTTAGGATTTACTTAACAACTTTCATATATAATGTACAGAGTTACATTGTACTATTATGCTATTCAGTTATACTGTATACCAATTAGAGGTAGAGCTCAGGGCCCAGCTGGGCCAGGTGGCCCAGATTTATAATGAGCCCAAACAATGATCCTATTCTTACTCCTGTAATATATGCCAATCATGTCAATGATCTATTTATTAAGGCAACTAGTCTCAGTTCAGTTCAGTCGCTCAGTCGTGTCCGACTCTTTGCGACCCCATGAATCGCAGCACATCAGGCCTCCCTGTCCATCACCAACTCCCGGAGTTCACTCAGATTCACGTCCATCGAGTCAGTAATGTCATTCAGCCATCTCATCCTCGGTCGTCCCCTTCTCCTCCTGCCCCCAATCCCTCCCAGCATCAGAGTCTTTTCCAATGAGTCAACTTTTCACATGAGGTGGCCAAAGTACTGGAGCTTCAGCTTTAGCATCATTCCTTCCAAAGAAATCCCAGGGTTGATTTCCTTCAGAATGGACTGGTTGGATGTCCTTGCAGTCCAAGGGACTCTCAAGAGTCTTCTCCAACACCACAGTTCAAAAGCATCAATTCTTCGGTGCTCAGCCAACTTCACAGTCCAACTCTCACATCCATACCTGACCAGGGGAAAAACCATAGCCTTGACTAGACGGACCTTAGTCGGCAAAGTTATGTCTCTGCTTTTGAATATGCTATCTAGGTTGGTCATAACTTTTCTTCCAAGGAGTAAGCGTCTTTTAATTTCATGGCTGCAGTCACCATCTGCAGTGATTATGGAGCCCAAAAAAAGGCAACTAGTCTAGTGATCCATTAATCTATTTCAGTTATTATCATTTGAAAGTCACAAGCTATGTCCCTTCTTAAAAGTTTCTACACGTATGTTCAGTTCTGTTCAGTTTAGTCGCTCAGTTGTGTCTGACTCTGCGACCCCATGAACTGCAGCACGCCAGGCCTCCCTGTCCATCACCAACCCCCAGAATCCACCCAAATCCGCGTCCATCGAGTCGATGATGCCATCCAGCCGTCACATCCTCTGTCATCCCCTTCTCCTCCTGCCCTCAATCTTTCCCAGCATCAGTGTCTTTTCCAATGAGTCAGCTCTTCCCACCAGGTGGCCAAAGTATTGGAGTTTCAGCTTCAGCATCAGTCCTTCCAATGAACACTCAGGACTAATCTCCTTCAGAATGGACTGGTTGGGTCTCCTTGCAGTCCAAGGGACTCCAAAGAGTCTTCTCCAACACCACAGTTCAAAAGCATCAGTTCTTCCACACTCAGCTTTCTTTGTAGTCCAACTCTCACATCCATACATGACCACAGGAAAAACCATAGCCTTGACTAGATGGACCTTTCTTGGCAAAGTAATGTCTCTGCTTTTTAACATGCTGTCTAGGTTGGTCATAACTTTCCTTCCAAGGAGTAAGTGTCTTTTAATTTCATTGCTACAATCACCACCTGAAGTGATTTTGGAGCCCCCCCAAAATAAAGTCTGACACTGTTTCCACTGTTTCCCCATCTATTCCCCATGAAGTGATGGGACCCCATGCCATGATCTTCGTTTTCTGAATGTTGAGCTTTAAGCCAACTTTTTCACTCTCCTCTTTCACTTTCATCAAGAGGCTCTTTAGTTCTTCTTCACTTTCTGCCATAAAGGTGGTGTCATCTGCATTTCTGAGGTTATTGATGTTTCTCCCTGCAATCTTGATTCCAGCTTTCGCTTCCTCCAGCACAGCATTTGTCATGACGTACTCTGCATATAAGTTAAATAAGCAGGGTGACAATATACAGCCTTGACGTAGTCCTTTTCCTATTTGGAACCAGTCTGTTGTTCCATGTCCAATTCTAACTACAGTTCAACAGGTATGAGTTACCACTAATTCAGACTGACCCTCTTCCCAATTGGTCCAAATATTTCATATTTTCTGTACTTCTTTCATCCATTCTAAGACACAATCATTTCATATTTTTTATCTCAGAAATCAAGTTATGTCTTACACTTGATTTCCGAAATTGAGAGCATTTCCCGCTGAAAGTGAAAGTTTGTTGCTAAGTTGTTTCCAACTCTTTGTGACTCCATGGACTGCAGCCTGCCAGGATCCTCCGTCCATGGGATTTCTCAGCCAAAAATACAGGCGTGGGTTGCCATTTCCTCCTCCAGGGGGTCTTCTCAACTCAGGGACTGAATCCATGTCTCCTATTTGGCAGGCAGATTCTTTACCACTGAATCACATGGGAAGCCTATGTATTCTACAATCTATGGCATCTTAAATGGGATGAACCACAATATTTACTTTGTTTTCAGTTGATGAATGCTTCCAAGCCAAAGAAAGGTTAGAAACTTAACCTCAACACTCAAGATTTCTATAGTTTGTTTTCCTACAACACAAACCCTCATGTTAATTATATACATGTTATTCTATACTCCTGTCAATTCTATGAGGTAAGTGTCTGTTATCACTTCCTTTCACAGCTGAAGACGCAGGGGTTTGGAGAAGGTAATCCCCCTGCATGAGGTCTCTAGGCCAGGGAGCCAGGAGCTGAATGCATGTCCCGAGGCACCGATTCTGGTTCTTTGTCTGCTCCACCATAATTACTCCTAGACTTTTGGTCTGAATAAAATTCTTTTTACCTTACACTTTAAGGTGTAAAGACTACCTGCACAACCTTGGTTATAATTGACAACTTCTCCTTATCTATATAAAGTATATAAGAATTGTACACAGCATCTCTCTGTACTCATGAAAAATGACATATAGGAGCTGCCTTCTTATCCTTTTCTGAGTTCTTTTCACTTCATAAATCACAGTCAATGAAATTTTAGGGTCTTCATACGAAAATACAGAAGGGTTTTTGGAGGAAACCAAAAGAAATTTCTAAAAAATTCAAAAATTGCTCTGTAGAATTGGGACAATACTTTGAGCTGATAAAGGGAATAAAGATAGCCAGTGTTGTTAAGCAGTCAGTGAATAAATAATCCTCAACTCCACATTATTTGAAGACTACCAGAAAGACAATAAAACCACATTAAATTGACATAAACATCTGCTCCTTACAGACAACAGAATATGTCAATTTGCCAATGAAATTATTACAGTCAACCCTTCTTTTCAGGTATCACAAGATATTTATCTTAAATTACCCACAAAATGGGTTGCTCACAGATGATGGCAAGCCATCCTCAGATTCCTGGGCAACCAAGCCAATTTGGATGTTTATGCAACCAAAGCAGTCAAATTTCCAAATTACTAATCTGGCTGAAGTACCAGATATATTTTGGAAGTTTGATGAAATAAATAAATAGACTTGAAGGCTGGGGTTGAGCAAGATCTACTTGTAATGAGGGCTGGACTGCTGTCAAAGAGAAGGAAAAGACAAAAGCAGGGGTCCCTAGAAAAAGAGTAGTAAACAAATTTCCGAATCAACTCTGCCACATGAAGACTAAGCTAAATGCTACTATGGTCTCAGATACTAAAATGTCTTTCTAACGAGTAGTAAATAAAACAGCATGGCACTAAGGCAGGAATAGATCAGCAAAGGACACAGTATGGTAATTTAACCAAATCAATAGAGAAAAGATGGATTAGTGAATAATTGATTTTGGAACAACTGACCAGTAACTTGGAAAGCCACGTAAAACTGGACCACTACACCTTTCTTTAAAACAAAGCAAATTTCCAATGAATTAAAAATTAGAATGTAAAAAATAAAACCTTAAAAATAGTATGAAAATATCTTTATAATCTCAGCAGGGAGAGCTTTCCAATAATCTCAGAAAACAAAGTAAGTATCCATAAAAGAAAAGATCAGTACCTTTAATTCCATAAAATCACATAGTTCCTACATAGCAAAGTATCTCTATGAGCTAGATTGAAAGATAAATGACAACCTGAAGAAACAATATTTTCAAGCCTATGTCCAGAAAATTTTAATACCTTTTTTTAAAGTTCTTAAAAATAAATATTAAAAAAAAAAACACAATAGACAAAAGAAAAGGAAAAAAACAAATGACTGACGAGTGATCTTCAGTTCAGTTCAGTTCAGTCACTCAGTCATGTCTGACTCTTTGTGATCACATGAACAGTAGCATGCCAGGCCTCCCTGTCCATCACCAACCCCCAGAGTCCACCCACACCCATGTCCATTGAGTCGATGATGCCATCCAACCATCACATCCTCTGTCATCCCCTTCTCCTCCTGCCCTCAATCTTTCCCAAAGATCTTTCAGGATCTTTTCCAAAGAGTCAGCCTTTCCCATCAGGTGGCCAAAGTATTGGAGTTTCAGCTTCAGCATCAGTTCTTCCAATGAACACTCAGGACTGATCTCCTTTAGGATGGATTGGTTGGATCTCCTTGCGGTCCAAGGGACTCTCAAGAGTCTTCTCCAACACCACAGTTCAAAAGCATCAGTTCTTCCACACCCAGCTTTCTTTATAGTCCAACTCACACATCCATACATGACCACTGGAAAAATCATAGCCTTAACTAGATGGACCTTTCTTGGCAAAGTAATGTCTCTGCTTTTTAATATGCTATCTAGGCTGGTCATAACTTTCCTTTCAAGCAGTAAGCGTCTTTTAATTTCATTGCTGCCATCATCATCTGCAGTGATTTTGCAACCCAGAAAAATAAAGTCAGCCACTGTCTCCACTGTTTCCCCATCTACTTGCCATGAAGTGATAGGACCGGATGCCATGATCTTCGTTTTCTGAATGTTGAGCTTTAAGCCAACGTTTTCACTCTCCTCTTCCATTTTGATCAAGAGGCTCCTTAGTTCTTCTTCACTTTCTGCCATAAGGATGGTGTCATCTGCATATCTGAGGTTGTTGATATTTCTCCCGGCAATCTGATTCCAGCTTGTGCTTCTTCCAGCCCAGCATTTCTCATGATGTACTCTGCATTTAAGTTAAATAAGAAGGGTGACAATATACAGCCTCGACGCACTCCTTTTCCTATTTGGAACCAGTCTGCTGTTCCATGTCCAGTTCTAACTGTTGCTTCCTAACCTGCATACAGATTTCTCAAGAGGCAGGTCAGGTGGTCTGGTATTCCCATCTCTCTCAGATTTTCCACAGTTTATTGTGATCCACACAGTCAAAGGCTTTGGCATAGTCAATAAAGCAGAAATAGATGTTTTTCCAGGACTCTCTTGCTTTTTCGATGATCCAGCAGATGTTGGCAATTTGATCTCTGGTTCCTCTGCCTTTTCTAAAACCAGCTTGAACAACTGGCATTTCACAGTTCACGTATTGCTGAAGCCTGGCTTGGAGAATTTTGAGCATTAGTTTACTAGCATGTGAGATGAGTGCAATTGTGTGGTAGTTTGAGCATTCTTTGGCATTGCCTTTCTTTGGGATTGGAATGAGCACTGACCTTTTCCAGTCCTGTGGCCACTGCTGAGTTTTCCACATTTGCTGGTATATTGAGTGCAGCACCTTCACAACATCATCTTTCAGGATTTGAAATAGCTCCACTGGAATTCCATCACCTCCACTAGTTTTGTTCATAGTGATGCTTTCTAAGGCCCACTTGACTTCATATTCCAGGATGTCTGGCTCTAGGTGAGTGATCACACCAACGTGATTATCTGGGTCATGAAAATCTTTTTTGTGCAGTTCTTCTGTGTATTCTTGCCACCTCTTCTGAATATCTTCTGCTTCTGTTAGGTCCGTATCATCTCTGTCCTTTATCGAGCCTATCTTTGCATGAAATGTTCCCTTGATATCTCTTATTTTCTTAAAGAGATCTCTAATCTTTCCCTTTCTGTTCTTTTCCTCTATTTCTTTGCATTGATCGCTGAAGAAGGCTTTCTTATCTCTCCTTGCTATTCTTTGGAACTCTGCATTCAGATACTTATATCTTTCCTTTTCTCCTTTGCTTTTTGCTTCACTTCTTTTCACAGCTATTTGTAAGGCCTCCTCAGACAGCCATTTTGCTTTTTTGCATTTCTTTGCCATGGGGATGGTCTTGATCCCTGTCTCCTGTACAATGTCACAAACCTCATTCCATAGTTCATCAGGCACTCTATCTATCATATCTAGACCCTTAAATTTATTCCTCACTTCCATTGTATAATCATAAGGGATTTTATTTAGGTCATATCTGAATGGTCTAGTGGTTTTCTCCACTTTCTTAAATTTCAGTCTGAATTTGGCAATAAGAAGTTCATGATCCAAGCCACAGTCAGCTTCCGGTCTTGTTTTTGCTGACTGTATTGAGCTTCTCCATCTTTGGCTGCAAAGAATATAATCAATCTGATTTCGGTGTAGACCATCTGATGATGTCCATGTATAGTGTCTTCTCTTGTGTTGTTGGAAGAGAGTGTTTGCTATGACCAGTGAGTTCTCTTGGCAGAACTCTCTTAGCTTTTGCCCTGCTTCATTCTGTACTCCAAGGCCAAATTTGCCTGTTATTCCAGGTGTTTCTTCACTTCCTACTTTTGCATTCCAGTCCCCTATAATAAGTGATCTTATTTGGGCAATAAAATGTTCTCAAACCGATTTATGGTGACGGTCATACAACTTGGTAAATTTACTAAAAATTAATAATAAAATAAATATAATAATCAAATTGTACACTTGAAGAATTATGTGATATGTTGAATGTCTCAACAAAAGTGTTAATAAATAAACAGTAAAAATTATAATAGATGTTCTTCCTCATTAATATGGAAAGAAATGCAAATAGTGCCCACCTTCCTAAGCTTCCACAACAGCACACTGCCTGGTTGTCTTCTTCCTCTCACACGGTACCTCAGCCTCATTTGTTCATTCCTCCACATCTAGAATTTGTTATTACCCAGCGTTCTCTACTGAATCTCCCTCCCATTTTGCCACATTCCTTTGCTAGGAATTAGCACTTGCAACTGGCTATTGGTACTGGCTTTTGTTACAATAACAACAAAGGCAGCAATGTAAAGCAACATTGCAGTCCTCCTTTCTAAGCTCCTGATGATGTCTCCACTTGGTTGAATCATCAGCATATCAAATTTGTGCAGAGGAAAACTCTTTAATTCCATCACTGCCCACCCAATCTTATCATTCTCTTCCTTGAACACTCCCCTCCTTTGAACAGGTATTTCTCTTCCCACTTGTTTATGCCAAAACTCTGAGATTCATCCTTTTTGTCTTTTTCTCCCTTACCTCCTCATCCAATCTATCCTGTTCCTGTAGGATCTATGCCAAAAGTGTTTTTTTATTCCATTCTCTTCCTTGCAACTCAATGGCCCCCTAACTATTCCAACTATCATCATCTCCCATTGAACAATTCAAACAGCACTTAAGTGGTTTCCCAATCCACTCTTTTCAGTGGACATTGAGACACAGCACACAAATTCTGCTTCAATGAAAGACTTCTTATCCAGAAGTTGGGTTTGATATCAGCCCCTTTAGGGTTACCTTGGCTTCAGAGAACTGCCTTACCCCAGATCACACTGCATCTTGGACAAGCCCATATCCAATAACATTAGAGTGTGGAGGTATGAATGTCCAAATATCTCAGTATCACTGGACTACTCTGGAGGATCACTTCTCCCTGTGAGGCCAGCCAAACACCAAATCATCTTTTTTTCTCTACCCGATCCTTCATCCTTCCCAAATGTTTTCATGTATTAAGCCCTGGATCACTTTTTTAGAAGCATCTTTCCTACTCAACTCTCTCAGACTACTTCCTTGGGAACTTAATTCAAACTAGTCTTTTTTGCCTCTCTGCTTGAAACCCTGCAATGGCATTTTTGGGGTCTTCCTGATCCAGATGGATCCCTCCCTTGCCACTCACCCTCCAGCCATGCCAAGTCTCTGTCTCCAAAATACTGATCTCCAGGCTTCATAATTCTTGTATATGGTGGATACAAAATAACGCTTCACCACATTAATGGGATGCAAACTCCTGTAGATATAGACCGTGAGATAGAGATTGCTCATAGATAACACATTTTATCATTTTATAAGCTTCTTCCAATAATGGCTCTGTCTTAGAAAACTTGACATTCTCTTTAGTGGATGGCACAGAACTTTGTTCACAGAAAATGCCCAATAAATAAAACATGTATGAACCTGAACTATGGCTGGGCAACAAATGTTAAATTGCAGTACCAATTACTATCAACAAGGGCATCCTCAAAAAAGCTCTTCTACAAGAACCAAAGCCAAATCCTAGTGGAGAAAGGGGGCAGAGAGACAGGCAACATTTGATATATTGAACATATAGCTGAGATCAGAAATTCTTTCAAGGCAAAGTACATGCAATCTCAGGGATGACTCACAGCTAAGGTATTTAAGGCAGTAGCAAGAAGTGCGTGGGGCAGTCTTTTTTCAGCTCCTGTTTATCACAACTCAGAAACTCCCTTTCCAGAAAGATTTCCTCTTGAATAATTTCATGCTAAGTCCTTCCCCTTCTCCCATTTATTTTTGTGTGAGGAGATGCAAAGCAAAGAGCCACTTTATTCCAACTGTTCACAGTATATCCCTTCTATCTAATTCAAAAGTCCTTTTACAATGACATTTTTCTTTCAGTTCAGAATTCCTATCAACAAACTCCTGTCGTTTTGGTTTATTTGTAAGTCATCTCATTAATGAACTTTACATTTCTGAGGGGCTTCCATGCTGGCTCAGTGGTAGAAGAATCCACCTGTCAATGCAGGATACATGGGTTTGATCTCAGGGAGAGGAAGGTCCCCTGGAGAAGGAAATAGCAACTCACTCTAGTATTCCTGCCTGGGAAATCCCACAGACAGAGGAGCTGGTGGGCTATAGTCCAGGGGGGTCATAAAAGAGTAGGGCGTAACTTAGTGACTAAACAACAATATACATTTCTGAACTCAATAATTGTGGTCTCTTTGAAAAGAATCTTCTTAGAAGGCATCAAAAAATAAGTATGGTGATTTAAATAACTAAAAAGTTTCATAAGAATAAATAATCCATTTGCATTAAAAAGATTTTCAACACAGCACAATGATGACTCTGCTGGCAGGATAATTTCTTCTTAGTCATGCTAATATGGTTTTGGATTTTTGAACTGATAGATAAACAGATAGCTTATATTTTTAAAAATCATTATGAAACAGCTTTTTAAAGACATGAGTAACTTGGACAAAAAAACAGGTAATAGAAGTTAGTGAAGGAAAGGAATAACAGATTGCTCCTAAAGAAGCCAGAAACTTAATTATCACCTTAACTGAAATCCAAACACCCGGGTTCTTGTTTCAAGGAGACCTACTCACAGAATATTTTCATGACTAACCCTATGTTTGCAGCTGAAGATTAAAAACTAAATATTATTTGACAAGTTTTTATATGACGACATAAAGAGTGGCTGGAGCCTGGCTGTTGACTCAAACATTTCTGCCAGCCTCTTTTGCCTGCCAAAATATAGCTTCAATAAGCACACATAAATTTTATTTTTAATAAATAACCACAAAACGGTTTCATAAACAGACTAAACTGTGGATAATTATAGCTTACAATGAATATGTGTTACAGTTTCAGTAAATAGAAGTTACACAGTCTGAAACTGGCACGCCCTATCTCCATCTTATGGATTGATGGCAAACCAGCCTGTGTTGGAACAGCCCAGTGATTTTCTTGGTAAGAGGCCTACATCCTAACTACTTAGGCTTCTGCCTTCTTGCAGTAGCCCTCCTGTTTGTCTCTGCAGACATTAGGTTTTAGAGTCCTGAGAGTTTAAAAGGAGAGCTGAGGTCTCCACGTGGTGTCCCAAAAGGGTCTTTGTGGTAAGAAAAGTTCTTTATGTCCTGACCAACATGTAGACACCTATGATGGTTTAAAAATGAATAAATAAAGGGTATCTGGGGGGAATAAATACTGATGTGATGAGAAGGCACAAGGGAGAATAAACTGTTCTTTCTAACTAACTTTTCTTGGAATTTACGTGTTCCTTTTACTCAAAGGATCCTTTTGGAAAAGTGCATTGCGTTTTCCTCTGTTGGCAGCATTTTTTTTTTTGGGGGGGGGTAAGTGAATCAACTGATTTCTTAAGAAAAAGAAAAGCAGCTTATTGAAAGCTTAATGATTTTTTTTTTCACCGTTAGAAATCAGCTTTATTTTTAAGCTTCCTTGACCACATTTGTGCTTTGATGAACCTCCCTCCCACTCAAGGGAAGAGTTCCATGTTCCTCACACCCCAGTCCTGAGCCTTCACATTCACTTCACACTGATCCCAGGAAACACAGAGAGAGAAAAGTCAAAAGGGGGGAATTAAAAAAAAAAATCTTGAGCTTTTTGAAGATGAGGAAAGGGAGTTTTATCTCTAGTAAAAACAGGCCCTTTTGTGAAAAAAGAAAAAAAAAAAAAGGAAGAAGTGATGATTGATCAAACAGCATTCAGAATTCCAGGCATGCCAAGATATGGCTGTGTTAAACGGGAAAGATGACCCAAAGACCCCAGGCTGTTTGAAAATAAATAAAAGAATTCTGGCATCATGTTCTGCATTCCTGTTTGTAGTCATGTTTTACACTCTACCTGTGGTGACCTTTCTCACTTGTTTCATAGCTCACAGTTGGATTTATTCAGCCGCAATGTGCTGAGAACCTCCTTGTGGAATGTATGAAACTAGGACCTAGGATGAATGGAGCAGAGCATGCAGTGAGGAGGGGAGTCAGAGTAAGATGGCAGCACTGATGCCAAGAAGTGCCCAATCTGAGGACATGGAATAGAGCAGAGCTATGGATTAAGTGCCACATGAGCTCAGGGAGAGAGTGACTCATGCTGCCTGAGCTTGATCTCCATCGTGAGGAATGCCTTGTGGTGTTGTGTGAAACATTGGCAGCCTGCAGTGCCGCCTCACAATTCTATTCTGCTCTTGAGCATGGCCAAGGTTAGGTTTCTCGTGGTAAGTTCAGCCCTCCTCCCGTCTGCGTCCTTCACAGCCTTACCCAACCCTCAGCAGTATTTCTTTCAACAAACTCTCACCCAACTTCAGTTAACCAGTTGTTTTATTCCTCACTCCCAAATTTAACTCTCTCTGCACATACCTTGTTAAGCAGTTATATGCAGAAAGCTGTGGGCAACATGGGTATGCCGGGTCTCTTTTTCTTCAAAAAGCTTATAATCCAGTGGGAGAGTTAGGCATGTAAAACTTTAATTGGGGGGAAAAATGCTGTAATAGAAGTGCAAGTAAAATGCTGTGAGTGCTTAAAAACCTAGGGTAAGTTTGAGTTTGATGGGATCACAGTTTTCACAAAGGTTCTGGCACATGAATTGAACTAAGGACTTCCCTGGGGGTGCAATGGAGAAGAATCTGCCTGCCAATGTAGGGGACACGGGTTCGATCCCTGGTTTGGGAAGATTCCACATGATGCGGAGCAACTAAGTCATATACCACAACTATTGAGCCCAGGTACTGCAGCTACGGAAGCCCCTGAGCCTACAGCCTGAGTGCTCTGCCACAGGAGAAGTCACTGCAAGGAGAAACCTGTGCGCCACAGTGAAGCCTAACCCCTGCTCACCAACTAGAGAAAGCCCGAGCAAAGCAATGAAGAGCCAGCACAACCAAAAATAAAATATTTTTTAAGAAATAAACAACTAAGAGGCATGGACAGCTTGCATGGAGCTCCATGGAACAGGGTGAGTCAAGGACTAGAGACTCATGGGTAGGTGGCTAAGAGTGTCACCAGAACATAAACCACACAGAGGAACAGATTAAGAGCTACTGACTTCTGCCAGGATGAATCCAAAGCTTTGAAGTTTTCTTGAAAAAAAGAATTACACTGATCTGTGATTTAGAACGGTAACTCTGGAAGCAGTGAGGAATATTGATCAGAGAGAGAGACTCAAAGTCAGGAGCTCGAATGGACCCATGTTAACAATCCATTTATAGTGGGTATAGCGCATTGTAAGACAAAAGGCCCCCAGAGCCAAAATAAATGTTTTTCTGGGTAGACAAATCTCCACTGTCACATCTCAGTGCTCCTGCCACCTTTCCTTTTCAACAATCAGACAAGCCACCGAAGAAATCAGAAGTTAATCAAATAAAATATTCTCTCTTGAGAACTGTGCCTGTGCACTCAGTCATGTCCTCCTCTTTTGTGACCCCACGGACTGTAGCCCACCAGGCTCCTCTGTCAGTCTCCTCTTGCCTTTTTTCAGGCAAGAATACTGGAGTGAGTTGTCATTGCCTACTCCAGGGGAGCTTCCTCACCCTGGGATTGAACTCGTATCTTTTGAGCTCCTTCATTGACAGATATGTTCTTTACCCCTGAGGCACCTGGGAAGCCACTGAGAACTGTTGTTCCTAATAGAACTCCCTGCAATAATAGATACTGAGCACTTTAAATGTGGCCACTGTGACTCAGTAATTTTATTTTAATCACGTTTCCATAGTCCCATGTGGCCTATGCCATCATAGTAGGCAGTGCAGCCCTAGAGAATAAAACTTTACTGAACTAGGAGAAACAAAGCATTTTTTTAAAAAACTCTACTACCAATCATCCAATCCCAGTGGCTTTCCTGGCTTTTAAAGAGGATATTTACCTACCTCTCTGATGTTCTCAACCCAGGGATCGAACTCGCGTCTCCTGCACTGGTGGACAGATTCATTACCACTGCACCACCTGGGAAGCCCCCACAAGAACCCCACATCAAAAATAATAAGATGCAGTGCTTATATTTAGCTCGGGCATGAGAAAACATCAAAAGCACTGTTACTTTCAAAAAGGATCTCTTTAAGTTATTCAGAAAGACCACCTTTACTTGATGGATAAGAGAGAGAGACTCAAATCAGGAGCTGGAATGGACCCATGTCCATCTATCTATGGTGGATAAAATCATAGAAATCAGCAAGAGGTTGACTAATTCTCTCTGTTTCATAAAGAAAAGCATTTACCTCTTAACTATGCATTTTCCGATGAAGGCTTCCCAGCGAGTCATCATCTCATTGTAACTGAAGAACAGCTAGATGATTGTGGTATGTAGTTAAATGTTTCTGTAAGTTGATTTGTGGTGCTAGCTTCCTGGATCATAGAAATTATTTTGTTCAATTTTTTTTTTCTCTGTGGTTTTGGAGTAAAGAATTGCAATAAGTTTCTAAGTCTCTGACTTTGAGTGCTCCATGTAGTTATTTCAAGAAAGCTCTTTTGCAATTTTCTTGGTAACTGATTCCTTGTTACATGAATTCAGATACGCATATGTCATGGCTGCCAGTCAACTATTAGGACACATGACCTTTTTAATTCTTCATTCCTTAGCACTTTAAGGGACACTGTAGTACACTATGTAAAACCAAAACTAGATCATTTTTGCTAATCATGCTAACAAAATATACTAGAGAAGCATTGGGAGAAATTTACTAATAGGAAGATTTTGAAATAACATTTTATTCATACATTGGTTATTTCCAGTAGAACGAGTGTTTAGAAGATGGCTATAATAATCTGAATCTCCGATAACCTTTAATAACAGGACAGATTACCTTGAAGTCATAATTTTAAAAATAGATGTGCCAAAAGTCACAAATATGAAATGATGTTTTTCAAATTGTGGGTTACCTAGTAGTTCAGGAAATCGATGTAGTGGATTAGAGTAAAATTTCAAATTTAGAATAGTATAGAATAGGATTGGATGAAATGGAACAGAATAGAATACAACAGAAAAAAATCAGTGTATGACAAACCTATTGAGGGAGAGAAAATGATGTATCATAAAACTCTCTACCAGTTGTGCCCCTGTGAGTGTGTTCTGAGTTGTGATGAAAAGAAATACTTTAACAGAGCATTACTATACAGAAAGTTTGAAAGCCACTGACTACCAGATGATAGGAGTTGAAATTTCCTGCTGAATGTCTTGTTCCATGTGAGAAATATTTATCAAACCTCTATTCTATGCCTGATATTGGATTCAGTTTCAAGACCATATAGCTGAATACATGCTTGCATGAATGTGTGCATGCTAAGTCGCTTAAGTCATCCTGTCCAACTCTTGCAACCCTATGGACCATAGCCTGCCAGGCATCATGATCCATAGGATTCTTCAGGCAAGAATACTGGAGTGGGTTGTCATGCCCTTCTCCAAGGGATCTTCCTGATCCAGGGATCAAACCTGGGTCTCTTACATCTCTTGCTTTGGCAGGCATGTTCTTTACCACTGGCACCACCTGGAAAGCCCTGAATACATGCTTACTTCCCTCAAATAACTTACCATCTGACAGTATACCCATGTGAATAATTATCATAAGATGATATACGAACAGTTATGTTGAGAACATGGCAGAGAGGCCCTACTGCTGCATGTGAGGGAAATCAGACAGGAAGTGAGAGGAAAACTTCCCAGAGGAGCATCTGATGTGTCCTGAATAGTAGGTGACTGGGAAGGACAGAGAGAGGAGTATTATATTGCCGTATCTTAAGGCTGACTTGTGAAATCTATTTTACCTATAGTCTGGGATAGTCCTCAGATTTCATTGCACACCTTGGTCATCTAATACAGACTGCCAGCAAACCTAGAGGCATACGGAAATTTGAAATATTTTTATTACTGTTGAGTTTTTAATAATATGGGAGTGTCTGCTTTGCACTGTAGACCATCACTGTTTTTGGCGGGGGAGGGTGGTGGTGCTGCGCTCAGTTGCCTCAGGTAGAACCTTCAGTCATGGCATCAGGGCTTGGGCCATGTGAACTCTTAGTTGCAGCATATACGATCTAGTTCCCCACCAGGGATTGAACCCAGGCCCCCTATACTAGAAGCATGGAGTCCCAGCCACTGGACCATCTGGGAAGTCCCCAAACTATCACTTTTAAGAGCAAAATTTTTCAAATGGAAGGGTTAGTCTCAAATGGTCAAAAGTTATACTTCCTAAAAAAGAAAGCAAATTATTTGCGTAACAGGGTGTAGAGAAATCATATGTTGTGCAAACTCTTATCTTTCAGCGGTTTGAGCAGAACAAATGTTTATTAGAAAATAAAATAATGCATGATAAGAAAATCAAGAAAATCGGGTCATGCTTTGCATACTTATAAGGGTTATAGGACATCCATCATTTAACCTAATTTCACACTTAAAATTTACATTATATTGAGGGTTGGGTAGAAATTGAGGTCTAGAACCAGTAATATGTGTCATGAACAATCACAGAAGGCTTTTGGAGCCAATTTAGGCAGCATATGTGTGTTTTATAAGCATGAAATTATAGAGACCCAAAGGCCCCACTTCAAAATAAGACTTTTTATCAATTTCCTTTTTCTTGGCACCATTTACATTTGAGTGTGAATATATTCGGTATTTATTTTAAAAATATCTCTCTTTCTCCTTTTTTATATGATATCTAACAGTATTTGAAATAGTAATTCAACTCACCAGTCCCTAAATGATGTAGCAGAATCTAATAGAACTTTATTAATCAGGGCAATAGCAAAAGGAGATCACTGATGAATTTTACTAGTAAATCATGTTTAGTCCTCCTAAATGCAGTGTATGCGCATGTGTACATTTGTGTGTGCATTCTTTCTTTAAGATGAAAAAAGAATCAATCACTTTTAAAATAGTCTCAGAAAATGAAAATAACCCTTGTATTTTTTATTTAATCAATTTCATGGCATGTGCCATTGTAAGAATTTTGATACAGCCTTGAGATATATGACTTAACTCTCCAAAAAATGAGCTTTTTTTTTTAAATAATGACTTTGATTTGAAATGAGAAAATAAAGAATAACATTTCCAGGTTTTACCATAGCACCGTTTTTAAACAAAACTAAACCTTTCTCCTCAGGTACCCATTAAATTTTTCAGATCTTGGAAGGGAAAAGCACAGTAATTACAATTGCAACCTTTACCTAAGACTTAAAAGTTAAAGAAACCTGAAAGAACTGTAACTTTTTAAAGCAGTTCTTCAGAGTTTCCCAGAATAGGAAAAGTGATTATGAGTTAGCTTGTGTTTGGGTTTGATTTTCATCCTGCAGGAGTGAACATCAGACCAAAAATATATGGGTCTTGTAGTAAAAGATGCAGCTCCTTTCTCCAGCTGCCTGAATGCTGTAATGTCAGATTTTTCAAATTCCTCTCTACTTTAGAGGAATTTCCAGGAGTGTGCAGATGGGTGCTTTTCTTTCTAGCAGAACTTCAATTGTCTACCTGTTTACACAGCAGATGCTCTGTAATTTAATCCCCACCACAAAAGACCATCATTATGATTAAATCAGGCACTAGTTTAACAAGGTACACCTAATAAGCACTTCTGGCCCTCAGATCTTGCACAAACAACATTCTTTCATTGGGCAACTTGTAAAATAACTTTTACATCCTGTGGTAGACTCCTCAGACACAAGCACAAAGTTCTGTCTCTTGACTGACTTTTCACCTAGAAAGCAGAATCTGTGACCACTCCATCCCAGAATCTGTGACTTTGGTTCATGTAACCTATATGAAAGCAGGAAAGGGAGACATTTTTTTCCACTGTTTGCACTCACTGCGGGTTTTTGGTATACCACACTACTGAGCAGGATATGTGTCTCAAAGTACATGGCAAAAAAAAAAAGAAAAAAAAAAAAAACCAGGCGTCAGAGAACATAACTTTCTCCAAACTCAATTGGTTTCTCTAATTTTAAAATTTCCTTCCCTTTAGACACATGCACACGTGTGCGCACACATGAATACATACACATGCATCCATACAATTTACAGAA
This sequence comes from Aepyceros melampus, assembly GCA_006408695.1. NCBI lineage: Eukaryota > Metazoa > Chordata > Mammalia > Artiodactyla > Bovidae > Aepyceros > Aepyceros melampus. The sequence goes on along the minus strand of SJXQ01007685.1, from coordinate 148,169 downwards.
AGCAAGGGAAAACCAGAAGGGTCTTGTGGAAGGCCAACAAAAGGAAGACACAGCTTCAAAAAGAGAAGGAGAAATACATGTTAAAAGGGAATCCCACCAAGGATAAAAAAAAGAAATCTAGAGCATGGAAAACAAAGTCGCTTGCACCTCTGTAAAAAAGGAAATATTCCAAAGAAAAACATCCCACAGGATTGCAGTTCATGAGTATCATCTCCTTTCAATCCCAGAGGTGCAATTTGCAGATCAGCTTCTCCTATCTCTGTCCAGTGTTTTGGCTATTTCTGTGCTTTTGTCACCATTTCTCACCTTTTCCTTCTTTTTTTGTTAATCACCCTCCTTCTCAGGAGGTAAATAGAAGATGGTCCCTCTGTTTATAAAAGACTGTAATGCCTTTTGGATTGAAGAATGTGGAAGACCAAGTCAGGAATTCCAAACAGTCAAGCAGCATTAGGCTTCGGCAGAACTGTAGTCAGAAGGAGGGAAAGTGAGTGAGCCTGGACACTGGACAATGGAGCTGATGTCCTTAGAAATTGCTGCAGTTTATACTTTCCATTTAAAGACAACTCATGGCTCAAATACAAACCGATGGAGTTAAAAAGGCACAATAAGGGTTTCTAGTTTGTTGTTTGTTTAAAGAGCTTGTCTTGATCTGTTCCTTCCATCATCATCCAAGGAGGAGCAGCCCTCTCTGAGTTGTTTCAAATCCATTTCCTGCAGTGGACCTCACAGCTGCACCTACCATATATGGTATGATACACTTATGCAGTAGCTCACATAGAAACACATTTCTGGAGTAGAAAGAAATTAATGATTTGGTGGTATGACAGAGATTCCCAAAATTTATATGAGAAAAGAGAAGCCAGAAAAAGCTGCTTTTATATGTAAAGATCAGGGATAGGTAGGTAGATAAATTAGATGTATGTATGGATGGATGAATAGATTGATAGATAGATAGATGACAGAGGGAGATCTTGCTTCTCCATCTAGCTTTATTTAAAGGCTTGTGACTATTTTTTTTTCTTTTTTTAATTGGAATATAATTACTTCACAATGTTGTGTTAGTTTCTGCTGTACAGTGAAGTGAATCAGATGTATGTATACATATAGGTCCTTCTTGGACCTCCCTCCCACCCCACTCCCATCCCACTGCTCTAGGTCATCACAGAGCCTTGAAATGAACTTCCTGTGCTTTATAGCAGAGTCCCGCTAGCTATCTACTTTATTATTTTGTGTGTGTGTATGTCTTTTCACACAAAAGTAATATTTACAACTCACCATCAAAAAATTACTCACAATGAATGACCTAAGGATTATTACGAATTTTCAGTGAATAAATCATGACCAGCTTTGGTTCACTGGGTAGCGGCTGATCAAAGGGAAGCAGCAAATGCATCTGCAAGAGCTTAGACCTAATCCTAGCCTGATTTGCACATGGTCCCGAACTTCTAGAGATCATCTGCCCTGACATGAAATATCATATCCCTCCCTCAAATTTCAACATTCCTTCCTCAGGCCTAGTTATCAAGAATATCTGTCCTTATGGATGATGCTAATGAAGATAATGCTGTTGATGGTGATGACAATAAGGATCACAGTCAACAGCTCCCAAGAGTTACTCTTTGGCAGGCCTTAAGCTAAGCATTTTTCATGGATTCTCTTATTCAATTTTACAACACCATAAGACCACCCCCATTTCACAGGTGAGGAAGCTGAAGCCCAGACAAAATTAAGCAAATATACTTGAGACTACATGCTAGTAAGTGACAGAGTCTGAGCTTGACCTCAGACAGTGCAACTCCAGAACTTGTGCCATTAACCCTTACTCTCTCTTGCCTCTCATGATGTCCATGCAGGTCCTGAGCCACTGGATTTGTCTACAAGATGCTCAGGCCAAACACAGTGGGGGTGGCCTTGCAAGTACCTAAGTGTGCATATGTATTCAACTGACTCCATTTGGGCATATTTAGAGCCAATTGCTACACAATTGATTGGGTTATGGAATGATCCAAAAATGTAAGGGGCCAAAACAAGCAAACTGTTTCACAGTCTGGCTATTCCTTTCACACAGACAAAGCCAGAATCTCTGTGAAGGAGGCCAGCTCTGTGGCAACGTGGAGAACACAGACACCTCCTGTCTTCTTCACCACCCACCCAACCAGTGCACCCAGAACAGACACTATTGAAGCCATCCATCTGTGCTCTGATACCCAAGCTGAGATCTGAAATAAGATGTAAATGCAACATACACACAGGGAACTGAGGGAAGAGGCAGAAATATTTTTATATTAAAGAGTTAGAGAAAGATCGAAAGTTCACAGTACCCCTAATGCCCCCGACTGCTGCCATACACACTCAAAAATGCAAACACACACACACACAAACCCCACAGTGAGCCACTCAAATGGCAGGAAGAAACAGAGAGCAGTAGAAAAAAATAGAAGGAAATGCTGCAGATGAGCAATGAAAATAGGAGGGAAAACTCTTTCATTCATTCTATATTGTATTCATTCACTCAATAAATTGAGTACCAACCCTTCTGGATATAAGTTAAGGAGCTGGCAGTCTAGGGCAAGAGATATACACAGAAACAAATGACGAAGCAGAGAAAATTCACCGTCGTTTTAAAACAACATTTCTTGTAAATGACTGTGTGTAACTACATGTGTTTGAATGGTTTTGAAACAAAGCCTATATTATGCAAGGATTACTGTTATTCGGGAGTTCTGTGTGTGTCTCTTCCCCTTCGTTAGTGGGTGGTCAGCTATTAAATATGCCTAATTTCAAGTATCAATAAATCTTGGCTCCACATTTAATTTCTTTACCTAATTTTTTTGGCTCAATTCCTGAGTTTAAAACATCCATTACCTGACTTCACACACTCTTTCAAGTAACTTCAACCAGTGTATAGAGGTATAGTATGAGAGGAATGTGTCATGATATGTAAAAGACTTGTTCTTTCTTGAAAGGATCTTAAAATTGTTCATGGTAATGAGACAGGTATACAAATAACTTTACTGCAAAAGTGGTGCAAATTTCTGTGAAAGAGAGATAAAACAGGCTACATGTAGTGGAAGAAATTAAAAATAACAGTTTTCCTTATTGAAAATCATTGAAATCTTTAATAAGAGTGATTTAAAAAGAGGAGGTAATAAAAATTAAATTCATTACAGGTCACACATCTTTTAAAAAGATAAGGCTCAATATCTCTTATGTCTGAAGACCTCAGCATTTGCTTATGTTTACGTTGAAGCAGTCGATAGACTTAACCAGAAACTTTTTGGTGGTTATGAGTGTGTCACGGTAATGCCCACACTTGAGCTCTAGAAAGACGGTAGAGCCAAAGTTTCTCCATCTCTTGACTCTCCCTCCTCCTGTGTATATTTTCATACTCCACGTGGTGACTCCTAACAATTCCAGGGTCATACTCTTCCATGCTCAATCCAACAGAGAAGAGAAGCTTCCCAAGAAGGTACACACATCCCCTGGGTTCACTCATTCCCACCTCTGTGATAATCTCTGTGGTTCAGGGGCTGTGAGGCTCTGAATGGCCAAGCTTGAGTCATAAATTCCACCCCTGGCATCAGATATAACAGCCCAACTGAATCCAGCAGAGAGAGTAGAAGAAGATGATCAGCATCAGAGCAGGAAAGGGCACATGATGCTGATACCTCAAGCAAACATCCTTTACACACGTTGCACCCTTCCAAATATACATAAATCTTACATCCCACCATATGTGAAGCAACACCGATGAGGAATAGAGGAAAATAAAAATGTAATTGTGGATTTTGAGCTAAAGCCTCTCTATAAATAATTCATTCCTTTTTAAAAATTTTTATCTATTTATTTTTGGCTGTGCTGTTTCTTCATTGTTTTGTGGGGGTCTTTCTCTAGTTGCAGCAAGCAGGGCTTACTCTTCACTGTGGTGCTTGGGCTTCTTATTGTGGTGGCTTTTCTTGCTGCAGAGCACAGGCTGTGGGTGTGCAGGCTTCAGTGCTTGGGGCACCCAGTCCCTAGAGTGGGTGGGCTCAGTAGCTGCGGCACACAAGCTGAGTTGGTCTACTGCATGTGGGATCATCTCAGACCAGGCCTCGAACCTGTGCCTCCTGCATTGGCAGGCATGTTCCTATCCAGTGTGCCACAAGGGGAGTCCCTATATAATTGGTTCTTAAATCGATGTATGTCTTTCAGCCAGTGGTTCTACAGTCCCGTGAATCTGTGTTCTTCTCGGATGTACACTGTGAATCCTTAATCCCTCCTCCTGAACGCGCTTGTGCGTTTTCCTCATTCATAGGGTTTCCCTTGATGTGGGAGGGCTTCTGAAGAGAAACTAGGTGTTGACTCTCCAACCAGGTGCATGTTAAAAAAAAAGTAGAGAGAAACAGCATCCTTTAAACCTATCAACATGTTGAAGCTAAACAGGAAAAACATGGGCAAAGCCAGGAAAAAACCAGACCATACACTGGGTGCTTGTCCATCTCAATACTTTCTACTCAGCTATGGAAAGTATGTCATGACTCTGAGAGCACTGTTTAGCACTAAGGGTGGGGAGAAGGAGGAAGGACCATAAATGCATATTAACGAATTTATCCCATGCAGATCATGCTTTGAGCTAACGAAATAGCAAACCACCACCAACACTCTGCAGTCACACCTATTAAATGCACTCAAACACTCTGTCAAGAGAAACACATTTATCATCTGTCTTTTCAGATAATTATTGTTACACTTTTAGAACAAGTTTGTTTATAAGGCTTTCTACTTTGGTTGATTCAGATTCTCTTTGGAATTAAATAAAATTTTATGTGAACCGGAGCTTATCGTCAGGAAAACATCAGATTCATAATAAATGTTTTATTTGTCAAATTAACAGTAATGATTAATGAGGTATGTGTTGCCCCACTTGAGTGGGTTGTTGAGTTGCTAACTTGTGTCTGATTCTTTGCAACTCCGTGGACTGCAGCAGGACAGACTCTTCTGTCTCCACTATCTCCCAGACTTTGCTCAAATTCTTCCCACTGAGTCGGTGATGTTATCTAACCATCTCATCCTATGCCATCCCCTTCTCCTTTTCTTAATCTTTCCCAGCATCAGGGTCTTCTCTGATGAGTCAGCTCTTCACATCAGGTGGCCAAAATATTGGAGTTTCAACTTCAGCATCAGTCCTTCCAATGAACATTCAGGGTAGATTTCCTTTAGGATTGACTGGTTTGATCTCCTTTCTGTCCAAGGAGTGGGGCACATCATTTTAACAAGGCCCTATAGGAGTCCTTCTCAAGACAACAGCATGACTCAAAGGAATGAGTAATATTAGGAATTCCAGACATCACAGTAGATGCCAAGACGAGAATTGTGTCTTAGCTTGTGTTCTATTTGGGAACTTCCTGGTTTCACTATTTATCTTGCCAACAAGTAGAACAGGTTTCACCTACATTAAATCTACTTTAAAACAAATTAAAAACCTCTGAAATAAGTCTTGTCAAATCCAGCAGCCCCATCCAAATTAGACTGATTTTCTAAATATAGTTTTCCAGCAAAACGATTTCACTTATTTAAAAAAAGATAGCAAAGATTAATACATGATTAAGAAGTTTCAAAAGAACCTTGAAACACACCCAATGAAATTACGGCATCACCAGCACAAAGGCCATGAGTTTGAGTAGGCTCTGGGAGTTGGTGATGGACAGGGAAGCCTGGCATGCTGCAGTCCATGGGGTCTCAGAGTCAGACACAACTGAGCAACTGAGCTGACGGAATGAAATTACACATTTATTGACAACAACTCTAAAATATTTAAATATAACGTCCAGCACTTCAGAATGTACAATTTTGGGGGTGGGGTGGGGGTTCCTATCTTCATTGTACTTCATATGAATGGCAGCTTCTGGGGATGTTCAGTGCAATGGACCAATGCCACATACCATGCTAAGTCACTTCAGTCATGTCTGACTCTGAGACCTCGTGGACTGTAGCCTGTCAGGCTCCTCTGTCCATGGGATTCTACAGGCAAGAATACTAGAGTGGGTTGCCATGTCTTCCTCCACAGGATCTTCCCAACCTAGGGACTGAACCCATGTCTCTTAAGTCTCTTGCGTTGGCAGGCAGTTTCTTTACCACTAGCGCCACCTCGGAGGTGGAACGGCATATGTGTCACGTGTCATTCTCTTAAAATGCAATGGATGTATGTGTATGTATGTACATGTACATACGTATACTTCTCTGTAGGTATATCTACATCTTTCTAAGGCTATATAGATAGTTATACTATCTGTCTATCTCAAAGTAGATTCAACCTTTCCGAAATTTCCCCTCTACTCAACGGATAGTAATTGGTTTGGAATTTCCCAATACATTTGTAATGTGGAAGCCACCTCAAGCCATTCATATCCCCCTATTTGCATTGACTTTTGATTAGTTGTATTTTTGAGTTGAGTTTTCCAGACATATATGCCTTGGCTATAATTACAAGTAATCCATTAGGTTTCTTTCTGCCTGTAAAACATAAACTAAAAGTTGACTGTGTGTGGGAGAGACAGAGAAAAAGTGACAGAAAGATTCAAGTATGAATTTATCTCAAAGTCATGGCAACCATGAAAATTCTCCTCCATAAATCAAGAGAAGATTTGTCCTGCCTATCTCAGGAAACAACTATGTGAGCCTATGCAAGTTATTTTCACTTCTGAATCTTTCTATAATTTTAAGCTGCACATTTCACTTAAAGAGGACAAATTTATTTGGAGATGATTTACTTAGTAAATTCGGAAATACACAAAATCTATCCTCAGAGGATTCAACCCAAGAACAAGCTGTATACTTGTCAAGACTTAGAAAAGTCACTAGCCTAAGAGAAAATTGGGAATTCTGACAGGTGGTGCAACTTTTCTCTTAGCCAAAGTTAATGTGAATTAATTGTAATAAAACTACCCAATTTCAAAAACAAAAACCAAGGTGGACTATAACTGGAATAACACTTAGCTAATCTATCCAAACTGGATGTCAACCAAGTTTCCAGAGTAGAAAAGACTTATGACTGGTCAGTGGTTCCCAGTACAAGTTTCAGTTTTCAAAATATTTCCTTAGGAAAAAAAAAAGGGGGGGGGGGCAGAATACCAATTTTGAACTTTAAAGTAGAAACCTTTGCCACATATATTCCTGGAATCCTGCTTGCTGCTGTCTCACTTTTTCCCCTTACCTGAACATTTCTGTAAAAGGGTACTTTGTCCAATTAATATGGCCCTTTCTTTGTTATAAGGCTGCACTCATCTCCCATCCTACAGAGATGAGTAGTGAGCCTCTATGACAATGTAACCTTTCATAAACTTAATCCCTCCCCCTAAAGAAATTCATTTATTCTTCTCTTATTTCCTCCTATATAGATTTTCTGATAAAATGTATATTCATACTCTCTGCTTATTTATATCTATGGGAAATCAATGTCTTCCTTAATGCTCCAGAGACTCAAACAGCCCGTTTTCAGCAGCAACCGATTATGCTCATAGAGATAATTTACCTATGAAATATTATCCAGCAGTCTTTCAACCTTGTTACCTACACCATTTCTTTGTGGCACACTGTGTATCTTCTAATTAGATGGTGTTTGTAAATAAAATATTTCCACTCCTAAACCAGATAAGGAAGCCAGCGGGCCTCTTGCTAACACAGTGACAACTAGCGATATTCCAGGCATGTGTGTCAAACTTGACTCCTCTCTACTGTTGTAAGAAATCATTGTGGAGAGGGGCAATGTGATGTTTAATACCTCATCAACCAAGAGCCTTCTTCCTCTTCTGAATATCTCAGAGCTCATTATGCAGAGGCATTGAGTCTAGAAGAATCCAGCTGATATAACCACCTTGTTACAAAAATAACAGCACTGACATCCAAAGTACCTAAGCAACATATCCAGACCTAGTCAGCACCCCACGGATAGTTAGTACCAACATTAGAATGATCAGCTGTCTCCAGAGTCCCAGGCCAGCCTTCTGGCTTTCGTGTAATCTAGCAACATGTGTGGGATTGTGTGCTAAATTGCTTCAGTCATGTCAGACTCTGTGCGACCCTATGGACTGCAGCCTTCTGGGTTCCTCTATCCATGGAGATTCTCCAGGCCAGAACACTGAAGCGGGTTGCCGTGCCCTCCTCCAGGGGATCTTCCCAACCCAGCAATTGAACCCACGACTCTTACATCTCCTTCATTAGCAAGTGGGTTCTTTACCACTAATGCCACCAGTGAAGCCCCTAATCTCGTAACATAATGCCACGTAAATAATTTCATAATGAATGTGCTATTCATACAGGATAAAATTTCTATCAGGGGATTGTCAGGCAAAATCATCAATAGCTTACAAAAAAATGAAAAGAAAGAGAGAGTTTTCCCCTCTGCCCTGTGAACGTCATCTCCAGCGAATACACCCATGGAGTGGGAGAATCCCTGATGCAGAGCAGTGAGAAGGTTCACTCAATGTCCATAAACGACATTTTACTTCAAAAGTCTTTCTCACTAGAGGGGTAGTGGAGAGTGGCAGTCACTCTATGAGGTTTCTTCATGGACAGGGCAGGGAAGCTTCAGAGATGCTCTGAGAAGGGCTCATCTAAGGCCATCTGGGGCTTCTCTGGTGGCTCAGACAGTAAAGCATCTCTCTGCAGTGCAGGAGACCAGGGTTCAATCCCTGGGTTGGGACGATCCCCTGGAGAAGGAAATGGCAGCCCACTCCAGTATTCTTGCATGGAAAATCCCATGGACGGAGGAGCCTGGTGGGCTACAGTCCATGGGGTTGCAAAAATTGGGACACAACTGAGCAACTTCACTTTTCACTTTCAAGGCCATCTTGAGACCCTTCCATCCCTAGGAACCAAGTCATCCCATCTATAGTCCTCCTGTGGTCCATAAAACTGGCTCTTCTACCACCTCTCCACCCTCCCAAGGAAGGACCCAGGAAGAAGCTCCTGCTTCTCCCTCCCTCAACCATCCTGCCATCCCAAATTAGGAAGATGGCACGGACTTGTGGATACAGTAGGAGAGGGAGGGTGGGATGAATTGGGAGATTAGGGTTGACACATATACACTATCTAGCGGGAAGCTGCTGTATAACACAGGGAGCCCAGCCCTGCACTCTGTGCCCACCTAGAGGGTGAGATGTGGGGGCAGAGGTGGGAGGGATGCTCAAGAGAACAACATAGTCAAGAAATTGTCCTACAGTTAAAAATCTGAGGGGTCAGGTACTGATGTAACAAACCAGGCTGCTCAGGGATCTCTTTCTGCAAACAACCTGCCTTCAGAAAACAACTTTCTTCCTCCCCTAGGTCCACCAGTGTCATCAGAGTCTTCGTCGCCTAGTTCCGCAGCCCGGGAGGGGGCAAATAGATAATCAGAATGGCATTTTGGTGTTGGATCCCTGCCACATCCTATTTATATCGATAAATAAAAATTCCTCTCTCCTGCCCCTCAGAGAAGATTTCTGAATCGATTCAGCCTGAGGGGAGGAAACATGGAGATGGGATCAATCGGCCCCTTTAGAGGCTTCCTTCTCCAGACAGGGAAGCCTGCGTGCTGCAGTCCATGGGATTGCAAAGAGTTGGACATGACTGAGCAACTGAACTGAACTGAACTGAGAGGCTTCCTTGAGGAAGGGAGGGGAGGAGTGTCAGATCCCATGGAAACAGCATTTAATGGGAATGTTAACAAAAGGAATGAAGCCTGGGCCCCTGCGTTGGGCCAAAGCTAAGCGGACGTTTCATCAAATTTCAGCATGGAAGAAACTGAGTCCTACTGCGTATCTGATGAAACCAGGAATAGATTCATGAAAGAGTTAAAAATAGGTACAGTTACTTGGAACTTAGCCAGGAGAGATGGTTATGGAGCAGCTAGGGGATGCCGGGCCTAAGGCAATGTTGCTCGCAGGACAGAGACAGAACCCGGGGTCTGATCGTTTTTTGTTTTTTTTTTTTTTTAATATTTAATTGGAAGATAATTGCTTTACAGTATTGTGTTAGTTTCTGCCATATATCAACATGAATCAGCCATAAGTATGCATATGTCCCCTCTCTCTCTTGAACCTACCTCCCACCCCCCACTCCATCCCACCCTCTAGGTCATCACCTAGCAGGAGCTTTGGATTCCTTGTGTCATTCAGCAAATTTCCACTGGCTATCTATTTTGCATATGGTTATGGGTATGTTTCCATGCTACTCTCTCAATTTGCTCCACTCTCTCCTTTCCTCACTATGTCCAGAAGTCTGTTCTGTCTGCATCTCCACTGCTACCCTGTAAATAGGTTCATCAGTACCATCTTTCTAGAGATCATATAGCCTTGGTAAATTTTTTTAAAATTGAAATCATTTCAAGAATCTTTTCTGACCACAGTGCTGTAAGATTAGATATCAACTACAGGAAAAAAAAAAAAAACTAACTTATAAAAAACACAAATACATGGAGGCTAAATAATACACTTCTGGATAACCAAGAGGTCACTAAAGAAATCAAAGAGGAAATCAAAAAATACCCAGAAGCAAATGACAATGAAAACGCGACAACTAGGGCTTCCTTGATGGCTCAGATGGTAAAGAATTCCCCTGCAATGCAGGAGTCCCAGGTTCAATCCCTGGGGGAAGATCTCCTGCAGAATGGAATGGCTACCCTCTAGAGTATTCTTCCCTGAAGAATTCCATGAACAGAGGAGTCTGGTGGGCTACAGTTCTTGGGGTTGCAAAGAGTCAGACATGACTGAGTGACTAACACTTTCAAAATCTAAGTCATGTGCAACTCTTGCAACCCCAGGGACGATAGCCTGCCAGGCTCCTCTCTCCATGTGATCCTCCAGGGAAGAATACTGGAATGGGTTGACATTTCCTTCTCCAGGGCATCTTCTCAAACCAGGAATAGACTCAAGTCTCCTTCTGCTAAGTCACTTCAGTCGTGTCCGACTCTGTGCGACCCCATAGATGGCAGCCCAACAGGCTCCCTCCTCCTGGGATTCTCCAGGCAAGAACACTGGAGTGGGTTGCCATTTCCTTCTCCAATGTATGAAAGTGAAAAGTGAAAGTGAAGTCGCTCAGTCGTGTCTAACTCTTGGCGACTCCACAGACTGCAGCCTACCAGGCTCCTCAGTCCATGGGATTTTCCAGGCAAGAGTACTACAGTGGGGTGCCATCGCCTTCTCTGCAAGTCTCCTGAATTGCAGGCAGATTCTTTACTGACTGAGCTATGAGGGAAGTCCTTCAAAATCTATGGAATGAGTTTATAGCAATCCGCTTCTAATCCAGGCTTTGCTTCCAGTGCTGGAGCCTTGAGAAATTCTCCCTGAGGTAATCCTCTGTGAGGTGAAGAATTTCTACATAGGTTGTTTTTCAGACAATGTAAGTTCTTTGAAACAGTGAAGAACAATCAAAAATTAAAAGGATTATTAGGTGCAAAAAAACTGAGAAACAATGAAAAGACCTAGATAACTGAACTCTGTAGTATTTTCAGGCTGTTGAGTCAGAAATGAAGGGAGAACCCTGAATAGGATAAGAAAGAGAAAGGATGAGAACTGTCTTGGACAAGACTGAATCAGAGAGGGAGGCCAAGAGACACAAGGCCAGCTCAGGGACACCCCTGGTCTTTAACTCTCCTCTGCAAACTAGGAAAGGATGCCCCTACTTCCAGGTAGAAAAGCTTGTACCAAGCTGCACATTGTGGTGAAGAGAACAGGGTTTGTGTCTCAGCCCCCATTCACCCCCTTAACCAGAAGTCTTGTACACTGCACAACCTGCCCAGCTGCACATGGCAGCCCTGGATCTGTGTGAACTTGGCTGGCCAAGTTTCTCTGTTTTCCTACTGTGGCTCAAGAAGGCTGGAGCTGTAACGAACATCATGTTCACCACTATCACCTTGTTTTGAGGATTATGTGACATACATGAAAGCATTCAATTCAGTTCAGTTCAGTCACTCAGTCGTGTCCGACTCTTTGCAACCCCATGAATCGCAGCACGCCAGGCCTCCCTGTCCATCACCAACTCCCGGAGTTCACTCAGACTCATGTCCATTGAGTCCATGATGCCATCCAGCCATCTCATCCTTGGTCATCCTTTTCTCCTCCTGCCTCCAATCCCTCCCAGCAGCAGGGTCTTTTCCAATGAGTCAGCTCTTCGCATGAGGTGCCCAAAGTACTGGAGCTTCAGCTTTAGCATCATTCCTTCCAAAGAAATCNCCCTGATGCTGGGAGGGATTGGGGGCAGGAGGAGAAGGGGACGACAGAGGATGAGATGGCTGGATGGCATCATGGACTCAATGGACGTGAGTTTGAGTGAACTCCGGGAGTTGGTGATGGACAGGGAGGCCTGGCGTGCTGCGATTCATGGGGTTGCAAAGAGTCGGACACAATTGAGCAACTGAACTGAACTGATCTTGTAAAATGTTCTTCATTCTGGATTGTTTCCTTATTTTAGGCATTATGTTCTGATTTACCCTGCAGACATCTGTCTATATCATATCTCAACAAGAACATCCTTAGATTTTTGAGGGCAACCCTGCTCCACAGTACTCAGACATGTAGCACACACCCCTAGTTAATCCAGAGGCTGTATCAGATTCCGTTACCTGTCGTATGGTAATGGGTGACACAGAAGGTGGTCGATCACTGTATCTGTGTACTTGGTCCTGGACATAAGCAAACTCACAATATTTGTGATTTGTTGGCGAACATTAGGCTGGCTGCTTGTGGAGAGCAGGGCACAGATAACGCCCATAATTTCTGGCACCTGAAGAAGGAAAAGAAATCGCTTAAGACCTTATTGCTGTGGGACATTGATAGTTACTGAGGATACTGTAGTTATTTTGAAGAGGTCCTGGGGGTGACTTTTAATACAGAATGTTTATTATTTTTCAAAAAGTTTATTATTATCAAAACTACTTAAAGTATACCTATACGAACGTATATGCACATAAAAGGATTTGGAAAAACATATATCCAGACATATTAATGTGTCTTTGAGTGATGGGATATTTACATTTTTGCTTATATATTTTTCTAATTATTCCTTAAAGATTATGTATTGGTTTTATAATAAGACAAACTAATAAAAGCTGGAAGGAGGCTGGTTTTTCCCCACTCTGTCTCTGAGAATGGCAAGGGAGTCATAGCTGCCTTCCTCCTGCAGAAGTTTATCATATTCAGGTAAATTAAACAAGAGCCACTGGGCTTGACCCATTTCTCTGCTTGGACTGATCTTCCTGCTCCTAGACTTCTGGCTCAAGGTCTCTGTGAAAATGTCAGCTTTTCAAAAGGCAGTCCTTAGTAGCCTTATATTCTTCTTCCCACCAGCTGCCAGAAAGGTTTGAGGATGGGCATGAGATGGCATTCTGGCCAATGAACATGGAGGAAAATCAGCTAGGGGCTTCTGGGAAAGATTTTTCTCTCTGATTAAAGGCAGGCAACCTCTCTCTTCTTTGCTGGGTAGTCTTATCTGCTTAGAGAGTTAGAAATTTGGCTGTCTTACTTATGAATATATGAACAGATTAAGTGGGAATGATGTGAAAACCCCTGGCTCTCTTATAAAGCTGTTGAGTTGCTGGACCCATCCTAGAAAATATACCCTACTTCCAGACTTCTTAATATATGAGCTGATAAACCCTTTGTATAAGCTTCTCACAAAAAAAAAATTTTTTTTTACAACTGAAAGCACCCAAAAGATACAAATGCCTATTTCACCATCTTCCAAAATAGTACTGATCTTTTTGTATCTTTGCTATTTTAATAGAGTAAAAAATGGGTTTTCATCATTTTAAAATTATTTTTATTTTTATCAGAGTGCAACCTGCACACAATTTTAAAAGTCCAGTGGTATTCAAGGCTCTCTCTGGCCTATTCCCGAGGTCCACCAGAGACAACTGCTTACATCCATTTTATCTCTTCCAGTATGTCCTTCCACATTTATAGATGATATAACCATATTGTTATTTCTTCATGTATTAATTTCATTAAAATAAATTCTCTTGATTTTAAATTTACTAAGTTAGCCTCCCTCTAGGATCACTGATGGCTTGATTTTTAAAATTTTGGTAACTTTAACTAACCTGAATGAGGATCTAAACTGGAGTTACCATTCTCAGGTATGTTAATTACATTTTCCAAAAAAACTACAGTCTTTTGGAAAATAGGGGCCATACCTCAGATTAAAAAAACAAAAAAGAAAACCTGCCATCACTAGCTCCATACACCGTGGTTGTACATGTTTGTTGAATGCATGGTTTTTTCAGCATTAACTAAATAGACTAAGGCTTTGACCATGGTCCCTTCAGTGGTTGTTCTCAGTTGTATCCTGCTGAATAGGAACAGCAGGAGAGACCTTAGCACTGTAGGTGGGGACAGGTCTCTGCCTGAATTTTAAACTCGGGAAATGTCCACTGAGTGCTTTACCTTCTCAAACCGGGACTGTGCTTTCTTCACCAATGCTATCAGCAATCCCCCCGCTGACCGCTGCGTGTGCGGATGCTTCAAGTTTTTCAGGCCATCCAGGGTAGCCATTACAAACTGGTAGAGCTCATTGGAATTGAGAAAAACTTCGAAGACCTGAGATGATTCAAGGAAAATGAACTTTCAAGATGGATGGTTTAACAGGAAGAGTCCTGAACAAGAAACAATTCTAAGTCAACAATCAGAGAAGCATGCAAAGACGTTCCGGGCTCTTTAGTCCTATACTGTTCACAGAAGTGAAAAATTGGAAGCAAACCAGTGTCCCAAGGGATTGTGCATGGTTTCTTACAACTCTTGACTTTTAGAAAGACGCTTATACAGACTTCCCTGACAGTCGGGTGGTTAGGACTCTATGCTTCCACTGCCTGGAGCACGTGTTTGATTCCTGGCTGAGGAACCAAGATACTGCAAGCTGTGGATCATGGCCAAAGATAAAAAAAGCTTGATTACTGAGATCCTCAGAAAGAGTGACCCATGATACTTTTATAGAAATAAGAATTAAGGAAGGGCCCTAAAGCTCTACGGCTGACAGGGACCCAAGCTTAGCTAAAATAATTTGGAGGTGATTTATTAAAATAATGTGTCATTCTGCTTCTCATTGTACTTTCAGTTCAGTTCAGTTGCTCAGTTGTGTCCCACTCTTTGTGATCCCACTTAGCACGCCAGGCTTCCCTGTCCATCACCAACTCCCGGATCTTACTCACTCAAACTCATGTCCATCGAGTCAGTGATGCCATCCAACCATTTCATCTTCTGTCATCTCCTTCTCCTCCCTTCAATCTTTCCCAGCATCAGGGTCTTTTCCAATGAGTCAGTTCTTCGCATGAGGTGGCCAAAGTATTGGAGTTTCAGCTTTAGCATCAGTCCTTCCAGTGAATATTCAGGACTGATTTCCTTTAGGTGAACTGGTTGGATCTCCTTGCAGTCCAAGGGACTCCCAAGAGTCTTCTCCGACACCATAGTTCAAAAGCATCAATTCTTTGGCTCTCAGCTTTCTTTATAGTCCAACTCTCACGTCCATACATGACTATTTAAAAAACCATAGCCTTGACTAGATGGACCTTTGTTGGCAAAGTAATGTCTCTTGCTTTTTAATATGCTGTCTAGGTTGGTCATAACTTTTCTTCCAAGGAGCAAGCTTCTTTTAGTTTCATGGCTGCAGTCATCATCTGCAGTGATTTTGGAGCCCCCCAAAATAAAATCTGTCATTGTTTCCATTGTTTCCCCATCTATTTGCCATGAAGTGATGGGACCAGATGCCATGATCTTAGTTTTCTGAATGTTGAGTTTTAAGCCAACTTTTTCACTCTCTTCTTTCACTTTCATCAAGAGGCTCTTTAGTTCTTCTTCACTTTCTGCCATAAGGGTGGTATCATCTGCAAATTATTGATATTTCTCCCGGCAATATTGATTCTAGTTTGTGGTTCATCTAGTCAGGCATTTCACATGATGTACTCTGCATCTAAGTTAAATAAGCAGGGTGAGAATATGCAGCCTTGACATACTCCTTTCCCCATTTGTAACCAGTCTGTTGATCCATGTCCAGTTCTAACTGTTGCTTCTTGACCTGCATACAGAGTTCTCAAGAGGCAGGTCAGGTGGTCTGGCATTCCCATCTCTTTAAGAATTTTCCACAGTTTGTATGTGACAGTGAATAAAGTCTTCCACATAATTATAATAGGTATAATCTACTAGGCACTTACCAAGTGATTGGCACTAAGCAAAGTGTTTTCTGTACTGTATTTCATTTGACTCTCACAACTGAATTATCCTAATTTTTACAGATCCTCATATACAGATGAGGAAACTGATGTAAAGACAATTTACCTGGTACCTTAGACTATACATGAATAAGATCTGTAGGCTTTTTTTCTGTGTATCACCTACACAGAATTGTAGCCGTCTGTGAGCACAGGCAGTCTTCTCCAGCAACCTCAAGCAGGATGAGCCCGTCCTTGGTGCTAGGTTTGCATCCTGAGAGCACACTTAAAGGTCCACAGGTGTTCTGGAGCCTTCTCATCCAGCCTGGTCCTTTGCAGGAGGTCAAGTTGTGTCTGACTCTTGTGATCCCATGGTCTGTAGCCCACCAGGCTCCTCTGTCCATGGTATTTCCCAGGCAGGAATACTGCAATGGGTTGCCATTTCCTCTGCAGGGGATCTTCCCGACCCAGGTCTCCTGCATTGGCAGGTGGGCTCTCTACCACCAAGCCACCAGGGAAGACCCTGATACCTAGAAGATGTTTAGTATTTGTGGAGCATTGAATAATTACATTAACAAAGAAGTGTATGGCTTTTTAATAGTTGTATTTGGATCAATTACACCCATTTGTTTTTTAATTAGAGTTTTCTTTTAAGTCTTTATTGAACGTGTTACAATATTGCTTCTGTTTTATGTTTTGGTTTTTTGGCCACAAGGCATGTGGGATCTCACCTCCCCAACCAGGGATCAAATCTGCACTTCTTGCATTGGAAGGTGGTCTTAACCTTTGGACCACCAGGGAAGTCCCTCAAATTCACCCTCTTGAGGTCTCTTTTTGTGACAAGGATTTACATTTGCAAGGGGTTGGGTGGGGTTAGGAGAGCAAACGGGCACAGAGCTGGTCTGAAAAATGTCCACACAGTGATACTGGCCTCACTGACAGTCTGACCTAAATCCCTTAAACTCACAGGGCAAAGTGTGTAACAGTTATGGCCATTACTTCACCTCCAAACTACGAAATGTTCAGAAAGCAAATTCTCTGGGCAATCTTGTATGTTTAGTTTTATAAGAAATTAACAGACCTTTTCCCAAAGTGGTTTTATCATTTCACATTCCCATGAATAAATGTATGAGACTTCTGATTGTCTCCCATCCTCTCCAACATTTCAAGCTGTCTGTCTTTAAAATTTTAGTCATTCTGATTACCTGGGCAATTCTGAAGGGACAACTATAGAACTGTTTAATATGTAGAGTTCTAGGAGTTCTCGACATTTTCTCATTGCTCTTTTCAAGTGGTGGCGATTTTTCTTGTCGTAAGTGATACCTGAGAAAATAATATAACATATTAATACTTTCTGACTTATTCCCTTTTTCTTGATTTTGCAAGTCTGGTTGATCTTCAGGTTGAAGTGGATCCCCAGTCTTATTTTTGTCTATTTCACTTGAGTAAAAATGCTCATTTTTACTTTTTACACCCCCTCCCCCCAAAATGGGGGAAGGAATGTGTGTTAATCTGATTTGCTTTGTGGAATTTTCCAGGCATGAGTACTGGAGTGGGTTGCCATTTGACTCAGTAAACGTTTCTGGGATAAACACATAAAGGCAGGCCCAAGGGATGGCAAGAACTTCTACTTGCAACTAAACTAACTACTCCAGCTTGTCCACAGGGCCACATGTTTTCTGCTCCAACTCCACGGGCATGCACATGGCTGATGCTGATGGGTCTGATCCAGTGTTATCCTTCTAATTATTAAGTCAGTGTGGCTCTATCTTTGCCTAGGGATGGGGTACCCTTCTCTCTATGAACCAGGGTAAAAGTCTTTCTAGAGTGTGGGCAGTGAGTGCCCAGGGAGGCCTGGTGCTTTTTGTGCTATGTTGGAGAACTGACTCAGGGCCTCACTGCCTCCAGCAGTGCCTTACACTTCAGCCTCAGGGTGATGTGCAGGAGATAGTGCATGCCCTCCGCCGCCTCCTCGGCCACCTCTCTCAGTGGGTCCCCACACAGCACAGCCATCAGAGCCACCAGGTGTCCAAGTCTTTGGAATCTCACTGGAAGCTGATTAGGAAGCAAAAGAAAAATACCATTAGACTACACGTGCATTTGGTGCCTCAGATTTCAACTGTAGAAGTAATTCTCCTGGAACCTCCTGCTCAAGAGAAGGGCCAGTGTTCTATCCAGCCCTTGAATCTTCTGCGTTAACATTTAACATGTGTAGATACAATATATTCAGCAGATGATATTATATAGGACAAATTCTAATTTAAGTAGCAACCTGAAAAATGCTTTGTGAATAAAGATGTTCATTCTAGCACTGTTTTTATTACCTTTTTCTTTTTAAATATTTATTTATTTTTGGCTGCACTGGGTCTTAGTTGTGGCATGTGGGATCTTCTGTTGTGGTGTACAGGCTTCTCGCTAGCTGCGGCTTACAGGCTTAGTTGCCCTGGGGCATGTGGTATCACAGTTCCCCAACTGGGAATGGAATCAGTGTCCCCTGCACTGGAAGGTGGGCTCAATCACTGGACCACTAGAGAAGTCCCTCTAGCATGGTTTTCAAAGACCACATATTCAAAATAATTGCCAATAGCAATAAGAACTATACAGTTCATGGGGTTCTCAAGACAAGAATGCTGAAGTGGTTTGCCATTCCCTTCTCCAGTGGCCCAGATTAGGAACTCCTTGTTGTCAAATTCAGACTTAAATTGAAAAAAGTAGGGAAAATGACTAGACCATTCAGATATGACCTAATCAAATCCCTTACAATTATAGAGTGGAAGTGACAAATAGATTCAAGGGATTGGATCTGATAGAGTGCATGAAGAAATATGGATGGAGATGTATAACATTGTATAGGAGGCAGTGATCAAAACCACCCCCAAGAAAAAGAAAAGCAAAAAGGCAAAATGGTTGTCTGAAGAGGCCTTACAAATAACTATGAAAAGGCAAAGGAAAAAAAAGAAGAGATATACTCATCTGAATGCAGAGTTCCAAAGAATAGCAAGGAGAGATAAGAAAGCCTTCCTCAGTGGTCAATGCAAAGAAATAGAGGAAAATAATAATTTTCTTTTCAAGAAAATTAGAGATACCAAGGGAACATTTCATGCAAAGATGGGCATAATAAAGGACAGAAATGGTATGGACCTAACAGAAGCAGAAGATATTAAGAAGAGGTGGCAAGAATATAAGAAGAACTGTCCAAAAAGGATCTTCGTGACCAAGATAATCACGATGGTGTGATCACTCACCTAGTGCCAGACATCCTGGAATGTGAAGTCAAGTGGGCCTTAGGAGCATTACTATGAACAAAGCTAGTGGAGGTGATGGAATTCCAGTTGAGCTGTTTCAAATCCTGAAAGATGATGCTATGAAAGTGCTGCACTCAATATGCCAGCAAATCTGGAAAACTCAGCAGTGGCCACAGGACTGGAAGAGGTCAGTTTTCATTCCAATCCCAAAGAAAGGCAATGCGAAAGAATGCTCAAACTACCATACATTTACATTCATCTCACATGCTAGCAAAGAGTAATGCTCAAAATTCTCCAAGCTAGGCTTCAACAGTATGTGAACTTAGAAATTCCAGATGTTCAAGCTGGATTTAGAAAAGGCAGAGGAACCAGAGATCAAATTGCCAACATCTGCTGGATCATGGAAAAAGCAAGAGAGTTCCAGAAAAACATCTACTTCTGCTTTATTGACTATGCCAAAGCCTTTGACTGTGTGGATCACAACAAACTTGAAACTTAACATTCAAAAAATGAAAATCATGGCATCTGGTGCCATCACTTCATGGCAAATAGATGAGGAACAATGGAAACAGTGACAGGCTTTACTTTCTTCGGCTCCCAAATCACTGCGTGGTGATTGCAGCCATGAAATTAAAAGATGCTTGCTCCTTGGAAGAAAAGTTATGACCAACTTAGACAGCATATTAAAAAGCAGAGACATTGCTTTGCCAACAAAGGTCCATGTAGTCAAAGCTATGGTTTTTCCAGTGGTCATGTATAGATGTAAGAGTTGGACCACAAAGAAGGCTGCACACTGAAAGACTGATGCTTTTGAACTGTGGTGCTGGAAAAGACTCTTGAGAGTCCCCTGGACAGCAAGGAGATCAAACCAGTCAATACTAAAGGAAATCAGTCCTGAATATTCATCGGAAGAACTGATGCTGAAGCTGAAACTCCAATACTTTGGCTACCTGATGTGAAGAGCTGACTTATTACAAAAGACTCTGATGCTAGAAAGTAATGAAGGCAGAAGAAGGGGACAACAGAGGACGAGATGGTTGGATGGCATCACCTACTCACTGGACATAGTTTGATCAAGCTCTGGGAGAGGGGGAAGGACAGGGAAGCCTGGCGTGCTGTAGTTCATGGAGTCGCAAAGAGTCAGACACAACAGAGTGACTGAACAACAACAAGAACTATGAATACAACCGTTAGGAAACAAGTATCCCGAGAATTTATAATAAGTTGAGAATAAATTAGCCTTGGTGGTTTAAATGGTAAAGAATCTTCCTGCAATGAAGATTCAATCCCTGGGTTCAATCCCTGGGTCAGGCAGATCATCTGGAGAAGGAAATGGCACCTCTCTCCAGCACTCTTGCTTGGAGAATTCCAAGGACAGAGAAGTGTGGCAGTCTGCAGTCCATGGGATAACAGTCAGACACAACTGAGTGACTAACTTTCACTATTCCCTTTTTTCAGGAATGTGTGCTAGTTTGCTAAGTGAAAAAGTCAGATACAAAGTTGAGATATACCAACTGACAATATTTAAAAATTTTATTTATAGATATTTTACCATATTATGGAAAAAAAAGTCAAGTAGCTGGTGAAAACCTACCAGAAAAATAAATATAATTTAAAATAAATAGTGAAGCAAGTGGGACCAATTAAAAAAAAATGAAGGCAGAAAAGATAAATGAAGTTAAGGGTTTTGTTAGTATGCAGAATGCATGATCATCTTTTACTCAAACTAGGCCACAGAACTAGGCTTCAGACTTTCTCAAGGTTCATGCAGAGGAACGCACCTAGTAGGATTCACACTGTCCGTAAAGCAAGAAGCAAATAGCCATACAGAGGCAGCACGACTGTTCCTAGGATTATGGCTTTTCAGAAAAATACATTGAGATAGTGGAAACAACAGCTTCTACAATCTATGTACACGAAACAGAGAAACATGCAAACTGTATAAGATCTTTCATTCTCTGATAATATGTTCATTCATTCAATCAACAAACACTGAGTATCCATTATGTGCCAGGTACTGGTTATGACTATAGCACTTATGGATAAGATACTTGGACTGTCACTGGGGACACAGTGAACCTTCCTCAGAAAATCCAAAAGACTGCACCACACAAAATTCTGCATAGAACTTTCCAGATGTTCACAGACCCCTCGGGCACCTAAGTTAAGCACCCTTATGTCGGCAATTCTTGCCAGGAAGAAAATGCTGAGGAAGTTCTGCCAAGCATAGGGGAGATTATATATAGGAAGAAGTCATCTGAAACTCTTGTCTTTAGTCTGTAGCCAAAATTAGAGTTTGAGGAAGAAGCATGCATTGTGGTCAAACAATAGGGTAGCCAGTGAGCACAGAATAATAAGGTAAAGTGATGGCCAGAAGTCATGTGCTCTCTTCGACTAAACAGAGAACAAGGAAAGTAGCATCGTTTGAGGGGCTGAGCTTCAGTAAGGAGGTGGCAAGTTTTGGTGTGTTTTCAAAGGGAGAAATAAGAAAAGTAGTGGCATGCTGTCCTTTTGATTGTTAGAATATTCACATCAATGGTAAATTCTCTGAGGAATGCTCATAAAGACCTACTATTCCTACTCTCCCCCAACTTCTCTTCCAATTCCTGGGCCTTACTATGCAGATTTGAGAAATGATGGATGGAGAACAGAAGAGACTCCAATGTGGAGAAGATCTACTGAGGAAAGAAGAAAGAGATTTTGTAGATGACAAAAAGGATCAGATCAAGAAAGAGGATCTGAGTTTGGGGAATTCTTTTTAGGAATTATGGGAAGAATTCAGAACTGGAAAGTGAGAATGCAAAAGGGAAATGAGAGGATTTAAAAAGAGGAATTGTAGAACCATTTTCTCTGAGATGCTGGGAGATCTTTAAATGGACTTACATACTTATATTTGCCTGCTACACTTTACTGCTTCAAACTCTTGTGCATCCCCTTGGGTATGCAAGATTACTAACACGGGGGTACTCTTTCTACCCCCTTCTGATGCCTGTGTCAGAAGCTTTCTCTATCTCCTTTATACTTTAATAAAACTTTATTACACAAAAGCTCTAAGCGATCAAGCCTCGTCTCTGGCCCCGGATTGAATTCTTCTCCTCCGGAGGCCAAAATCCCGGTGTCGTAATTCAACAAAAACCTTTCATCTTGGGGGCTCGTCCGGGATCCTTCAGGACAAGATGGACCTGATAACTTATGTGAGCTTACTTCTGCTGACTCCAAATATCCTGAGTCTGCTGTTCGATCCTCAAGACAATGCCTTCCTGTCCTGGGCTCACTCCTATGCTGCGTTCCAGAATCGGTCTAACTGCTGGGTCTGTGGAGCACTCCCCTCTTCATCAGTGGAAGGCTTCCCGTGGTGGACATCTCCACTTCAAAGAAAAGACTTTCTCCAAGTGTATAAATACCTTCGACAGCAATTACAGGCGATGACTCTCCTTCATCTGATGACATCTACCAACTCTAAAATGGACTGGTGCAACACGTTGTACTTTAACTATGGACATAATGTGACTTTTAATTTTGATTCTGATTGTTTTTGCTGTTTACTCCCTGTATTTGTAACTGTATAACTGGGTTTGTTTCTAGCCGCATGAAAGCCTTTAAGCTACAAATGGTTGCTCAAACTCCCGCTACTGCCGCACCTTCCTCCAACTACTATTTGGGGCCCCTGGATCAGATATCCTCAATATGAGGATGAGGAGAATATGTTGCCTCCCCAATTTAGGGACAACGCCCCTTCTCAGCTCGGAAGCAGTTATGGAACGAGAATGATGCCCCTTTTCCCTAGGCAACATAATTCTCCTAAAAGAAAAGGGGGTAATGAGAGGGTAACAGGCAGGAAGGCCAGGGGTCTCCAAATGGAGGAGACAGTCTGCAAGTGTCAGACATTTTCTCTCTCTTAAGCGGCAGGAGGAAACAAACTAGCGATATTTTTTCCTTCTCTATACAAATTTAAAAGGAGGTTTCTCTTAAAATTCCGTGTTGCCATAATGACATCTGATTTCACCTGAAGTTAACCAATGCCTTTTTCTTATGGAAATGTTTGTCTTAAGCTAGAATTGATGCTTTTGAACTGTGGTGTTGGAGAAGACTCTTGAGAGTCCCTTGGACTGCAAGGAGATCCAACCAGTCCATTCTGAGGGAGATCAACCCTGGGATTTCTTTGGAAGGAATGATGCTAAAACTGAAGCTCCAGTACTTTGGCCACCTCATGCGAAGAGTTGACTCATTGGAAAAGACCCTGATGCTGGGAGGGATTGGGGGCAGGAGGAGAAAGGGACGACCGAGGATGAGATGGCTGGATGGCATCATGGACTCAATGGACGTGAGTCTGAGTGAACTCTGGGAGTTGGTGATGGACAGGGAGGCCTGGTGTGCTGCGATTCATGGGGTCGCAATGAGTCGGACAGACTGCGCGACTGAACTGAACTGATGCTAATGTACTATGCATCCACCCCAAACTCTGTCTTCAAGTTGGTTCCGCCTTTTGGGCTCAGAACCTACTTGATAAACCAGTATGTTATACTCCTATATTGTTCCTCTAATCTATGTAAATGAAACTTTTTGTATGGTGACCTGCCCTTCTTCAAGATTCAAGTTAATCATTTTATGGCCCAAGATAAACCATTTGGAGCCAAGGTTATCCCAAAATACATCTTATGGGTGAGGGGCCTGGTGCCATTCTAAGTTAACAGGCTGCTGGTGACTATATAACATCCAGCTGAAGGCTAGCAGGGGGGTACTCTTTCTACCCCCTTCTGATGCCTATGTCAGAAGCTTTCTCTATCTCCTTTATACTTTAATAAAACTTTATTACACAAAAGCTCTGAGCGATCAAGCCTCGTCTCTGGCCCCGGATTGAATTCTTCTCCTCCGGAGGCCAAGAATCCCGGTCTCTTTCTACCCCCTTCTGATGCCTATGTCAGAAGCTTTCTCTATCTCCTTTATACTTTAATAAAACTTTATTACACAAAAGCTCTGAGCGATCAAGCCTCGTCTCTGGCCCCGGATTGAATTCTTCTCCTCTGGAGGCCAAGAATCCCAGCATCGTAATTCAACAACAACCTTTCAGTTCCTTCAGCATTCTTCTAGATTCTGTGAACAACCACAAATCTTTTCAGTAAATCGTTTAAGTAGGCAAAAATGGGTTCCTATGGTTCCAGACCAAGTACTCATAGAGGAATAATCAAGAAACATCTTAGAGTGATAAGAAGGAGACCCAGAGCAGACTGGTGACTTCCACAAGCTTCTTTATGCAGAGTGGACACATTTATCAATATCAGATCACCACTAATGTTCAAGCCTTCAGTCTCTGCTTCTCTCCAAGTGACAACTTTTGTCAATGAGTTGCTGAAACATTAACTGTGGTTGTATAAAGGGTCCCTTTACAACTCCTCCATTCTTTCAGGCTTCTCTTCAGTTGTAGCAGACTTTGTCAAGTACCATGATCCATTGGCCAGCATGCTCCAAGTGCAATTTCCACATTTTGGTAGTTAATCACTGATGGCTTTGTATTTTTGGTTCACATATCATCTCTTCCATTTATTTGTTTGTTTCATATTCTTTATACTCCTCATTCTGTTCAGCTTAAGTTTAGCACTTGGAGGTTGATCTGAAACCACAAGTATAGGATGATTGCCTCCTATATTCAGTTTTTAAATTTCAGTAGTCACTGGGCTAAGGAGGAAGGACCATTTGTTGATAATTAATATGGTCCTAAAGTGTTCAACAACCTTTTCTGCATTTGCTTCATGAATAGCCCCATTTAGTCAGGACATAGAGCAAAGGCATTCTATCTGACTTTCAGAAATGTATATCTCTATTGGCTCCACTTGACATTCCAAGGCCACCCTAAAATGTCCCTCTTCAAAATACTATTAGACACAATCAACTCTATCTGATTTTTATTCCCAATGTTATCTCTTAGGTTGAATATTCTGGAAGATGAAATTAAGCTAAAGTCTGATTACAATCAGGAAAAAAAATCCATTTATATTTGCAGTTTTGAAATTTATACCAGAACTTAGATCACTGGATAGAACCTGAGTAACATTCTAATATTCTGTGTTATGTGCTTGGAATCTCTCAAATTCTATCAGACACTCAAGAACTTGCATGCAGCCACTAAAGGGTTTGAATAACAAAGTTGGAAAGGACAGCCAAAAACAATAAATTGCCCTCCATGGTCCGAGCCAGACTCAGTCATGTATAACTACTGAGCTGGAATAAATAAGGCCTCTGTTGAAAATGGTAATAAGGATATCAAAAAAAAACTAAAAGAATAAAGTCAAGAAAAATCACAAAAGTTTATTCTACAATTTCTAAAACATCAAAGCATCAATTTAATAAATGATATCATGGCCTACAAGGAACAAAATTAAACCCTGATGTAAATAAGGAAAAATCACTTTGATTCAGCCTAAGAGTTCCTGATATTGAGAGAGAATATCTCAAAGAAAACTATTTTCAAAAATTTCCCCAAAAGTACCATAAAAACAAAGGGATTTGGAACACCAGCCCATCAATAGGCTGGGTAACACATCAAAAAGTAGCCCATCTCAAGTATTATATGTTAAGTTTTGTGTTTGTCCTAAAATATGGTAGTTTTTGCACTGTTATTTCATAGACATCTATGTAAATGTTAAAATGAGTTAATTTAATTATCCTTGGGAGAGTTTTAAAATTTATTTTATTAAACTTTCAGTAAAGTCAGTACTTGGAGAAGATATGTTATACTGATCTTAAGGGTTATTGAACTCTGGCGTGTCACCACCTACCCATGGAGGCACAAAAAGTCCAGGTGAATAAGCATAGTTTCAGAACAATTCACGTATTTTCCAACTGATTGGCCAGCAAAGACTAACTGATTAGATGAGAATAACATTAGGAAGTATCCTAAGAAGTGTGTATTCCTAGAATATTAGAGAATTGATTTGGATGCTGTAATGCAAAGATCCAAAATAATAATGGCTTAAAGCAGAGACATTACTTTGCCGACTAAGGTCCGTCTAGTCAAGGCTATGGTTCTTCCTGTGGTCATGTATGGATGTGAGAGTTGGACTGTGAAGAAGGCTGAACGCAGAAGAATTGGTGCTTTTGAACTGTGGTGTTGGAGAAAACTCTTGAGAGTCCCTTGGACTGCAAGGAGATCCAACCAGTCCATTCTGAAGGAGATCAACCCTGGGATTTCTTTGGAAGAAATGATGCTAAAACTGAAGCTCCAGTACTTTGGGCACCTTATGCGAAGAGTTGAATGATTGGAAAA
The DNA here is from genome assembly GCA_006408695.1 of Aepyceros melampus. Classification (NCBI taxonomy): domain Eukaryota; kingdom Metazoa; phylum Chordata; class Mammalia; order Artiodactyla; family Bovidae; genus Aepyceros; species Aepyceros melampus. The sequence goes on along the minus strand of SJXQ01007685.1, from coordinate 121,507 downwards.
GACCCTGACGCTGGGAGGGATTGGGGGCAGGAGGAGAAGGGGACGACCGAGGATGAGATGGCTGGATGGCGTTACAGACTCAATGGACGTGAGTCTGAGTGAACTCCGGGAGTTGGTGATGGACGGGGAGGCCTGGCTACTGCGATTCATGGGGTCGCAAAGAGTCGGACACGACTGAGCGACTGAACTGAACTGAACTAAATAAGATACGTGGTGGTTGTTTTTTTCCTTTCTCATGTAAAAGTCTTGGCTGATGCGGTAACCTCTTTTGAAAGCCAGGAATCATCTGCCTTGTTGTTCTGCCATCCTCAATACTGTCCAGGGTAACTCCTCTAGTTCCTACCACTGTGTTCCCAACCATCAGCAGGCAGCTCTCCTGCTTTGTAAGTTGTGTATGAAGAACAGATTCAATAATTTTATCCATATGAAACTGAAGACACTTACTACCTTGTCTTTTTCAAAGCATGTTTGGCAATACATAAATTAAATGTAGGACTGACTTTATTGTATAAATAGTTCACTCTCACTCCTGAATTTCCATTCTTGCCAGCAAATTCTTGCCCTTACTTTCTTGCAAAAAAACAAGGTCACCAGCCTTTAACTCCCTTATCCATCCTGTTCCCAATGTTTTTTTTTTTTTTTTAAAAAAGGGTATCCCTTTCTAAGGTAAAGAGCTCTTCACCCATCTCCTGAATTCCCGTTTCTGTCCAGCTCAGGATACTTATCCTATTATTCCCAGTCATCTTCTAAAGCTCTATTTCCTCTGAGGAATCTCTACACATTGTATATCTCACACGCTGACTCATTTTGAAAATGTCTTTCTTAACTCTTCTGTTTTCTTAATTACAGTTATGCTTCCATCCATTCAATCATGTATTCGTTTTTGCACCCCTAGTTCACACTCCAATGCCCTGAAATCCACTATTTATGCTCTTACACTCATACGTGGCCATCCCTCTCCCACAAAAAAAAATAAATAAATAAAAACTGATTACTCTCTTTTTGGCAAGTAAAAGATTTTTTTTTACAATGTTTAGACTTGACTTTTAAGCACAATGGGGCAGTGAACACCGATTTTTTTCAAGGACTCTATTTGACTACCACTTCTTTTTCCTGTGTCCTACTGCTCATTTCTGGGGTTTCTCTGGTGGCCTGCCAATGCAGAAGACACGGGTTTAATCCCTGGTCTGGGAGGACTCCCTGGAGGAAGAAATGGCAACCCACTCCAGTATTCTTGCCTGGAAAATCCCATGGACAGAGGAGCCTGGCGGTCACAGTCCATAAGATTGCTAAGAGTCAGACAGAACTGAGCAACTGAGCACACACACACTGCTGATTTCTACTTTTTGTCCTTCCTCCAGCCACTACTGAGAAATTTTCCAAAGCTGTTTTTGGCCCTTTATCTAAAGCATCAGGTGTTGTCATTATAGTTTCTCTTTATTGTAAGCATTTCTTTTATGCTAATGGCTCAGATCTCTGCTTCCATTCTGCTTTCTTGGGTAATTCTGGTCTGAATCTCCAGCTACCTAAAGACATGCCTATTTGTACAATATCCAAATCAACCTAAACAAAACCAAATTCATCTCCATAAAAAAAGAAGCCTTCCACCCATCCTCCCTAGCAGTTTCATTTTCTTAGGTGCTCCAAGCAAAGAGTTTAAAAACATATAAGTTATGAAGAAAAAGAAAATAAAAAAGGGCAACCTCCATCCACTGCCATAACATCTCCCATGTATCTATTTTATTTAAATCTACTTTTCTGGATGCATATTAGGCTTAAAATATAAAGCATTCTCAGTCTCTTCTAACCCACTGGGAAGTGTGTGTATGTCCTTAGTAGCTCAGTCCTGTCTGATTCTTTGTGACCCTTTGGACTGTAGCCTGCCAGGCTCCTCTGTCCATGGGATTTTTCAGGCAAGAATACTGGAGTGGGTTGCCATTTCCTCTTCCAGGAGATCTTCCTAACCAAGGGATCAAGTCGCTATCTTCTGCGTCTCCTGCATTAGAGGTGAATTCTTTACCTGATGATCCACTGGGGAAGCCCCACCCCCTGGGATAATCCTCAACATTTTGATAGCAACAGTCCACTATAGTCCACTCTAGTCCTTTGTCACAGGCTGTTTTTTTGTGGGACATATGATTGTTGCAAGCAGATATATCTTGTCTTTTGTCATTTATGTGGTAAGGTCTTTAGAATGTTTTAGCAACATATAAACACAAGAAAATTTCAACACCTATTTTCTGAAATAAGGTTATTTTTCAGCCCAGGTACCAATATATTAGTATTGTAAGAATCATGTTACGGAAATGAAAAATTTCTACTCCAAAATTTCAAAAAAGACCAAAGTGGAAACAAATCCATGCTATGTATTATGAAATGGTGAGAGCAAAAGTGATAAGGCATTATAAATTAAAGTACTCACAAAAATTAAAATTATTTCCATTTAATTGAGAGATTTTTCACTTCCTCTAATGAAATGAGGTAAATGTAATTAAATAGCTAAGAGAAAGGATGATAAAAAGAAATGTTCTCTTACTTTTTCTCACTTAGAACTCACCCGTCTTTCATGGATTATACTTAATACCAAGTAAACTGCTTATATAGATATATAGTTTTCCTTTGAACAACTCCTACTTAGTTTTTTAACATAATTTTTATTAAAGAAGACCACACAAATGGGTAGGAAAGAAAACATTTTGTCAGCTTTATGCTCGACACTTACACTAAAATATTTTTGCCAAGAAGAAATAGACTAAACATACATCAAGCCAAATGGAGACGTTGACTTTAGCGACTGGAGGTGCTTATGATTTAAGACATTAGACCATGATTTGAGAATGTTTGGAAAGATCATGCAATCACTTTATATTTCTGACAATCACTGTCCAAAAATCTGTGTGTGCAAAAGATGTGTAAACATGTATGGGAGGTTAATACTATTGTTGTTTAGCTATATTTAATTTTTTAAACCAACTTTACAGACATTTTTGAGGGTAGATTCATGTTTCGTTCCTGTTTGTGGAGGAGCTGGGTTTTTACTTTTTTAAAGAAACATACAATTCATTGTGAGTATTCCCCTTGGTCACCTCTGTCCTAAGCTTGGCACTTTTCATCCCAGGGTTCAAGCTCCAAAATGCATTGCTTTGCAGTATTACAGAATTGTCAGCCATGACTCATTCATCTGGTTTAGAATTTGTCAAAAGGATTAGTTTCTGCTAAACATTATTGCTTCTTCTGAGGCAGGAATGCCTTTCGGGTGGGGCACAGGAGTAAATAGGGATAGTGGTAACCCTATTCATTCATCTGGTATTTATTTTTGAGCATTTACCATGTGCCAAGCCCTGTGCTTGGTTCTGACGATGTAGCAGTGAAAGTGACTATTCTCATCAAATTTGCATTAAAAGGAGCAGGAGGATATTCAACAATTAATTACACAATAATCTAAACACAATAATGATAAGCATTATAAAGGAGAAAAATAGCTTGGTAACTGGGAGACCTTTGTGAACTAGCTCCTTATTCTGTAACCATGATTGCTGTATCCTCTGTACCCACCTTTTATTCCAATGAGAAATTTTATTTAAACTATTTGTAATTAACTAACTCCCAGAATGTCCCTTGTAAATGACTCAGCATGACTCTGCAAACTTTCCATAGAGATCAGAGTACAAGATTTTGAAACACAACCAACTTGTTTTGACCAAACTTAACCTATGAAATTCGACCAGTGTAAGTTAATATAAACAAGTATCTTTAGGAGTAAACATACATCAGACAAGTTCAAAATGATGAATGGCAAGAAGTTCCCAGCATAGCCACTCCCAGCTTCTCATTAAGGACACACTGACAACTCACCGAAAAACTCTGATTGATAGCCTAAAACCAGAATGTAGAAGGAATTGGCATTAATTATAGAGACAGATCTGGATTGTGAAGCATCTATGGGAGGCTTAAACCCGGCACTTAGGAAATGAAGAAAGACTGCTTGACAAAGAGGTTTTGCACCTTTCACACTGTTGCTGGCCAGATTCAGAGTTGTAGAGCCCTTACTTAGCAGAGAGAGAATAAGCAGATGGCAGTAGGACCCCTGGGAATTGCTCTAAGAGGCCAAGTTGTGCTGACACTGGGCAAGATTTGCTGTAGATGAGGCAGGAATGCAAAAGACTTTGGACCAGTACTGAGTATAGTAATTTTTTGTTTTATATTTAATATTGTTATCAAAAATAGCAGGATAGAGAAGATACTACCACAGTAGAATAATTAATAATAATTTTGTGTGTTCAGTCATGTACAATTCTTTGCAACCTCATGGACTATAAATTTCCAGATTCCTCTGTCCATGGGGGACTTCCCTGGTGGGTCAGAGGTTAATGTGTCTGCCTGGAATGCAGGAGACCAGGGTTCGATCCCTGGGTCGGGAAGATCCCCTGGAGAAGGAAATGGCAACCCACTCCAATACTCTTGCCTGGAGAACCCCATTGAGGGAGGAGCCTGGTAGGCTACAGTCCATGGGGTCGCAAAGAGTCGAACATGACTGAGCGACTTCACTTCACTTCACTTCTGTCCATGGGATTGTCCAGGCAAGAATACTGGAGTGGGGTGCCATTTCCTTCTCCAGAGGATCTTCCTGCCCCAGGGAATGAAGCTGTGTCTCCATGTCCCTTACATTGCAGTCAGATTCTTTACCACTGGGCCACCTGGGAAAGGGACACAAAACTGTCAGTGAAAATCTTCCAGAAATGAGGTCCTGCTTAAAAGGCCTGCCCTCCATCTGAAAGTCTGAGAAAGCTACTAGGTCATCACATAGCAAGGTACAAAGCAAGTACGAGGACAAGTAGCCCAATCTTTCTACAGCAAATGATCCTGCATTGTAAAAGTATCAGATAAAAGAAAAATATAAAACTACTATAACAGAATAACATCTGAAACTCAAAGGGGGAGTGTTTTAAGAGTTGGGTATAAGGGAGAATCTAACACTGAAATATTGGATGTATCTGTTCTATTATTAAGCTATTTATGGAAGAGCAAGCTGATACAATTAGCCTTGTAATGAAATAAGGTGTATAATATGAAAGGGAGAAACAAAATTATGATTCTTTGCAATAGGATCAATACAAAACAAATAAAGCAAAATTAATATTGCCTAATAATAGATCTTCTTTTAATTATAAATGTTTTTAATATTTTAAAATGAAATCATACATAAATAATAAAGACTCATATCTAAAACAAATTTTTTTTAGAACTTTACTCACAGACTCAAAATATTTTGTGTGATGAATGGGTCTTCCTGTTTAGAAAGTTCCAATATTCTAAGGATGTCAACTCTTTTCTGATTAAACTATATAACTTTTATTAGGAATTTTTGATTGTTGGAATGGGGATGAAGGATGGGAACTTAACAATATTATTCGAAATTCACCTGGAAGCATAAGCACAGATATACACACAATTTTTTTTTTACTTTTTTGCTATATTTTAATACAATTTGGAGGTAAACAAGGCATTACCTGAAAAGAAAAAAAAAAAACTATATAAAATGCTATACATAGTATAACACTGATAAGTAGATGAATGAATAAATGAAGGAGTATATTAATACATTGGAGCCTTCAGCATGTTAATTGTAGTTATTCTTTTAATTTAACTTCTAAATTAATTTTTATTGTAGTATAGTTGATTTACAATGTTGTGTTAGTTTCTGATGTATGCAAACTGAGTCAGTTATACATATAACTTCATCCACACTTTTTTAGATTATTTTCCCATATAGATAATTAAGAGTATTGAGTCCCTTGTGGTATACAGTTCAGTTCAGTTCAGTTCAGTCGCTCAGTCATGTCCGACTCTGCAACACCATGAACTGCAGCACGCCAGGCCTCCCTGTCCATCACCAACTCCCAGAGTTCACTCAGACTCACGTCCATCAAGTCGGTGATGCCATCCAGCCATCTCATCCTCTGTCGTCCCCCTCTCCTCCTGCCCCCAATCCCTCCCAGCATCAGGGTCTTTTCCAATGAGTCAACTCTTCGCATGAGGTGGCCAAAGTACTGGAGTTTCAGCTTTAGCATCATTCCATCCAAAGAACACTCAGGACTGATCTCCTTTAGAATGGACTGGTTGAATATCCTTGCAGTCCCCCAAAAAGATGTCCTTTTCATTATAGAGGGCTAGATTGCAAAAATAGGAAGTCAAGAAACACCTGGAGTAACAGGCAAATTTGGTCTTGGAATACGGAACGAAGTAGGGCAAAGACTAATAGAGTTTTGCCAAGAGAACGCACTGGTCATAGCAAACACCCTCTTCCAACAACACAAGAGAAGACTCTACACATGGACATCACCAGATGGTCAACACCAAAATCAGACTGATTATATTCTTTGCAGCAAAAGATGGAGAAGCTCTATACAGTCAGCAAAAACAGGACCAGGAGCTGACTGTAGCTCAGATCATGAACTCCTTATTGCCAAATTCAGATTTAAATTGAAGAAAGTAGGGAAATCCACTAGACTATTCAGGTATGACCTAAATCAAATCCTTTATGATTATACAGTGGAAGTGAGAAATAGATTTAAGGGCCTAGATCTGATAGATAGAGTGCCTGATGAACTATGGATGGAGGTTCGTGACATTGTACAGGAGACAGGGATCAAGATCATCCCCATGGAAAAGAAATGCAAAAAAAGAGTGGTATACAGTAGGTCCTTTTATTTATCTGTTTTATGTATAGTAGCATGTGTATGTCAGTCTCAATCTCCAAATTTATCCCTCCCCCTCTTTCTCCCTTGGTAACCGTAAGCTTTTTTCCAAATCTGTGACTCAATTTCTGTTTTGTAAATAGGTTCATCTGTGCCATTTTTCTAGATTGCCCATCTAAGCAATATCACGTGCCATTTGTCTTTCTCCATCTGACTTCATTCATTCAGCATGATGTCTGTAGTCCCATCCATGTCGCAGCAAGTGACATGATTACTTTCCTTTTTATGGCTGAGTAATATTCCATTATATTTATACACTACATCTTCTTTATGTATTCATCTGTTGATGGGAACTTAGGTAGCTTCCATATCTTGGCTATGGGAAATAATGCTGCTATGAACATTGGGTGCATGTATCTTTTTGATTTAGTGTTTTTGCTTTCTTCAGATATATATACTTAAGAGTGGAATTGCTGGATGACATAGTAGGGCTTCCCAGGTGACTTAGTGGTAAAGAATCTGCCTGTGAATTCAAGAGAGGCAGGAGACTCAGTTCAGTCCTTGGATCCGAAAGATTCCCTGGAGAAGGAAATGGCAGCCCACTCCAGTATGCTTGACTGGAGAATCCCATGGACGGAGGAGCCTAATGGGCTATAGTCTACAGGGTCACAAAGAGCTGGACACGCCTGAGTGAGTGGGCACATGCGCATCATAGTTCTGCTTTTAGTTTTTTGAGGAGCCTCTTTACTGTTTTCCATAGCAGCTGTCCCAATTTACATTGCAACACTCTATGGAGGTGAGATGATATCTCCTTGAGGTTTGGATTTGTATTTCTCGATAATTAGAAATGCTAAACATCTTTTCTTGTGCCTGTTGGCCATTTGTGTATGTATTCAGATCCTCTTCCCATTTTTCAGTTAAGTTGCTTATTTTTTTTGGTATTGAATTATATGAGCTGTTTACATATTTTGGATATTAACTCTTTATCAGTCATATCATTCATTTGCAAATATTTTCTCCCATTCAGTTGGTTGTCTTTTCATTCTGTCAATGATTTCTTTTGCTATGCAAACCTTTTAAGCTTAATTAGGCCCCATTTGCTTATTTTTGCTTTTGTTATTTTACCGAGGAAACTGATTTAAAAATTGCTATAATTTATGTCAAGGAGTGTTCTGACTATATTTTTTTTTCCAAGAGTTTTATAGTCTCAGGTCTTACATTCCGTTCAGTCCGTTTTGTATATGGCATGAGAAAATGTTCTGATTTAACTCTTTTATATGTAGTTGTCCAGAAAAACAGTACGTTTTTGAGAGTCAAATAGATCATTACTATTAAACACACTGGACCACAGACATACATGAAGATTTTCACAGACACAGAGGAATACTGTCAATGAAGAGCTAAATAAACGATGACATTTGCAATTATTATGCCTTAGTTAGTCTTGCCACCATGCGTGCTCTGTCGCTAAGTTGTGTCCAACTCTTTTGCAACCCCATGGACCATAGCCCGCCAGGCTCCACTCTCCGTGGGATTTGCCAGGCAAGAATACTGGAGTGGGTTGTCGTTTCCTTCCCCAGGGGATCTTCTCTACCTAGGGATCAAATCCATGTCTCCTGTATTGACAGGTGGGTTCTTTACCACTGAGCCATAGCAAGTACATTAATAGGTTATATATATTTTTTTTAATTTAAAAATTAAAGGAGTAATATATTTGAATGAAACAATTATTAGTCAGATACAAAATATTTATCTCTGAATACAATGTGTGACTGCTCTTGCACTCAAAATATGAATACCTTGATGAAGAGGGCACCACTAGACTTTAACACAAGATGGGATGCCAATTTTTTTCCTTGCTCTGTAGACTAAGTTAGAAAACTGATTCAGATGACCAGAAATCAAAGCTCCCACATTTCTTCTAGAGAACATAATCTGTGTCATTACCACATTTCTTCATAGTAAATATCTTCATAATTAATTTTATTTTTTTATTTATAATGAAAGCCCAGTAGTCCCAGTAGCAGAGATTTTTACAAGCATATTGTTACAAATTCCACTGCATATTACAGAGAAATGCCTGGAATCTCATTAGCTGTGCTTCAACACATTTAACACTAATTTTCATGTTTACGCCTAACTGCAGTTCATCCTTTCCTTGCTGACACCAAGATCCCCTGGGTGGGCCTCAAAGTCACAGAGACTGGGTGGCCAAGTATGGAAAATAGCAAATGACTGGAAAATAAGACAAAGTCAAGTTTGGGTTCCACATGCTGTGCTCATTTCCTGCATGAATATTGAATATACTCGAGCTTCATTTCCCTGATGTGTAGGAACGTGATTTTTCCTTAGTTTTGAAAGAGGACATCACCAACCAGTAACAGAAAAATCCCTGTTTTTCAAATGCAGCCAAAGTTTCTGTGATTCCATGCCACTCTTTCCCCACTTTACTCTTATTGCTATAAAGTAGCTCTTTAAGAAACTCTCCTATTAAGTCAGCTGTTTGCTATCAGGTCGCTCAGCTGTGTCTGACTTGTGGTGACCCCATGGACTATAGCCTGCCAGGCTCCCCTCCATGGGATTCCCCAGGCAGGAATACTGCAGTGGGTTGACATTTCCTTCTCCAGGGGATCTTCCCGAGCCAGGGATTGAACCTGTGTTTCCTGCCTGGCAAGTGGATTCTTTACCACTGAACCACCAGGGAAGATACAGAGATAACTGGTTAAGGTCATGGTTGTCTGTGTTCTTTTTCTGATCCTAATGATATCTGTTCCCTAAAGACGTTCAGAACACGCCAGTCTCCTGTAGCATCAACTCAGATGCATTATTTCGCTTTCCTTATTTTGCCAAGCTCTGTTCTCCCAGGTTCAACTTCTATAGCAGATTTGGTGTGGAAAAGTATCAGTTTAGTTCACCACCCCTCTCTACCTTTCTTGCTGCTTGTTACCTCCTAGACTATAAGCTCCAGGAGGGCAAAATGTGTTACAATGTCTCTTTCCCAATTGTAATGTCAGTGCTTAGCCCAGCCAGGACATATTTACTGAAAGAAGGAATAAATGGACAAGGAATCAACAGCCTTAGTCTGATTTCCAGCTGGTCATGAGTTCAGTCCATGAACCTAAAGCAGCAGTCCCCAACACTTTTGACACCAAGAACCGGTTTCAGGGAAGCAGATTTTTTTACAGACAGTGAAAGGGGTGGTTTTAGGATGATTCAAGCACATTGAGTTTATTATGTTGCAGCTGATCTGAAAGGAGGAGGAGCTCAGGTGGCAATGTGAGCAATGAGGAGTGGCTATAAATACAGGTGAAGCTTCACTTGCTTGCCTATAACTCACCTCTTGCTGTGCGGTCCATGGCCCGGGTGTTGAGAACCCCTGGTCTACAGCACATTACTGAGTCCGTCTCATCTCTGGGCCTCGTTAAAAAGCTTTCCAAGGCTGGACAAAAGGATAACTTGGTGGAGATGATAGCCTAACAGTATGTCCCTGGCACCTTGTCTTTCTTGTTTTTTTTCTGGAGTGTACCAATAAGCAGCTTCCCTGGTGGCTCAGAGGTTAAAGCGTCTGCCTCCAATGCGGGAGACCCGGGTTCGATCCCTGGGTCGGGAAGATCCCCTAGAGAAGGAAATGGCAACCCACTCCAGTATTCTTGCTTGGAGAATCTCATGGACTGAGGAGCCTGGTGGGCTGCAGTCCATGGGGTCACAAAGAGTCGGACACGACTGAGTGACTTTACTTATTTACTTACCAATAAGCAAGGAGCATTCTGGAAGACTCCAGGTGTGAAGGGTGGCCATGAAGAGGTTCTGGTATTAGGATACAGCATAGGACCCAGCAGGCAAGCAGAAGGCTCACTTCTTACTGCTGCTGCTGCTAAGTCGCTTCAGTCATGTCCAACTCTGTCCAACCCCATAGACGGCAGCCCACCAGGCTCCTCCATCCAGGAGATTTTCCAGGCAAGAGTACTGGAGTGGGGTGCCATCGTCTTCTCTGCACTTCTTACTGCTGCTGCTAAGTCGCTTCAGTCGTGTCCGACTCTGTGAGACCCCATAGATGGCAGCCACCAGGCTCCCCCATCCCTGAGATTCTCCAGGCAAGAACACTGGAGTGGGTAAGGCTCACTTCTTACTGCTGCTGCTGCTAAGTCGCTTCAGTCATGTCCAACTCTGTCCAACCCCATAGACGGCAGCCCACCAGGCTCCTCCATCCAGGAGATTTTCCAGGCAAGAGTACTGGAGTGGGGTGCCATCGTCTTCTCTGCACTTCTTACTGCTGCTGCTAAGTCGCTTCAGTCGTGTCCGACTCTGTGAGACCCCATAGATGGCAGCCACCAGGCTCCCCCATCCCTGGGATTCTCCAGGCAAGAACACTGGAGTGGGTTGCCATTTCCTTCTCCAATGCATGAGAGTGAAAAGTGAAACTGAAAGTCGCTCAGTCGTGCCCGACCCTTAGCTACCCCATAGACTACAGCCTATCAGGTTCCTCCATCCGTGGGATTTTCCAGGCAAGAGTACTGGAGTGGGGTGCCACTGCCTTCTTACTAGAGACTGTTTAAAACAGCATATGCTTGAGAGCCAGTTTTTGCATAATGAAACCTCTGTACACTAGGGAGGGCTTCCCAGGTGGTGCTAGTGGTAAAGAACCCTCCTGCCAATGCAGGAGACATAAGAGGTGCAGGTTCAGTCCCTGGGTCGGGAAGATCCCCTGGAGGAGGACATAGTAATCCTGCTGGACTGGAAGAAACACAAGCTGGAATCAAGATTGCTGGGAGAAATATCAATAATCTCAGATATGCAGATGACACCACCCTTATGGCAGAAAGTGAGGAGGAGCTAAAAAGCCTCTTGTTGAAAGTGAAAGAGGAGAGTGGAAAAGTTGGCTTAAAGCTCAACATTCAGAAAACGAAGATCATGGCATCTGGCCCCATCACTTCATGGGAAATAGATGGGGAAACAGTAGAAACAGTGTCAGACTTTGTTTTTTTGGGCTCCAAAATCACTGCAGATGGTGACTGCAGCCATGAAATTAAAAGGCGCTTACTCCTTGGAAGAAAAGTTATGACCAACCTAGATAGTATATTCAAAAGCAGAGACATTACTTTGCCGACTAAGGTCCGTCTAGTCAAGGCTATGGTTTTTCCTGTGGTCATGTATGGATGTGAGAGTTGGACTGTGAAGAAGGCTGAGCGCCGAAGAATTGATGCTTTTGAACTGTGGTGTTGGAGAAGACTCTTGAGAGTCCCTTGGACTGCAAGGAGATCCAACCAGTCCATTCTGAAGGAGATCAACCCTGGGATTTCTTTGGAAGGAATGATGCTAAAACTGAAGCTCCAGTACTTTGGGCACCTTATGCGAAGAGTTGACTCATTGGAAAAGACCCTGATGCTGGGAGGGATTGGGGGCAGGAGGAGAAAGGGACGACCGAGGATGAGATGGCTGGATGGCATCACAGACTCAATGGACGTGAGTCTGAGTGAACTCCGGGAGTTGGTGATGGACAGGGAGGCCTGGCGTGCTGCGATTCATGGGGTCGCAAAGAGTCGGACACGACTGCGCGACTGAACTGAACTGAACTGATTCTTGCCTGGAGAAGCCCATGGACAGAGGAGCCTGCAGGCCACAGTCTATAGTGTCGACTGAAGTGACTTAGCTCACATGTACAGTAGGGCACTCAATTATCTTACACAGTGCCCAAATGTTCAAGAAGAGAATGTACTCTATTTTTCTCTGAGAAATACAATCTGATTTATAATCTGATCATTTATAACATTCTATTTGATGGGTTGTTGCTGTTCAGTCACTAAGTCATGTTTGATTCTTTGCAACCCCATGGACTGCAGCACACCAGGCTTCCCTATCCTCTACCATCTCCCAGAGTTTGCTCAAGTTCATATTCATTGAGTCAGTGATGCTATCCAACCATCTCATCCTCTGTCATTCCCTTCTCCTGCCCTCGATCTTTTCCAACATCAGGGACTTCTCCAATGAGTTGGCTTTTCACATCAAGTGGCCAAAGTATTGGGGCTTCAATTTTGGCATCAGTCCCTCCAGTGAATATTCAGGGTTGATTTCCTTTAGGAAATCTGATGGGTAGCAAGGGAAAGAAACTATATGTCAGTCCAGTTGATTTACCTAGTTTGTGTGTGCTTAGTCGCTCAGTTGTATCCAACTCTTGCAACCCCATAGACTATAGCCCGCGAGGCTTCTCTGTCCATGGGATTCTCCAGGCAAGAATACTGGAGTCAGTTGTCATTTCCTTCTCCTAACATAGTTTAAAGTAATATAAATGAGATAAATGTTTGGTTTCCCAGACCCAGTCCCTCTTCTGGATACACGTGGTGGAGGCAAAGAACTTTGTGTCAGAACAGAAGGAGTGGAGTCCTTGAATCCACACGGTGGCCTCTGTGAGCCTCTGGGCCTTGCAGCAGAGTGGCTGGCCCCAACAGCCTCCACACCGAGCCTGTTGCTCAGTTCTTGCCCTTAACCTTGGGCATCTGTCTGTTGCTGGAGCCTGTGACAGTAGAGCTCAGGGCCTGTCCTCTTCCATCTCAGAATACAGATGAAGCTTCACTCACTTTCCTGTCACGCACCTCGCGCAGTGCGGCCCGGTCTTAACAGGCCATGGACCAGTACTTGTGTGCTGGTCTGACCTCACCTCTCTGTCATGCTGAAGGCCCCCTATGTCTCTTCCGTGTCCTCCTCACCACCTTCAACCTCATCACTGAGTCCTCTGGTCCCACCTTTATAAACAGCTAGGTCCGCAATTATCTCCTTTTTACTTATCATTAAGATTCTAATGTTTCTAATAAAAAAATCTCTCACCTGCCCTCTGAAATCCATTTGCCCTCCTTTATTTCTTCTCTCCTTCTGCTCATGTTTTGACAGTAAGATGAAACCATGTTTGAGACTTCCCTGGTCCAGAGGTTAAGACTCTGTGCTTCCAGTACAGGGGGTGTGGATTTGATCTCTGGCTGGAGAGCTAAGATTTCACATGCCATGTAGTGCCGCTTTAAAAAAAAATAAATCAAAATTAAGATGAACTCATGTTACATACTGGAGAAGGAAATGGCAACCCACTCAAGTGTCCTTGCCTGGAGAATCCCAGGGACGGGGGAGCCTGGTGGGCTGCCATCTATGGGGTCGCACAGAGTCAGACAGAACTGAAACGACTTAGCAGTAGCAGCATGTTACATACATCAGTCTCATTCATCCAACTTTCCTGGTTCCGTTTTTCTAAAATTGGTGTTCCAGGGAAAAGTCTTTCAAATTTCCTTCCAACCTTCAAGTTGCTAATAATAAACACTGAGGGTTTTTTTTTTTTTTCCCCTCTGCCCAAGAAAATGATGTATCTGGTGTGTAAGAAGGACTTTCATTCTTCTTAATGCTCTCATGAATTCACGAGATTCACCTTTCCACATCTTCCTCACTCCTCAAAGTAATTCCAAGTAGGACAGGAAGGAGTAGGTTTGGGGAAGCCCACTAAGTGCTACCATCTCATGATAATACTAAATAGGAGGTTTAACCCTCATGTATTCATTCTCTGAGGCCCATGGGAAACTTACCTGCCTTTGCCTTTTAAAATCTTAGCTGGAAAAATGTAAAGATAAAGGGAAACAAATCATTCTCTCCACCAGTGCCCCCCAAAGCCTGTACAAAAGTTAACTAGAAGACTTAACTAGAATTAAAAATCTCCCCTTTCAGTGGTCAAACACCTGTGATATCAGATGGGACCACAACACGCCTTCTTGGATCAACAGCAGTGAAAGAGCCCTGAAGTCAAGCCTGCTGAAACCTAAGCTATATTGTACCTGCCTATTCGGACACTGGCCACCACAGCCAAAGCAAGGTGTTGGGCGTATTCAGGTTATATGCTGGTCACCAAAACACCAGTTACCGCTTATCTTTCTTTAGACTTCCGGGTGTATGTACTACCTGTGCAGACTGCCAGAGGAAAAGGTATAGAAGATCAAAATATCAGCTTTAATGATGGCATGGCTAGACTGGAATCCCTGGTAGCTCTGACAGTAAAGAATCCACCTGCAATGCAGGAGACCTGGGTTCAATCCCTGGGTTGGAAAGATCCCCTGGAGAAAGGAATGGCAGCCCACTCCAATATTCTTGCCTGGAGAATTCCATGGACAGAGGAGCCTGGAGGGCTATAGTCCATGGGGTCTCAAAGAGTTGGACATGATTGAGCAACTAACACATGGCTAGATTGGAGATAAAGGTCTGTACCCAAGGGTGTTTTTCCTTGAAATTAAGCAACCAATCAGTCACAGGCAGATCAACCATCAAGGAAAAAGAGTTTGCTCCACCTGAAGGAGAAAAGAGTGGACAGAACCCCTGAACAGTCTTGCTCCAAAAGAACTGGCCACTATTCAAGCCTGTATCCATTTTCTAACACTACCATAACAAAGCAGTACAGACGTGGTGGCTGAACACAAAGATAATGTGTTCTCTCACAGCTCTAGAGGCAAGAAGTCTGAAATTAAGTTGTTGTCAGGGCTGTGCTCCCTCCGAAGCGTATTAGGGAGGATTCTTCCTTGTCTCTTCCACCTTCTAGTAGCCCTGGTGTTCCCTGGCTTACAGCTGTGTAACTCAATCTCTGCTGCCATCTTCACGTGGCCATTTTCCCTCTGTCTCGATAGAGACAGCTTCTTATAAGAACACTCATCATATGGATTAGAGCCCAAACTAATGACCTCATCTTAACATCATTATATCTGCAAAGACCCTATTTCCAAATAAGGTCAAATTTACAGGTGGTGGGGGTTAGGACTTAGACATCCTTTTTCTTTCTTTGTTGGGGACACATGCCTGTGACCTTGAGCACATTTATTCCACCACAGAATAAAGCCAGGGTATAAGAACTAGACATGGAACAACAGACTGGTTCCAAATAGGAAAAGGAGTACGTCAAGGCTGTATATTGTCACCCTGCTTATTTAACTTCTATGCAGAGCACATCATGAGAAACGCTGGACTGGAAGAAGCACACAAGCTGAAATCAAGATTTCCGGGAGAAATATCAATAACCTCAGATATGCAGATGACACCACCCTTATGGCAGAAAGTGAAGAACAACTAAAAAGCCTCTTGATGAAAGTGAAAGAGGAGAGTGAAAAAGTTGGCTTAAAGTTCAACATTCAGAAAACGAAGATCATGGCATCTGGCCCCATCACTTCATGGGAAATAGATGGGGAAACAGTAGAAACAGTGTCAGACTTTGTTTTTTTGGGCTCCAAAATCACTGCAGATGGTGACTGCAGCCATGAAATTAAAAGGCGCTTACTCCTTGGAAGAAAAGTTATGACCAACCTAGATAGTATATTCAAAAGCAGAGACATTACTTTGCCGACTAAGGTCCGTCTAGTCAAGGCTATGGTTTTTCCTGTGGTCATGTATGGATGTGAGAGTTGGACTGTGAAGAAGGCTGAGCGCCGAAGAATTGATGCTTTTGAACTGTGGTGTTGGAGAAGACTCTTGAGAGTCCCTTGGACTGCAAGGAGATCCAACCAGTCCATTCTGAAGGAGATCAACCCTGGGATTTCTTTGGAAGGAATGATGCTAAAACTGAAGCTCCAGTACTTTGGGCACCTTATGCGAAGAGTTGACTCATTGGAAAAGACCCTGATGCTGGGAGGGATTGGGGGCAGGAGGAGAAAGGGATAGAGGAGAGTGAAAAAGTTGGCTTAAAGCTCAACATTCAGAAAACGAAGATCATGGCATCTGGCCCCATCACTTCATGGGAAATAGATGGGGAAACAGTAGAAACAGTGTCAGACTTTGTTTTTTTGGGCTCCAAAATCACTGCAGATGGTGACTGCAGCCATGAAATTAAAAGGCGCTTACTCCTTGGAAGGAAAGTTATGACCAACTTAGATAGCATATTCAAAAGCAGAGACATTACTTTGCCGACTAAGGTCTGTTTAGTCAAGGCTATGGTTTTTCCTGTGGTCATGTATGGATGTGAGAGTTGGACTGTGAAGAAGGCTGAGCGCCGAAGAATTGATGCTTTTGAACTGTGGTGTTGGAGAAGACTCTTGAGAGTCCCTTGGACTGCAAAGAGATCCAACCAGTCCATTCTAAAGGATAATGGTCCTGGGATTTCTTTGGAAGGACTAATGGTAAAGCTGAAACTCCAGTACTTTGGCCACCTCATGCGAAGAGCTGACTCATTGGAAAAGACCCTGATGCTGAGAGGGATTGGAGGCAGAGGGAGAAGGGGATGACAGAGGATGAGATGGCTGGATGACATCACCGACTCGATGGACGTGAGTCTAGGTGAACTCTGGGAGTTGGTGATGGACAGGGAGCCTGACATGCTGCAATTCATGGGGTCTCAAAGAGTCAGACACAACTGAGCAACTGAACTGAACTGAACTGAACTGAAAAGGATGTCAGAACTGTGCCTTCCACTAAGTCAGATAAAGTGTGCTTTCCATGGGGAGAGCCCAGGGAGAGGGAAAAAAGAAGGTAGAAAACTATAATTGTATTTATGGCAAAAGTCAAAGGAAGCAAGATTAGAAAAGAAACACAGTTTATTTTATAATTAGAGTAGACAAACAAGGACTTACAAGGACTGTTTCAATAGTGCCTATGTATTAATCCAACACTTGATATGTTAATCTTAACTATGGATATATCATTGAATATGCTAAAGTGAAATTTGCATGTTTCCATCATTTATAAAATTAAGTTGACCTGAAGAAAATAGATTTATGATTAATCATTAATCATGGGGAAAAAAAGAAAATATAATTAACAATGTTTGGTCATAAAGAAAATTAAAAAATGCAGATATCATTTCTCCTACAAAACTGGCAAAAAATTTTTTAAACCATAGTATGCTTTGTCACAAGCCTATGTGGATAAAGAGACCCTCCTTTATAGCACTGGTAAGAATGGAAATTATAACCTCATAGACAATAGTTTAGTGCAACACAAATGCAATACAAATCAAGCACTTTATAGAAAGACTTTCCAAGGCACTAAGAAATTTTTCCAGTGAAGTATCTGAGGAAAACCTAGAATGTCCATACCAAGTTATAATTATAATAATTTTCATCACAATATTATGATTATTTTGTGACAGACACAAAATAAATAAATACTTAAAAGTAAATAGTAATAAAACTGTGTGGTAGATAAACTACTATCGGTATCATTATAAAAAATTGATTCTGTAGAGTGAGGATCAGCAAACTATGATCTACAAGCTAAATCTGATGCACTGCTTGTTTTTGTAGGTAAAGTTTTATTGGAACATGTTGTACTTATGCATTTGTACATTGTGTGTGACTGCTTTCTCAGAGTTAAGTGATTGGGACAAAGACATATTGCCTGTAAATCACAAAATACTTACCATCTAGCCCTTTACAGAAAGAGTATATTGATCTCTGCTATAGAAAACTTTACATGATATGGGATAAGTTGCCAGTTATGCTTACAAACAGAAAAATTACAAAATGGTGTGCTTAGTATGAATCTATGATTTTCAATGTGGAGGCATTTATTTAAATATTTTTGTATACATAGGTACTTACAAGCCTATGAAAAAATTAATAGTCATTATGCAAGAGAAATGGCATTTTGAGCGATTTTTTTCTTTTTTATTAAACTTCCTATCATTTCCAAAATGTCTGCAATGAATATATGTATGTGTACATATAACCATATTTTTGTTATAAATGTTATCAATCCAAAAATTGAATTGTTCAATTCTGAGCCTCAGTTTTGGCCTCAGTTAATAATAGAACCTGAGTCACCAGAGAAGCTGATCATTTGCTAAGAGACAATATGGGTAAAGTGCACATGAATGCCGGCACCTTACAGTACCAACACAGCATCAGTGGGGAGTCCTCATAAAGCTGCTTAAAACACTAAAATTAACCCCAGAAATAGTATAAGGAAATATCCATATCTGACAGACTAGCATCAAAGTAGACTTTCAGTTCAGTTTAGTTCAGTTGCTCAGTCATGTCTAAGTCTTTGCGACCCCATGAACTGAAGCAGACCAGGCTTCCCTGTCCATCACCAACTCCTGGAGCTTACTCAAGTTCATGCCCATCGAGTCATTCATGCCATCCAACCATCTCATCCTCTGTCGTCCACTTCTCCCGCCTTCAATCATTCCCAGCATCAGGATCTTTTTCAGTGAGTCAGTTCTATGCATCAGGTGGCCAAAGTATTGGGACTTCAGCATCAGTCCTTCCAATGAATATTCAGGATTGATTTCCTTTACAATTGACTAGTTTGAGCTCCTTGCAGTCCAAGGGACTCTCAAGAGTCTCTCCAATATCACAGGTCAAAAGCATCAATTCTTTGGCACTCAGCTCTCCTTATAGTCCAGCTCTCACTCCATACTTGACTGCTGCGAAAATGATAGCTTTGACTAGCTCAACCTTTGTTGGGAAAGTAATGTCTCTACTTTTTAGTATGCTGCCTAGATTGGGCATAGCTTTTCTTCCAGGAGCAAGCATTCTTTAATGTCATGGCTACACTCAACATCTGCAGTGATTTTGGAGCCTAAAAAAAAAATAAAGTCTCTCACAGTTTCCATTGTTTTCCCTATCTATTTTCCATGAAGTGATGGGACCAGATACCATGATCTTACTTTTCTGAATGTTGAGTTTTAAGCCAATTTTTTCACTCTCCTCTTTCACTTTCATCAAGAGGCTCTTGAGTTCTTCTTCACTTTCTGCCATAAGGGTGGTGTCATCTGCATATCTGAAGATATTGATATTTCTCCTGGCAATCTTGCTTCCAGATTGTGCCTCATCCAGCCTGGCATTTCACATGATGTACTCTGCATATAAATTAAATAAGCAGGGTGACAATATACAGCCTTGATGTACTCCTTTCCTGAGTTGGAACCAGTCTATTCTTCCATATCCAGTTCTAACTGCTGCTTCTTGACCTGCATACAGATTTCTCAGGAGGCAGGTCAGGTGGTTGGGTATTCCCATCTCTTTCAGAATTTTCCACAGCTTATTGTGATCCACACAGTCAAAGGCTTTGGCATAGTCAATAAAACAGTAGATGTTTTTCTGGAACTCTCTTGCTTCTTTGGTGATCCAACAGATGATGGCAATTTGATATCTGGTTCCTCTGCCTTTCCTAAATCCAGCTTGAACATCTGGAAGTCCATAGTTCATGTACTGTTGAAGCCTGGTTTAGAGAATTTTGAACATTACTTTTCTAGTGTGTGAGATAAGTCCAGTTGTGTGGTAGTTTGATCATTCTTTGGCATTGCCCTTCTTTGGGATTGGAATGAAAACTGACATTTTCCAGTCCTGTGGCCACTGCTGAGTTTTCCAAATTTGCTGGCATATTGAGTGCAGCACTTTCACAGCATCATCTTTTAGGATTTCAAACAGCTAACTGGAATTCCATCACCTGCACTAGCTTTGTTCATAGTGATGCTGCCTAGACCAACTTGACCTCACATTCCAGGAAGTCTGGCTCTAGGTGAGTGATCATACCATCATGGTTATCTGGGTCGTGAAGATCTTTTTTGTACAGTTCTGTGTATTCTTGCCACCTCTTCTTAATATCTTCTGCTTCTGTTAGATCCATACCATTCCTGTCCTTTATTATGCCCATCTTTGCATGAAATGTTCCCTTAGTATCTCTGATTTTCTTGAAGATATCTCTAGTCTTTCCCATTCTGTTTTTTTCCTCTATTTCTTTGTATTGATCACTGAGGAAGGCTTTCTTATCTCTCCTTGTTATTCTTTGGAACTCTGCATTCAAATGGGTATATCTTTCCTTTTCTCCTTTGCCTTTAGCTTCTCTTCTTTTCTCAGCTCTTTCTAAGGCCTCCTCAGACAACCATTATGCCTTTTTGCATTTCTTTTTCTTGGGGATTGTCTTGATCACTGCCGCCTATATAATATCACAAACCTCTATCCATAGTTCTTCAGGAACTCTATCAGATCTAATCCTTTGAATCTATCATCACTTTCACTGTATAATCATCAAGAGTTTGATTTAGGTCACACCTGAATGGTCTAATGGTTTTCTTTACTTTCTTCAATTTAAGTCTGAATTTGGCAATAAAGAGCTCATGATCTGAACCACATTCAGCTCCAGATCTTGTTTTTGCTGACTAGAGCTTCTCCATCTTTGGCTGCAAAGAACATAATCAATCTGATTTCAGTACTGACCATCTGGTGATATCCATGTGTAGTCTTCTTTTGTGTTGTTGGAAGAGGGTATTTGCTATGGCCAGTGTGTTCTCTTGGCAAAACCGTGTTAGCTTTTGACCTGTTTCATTTTGTATTCCAAGGCCAAATTTGCCTGTTACTCTGGGTGTTTCTTGACTTCCTACTTTTGCATTCTAGTCCCCTATAATGAAAAGGACATCTTTTTGGGGTGTTAATTCTAGCAGATCTTGTAGGTTTCATAGAACTGTTCAACTTCAGCTTCTTCAGCATTACTGGTTGGGGCATAGACTTGGATTACTGTGGTATTGAATGGTTTGCCTTGGAGATGAACAGAGATCATTCTGTCATTTTTGAGATTGCATCCAAGTACTGCACTTCAGAATCTTTTGTTGATTCTGATGGCTACTCCATTTCTTCTAAGGGATTCTTGCCCATGGTAGTAGATATAATGGTCATCTGAGTTTAATTCACCCATTGCAGTCCATCTTAGTTCACTGATTCCTAAAATGTCAGAGTTCACTCTTGCCATCTCCTGTTTGATCACTTCCAATTTGCCTTGATTCATGGACCTAACATTCTAGGTTCCCATGCAATATTGCTCTTTACAGCATCAGCCTTCCCTTCCATCACCAGTCACACCCACAACTTGGTATTGTTTTTGCTTTGGCTCCATCTTTTCATTCTTTCTGGAGTTATTTCTCCACTGATCTCCAGTAGCATATTGGGCACCTATCAACCTGAGGAGTTCATCTTTCAGTGTCTTATCTTTTTGCCTTTTCATACTCTTCATGGGGTTCTCAAGGCAAGAATACTGAAGTGGTTCGCGATTCCCTTCTCCAGTGGACCACGTTTTGTCAGAACTCTCCCCCATGACTCATCCATCTTGGTGGCCCTACATGGTATGGCTCATGGTTTCATTGAGTTAGACAAGGCTGCGGTCCATGTGATTAGTTTGGACTGATTAAAGTGGACTTTAATTTTTCACAAATAACCTCACTTATGGAGAAGGAAATGGCAACCCACTCCAGTATTCTTGCTTGGAGAATCTCATGGACTAAGGAGCCTGGTGGGCTGCAGTCCATGGGGTCACAAAGAGTCGGACACGACTGAGTGACTTTACTTACTTACTTAAGGTAGATGGGAAGACTTTCCATAGGAATGGAGCTGTGCCTAATTCTGGTGAAAACTATCAGGTGTTGTATTTAGATGTGTCACAATATACTTATAAAATAGCTTATTTGGCTCAATGATTACAATAGAATCCTAAAATCATAACCCATCTGTCTTTCAAAATTAACTACAGTTGCATCAGGAAGGCACTTTTTCCTCTGCTGATCTTTTATTTCATTAAAAACAAAGAATAGAATCCCTTAGTGAGAAAGTTGGATCTATTTTTGACTTTGTGTGCTAGGCAAACTCCATGAAAAACACCATAAAAGAGTGAGGTATGAAATGTTATTCCAGAATTCTTTGGTTGTTTTCTGTCATATATTTAGAGTGATAAGTTCTGTTTTGTCTATTTTGAGGTTTGATTTCTCTCCTAGAATATATAGTATTTCACTAAACCAGTATGTGTTCATGGTTTCTTTTCATCTTTTTTTTTAAACCTCCTCCTGTCATCAGCTTGCCCAGAAGCCTTTCCAGATAAGAATGCAAAGGGTATCTGAAAATAATATAAAACCAGACCACATTCCTATGAACTGAAAAAACTTAGGAATGTGTAAATTATATAAATCGTGTGTTCCTGTTACACACAGTTAAAATGATTGTCAGTGTCAGCTGTCTTTACATCAAAGTGGCCATTTTGATCTCTGCTAAGAACAAGCCCTATAATTATTTAGCACTGTTCAACTTTCTCAACGTCCACTCATTGAAGGTAACATCTATAGTTCCTTTTAGAAAAAAATAAAGCAGTCAAGTCAGTTCTGTTTCTCTGACATGTTTATTAATATTTATATTAATCTGCAAATGCATAGTGCAATATTCAAAACTATTTTAAATCAATCACCAAATTACTAGGAGTTAAAGCAAAAACAACAGGATCACAAGTGTGTCAAAGTGCAAATGAGATGATGACGTGTATTATTTAAACTAAAGCTGATTTTGCAGGAAGCCAAAACCCCCTATTGATTTAATTAAAGAAAAGAAAAATACAGTCAATCCAGATGTCTGGCAACATAAAACCAAATACGAGGATGATTGATTGAATCTTTGACGTGACTCACCAGATGTTTTTGCCTCTTGGAGACAGATTAGAAAGAAAGGATTCGGGTGGGTTTAAGTTTCGTCATTTCTCGCTGGGTACTCGGTGTGAATCTTCTTTGCTTCAACTTTAGCTAACTTTTCTTTCTAATCTCTGCAGCCTCTGGTAACATTATCTCATATTTTCTTTCAGACTGAATCTTGGGAAATCTTGATCAAACAACAAATTGAGAACCAAGTGGTAATGTATAAACAATGTCATTTCCTTTCCCCCTAAATACATGGCTTCACGTGGTTTTATCTTCTGGAAAGATCACAGGGAATGCGGGACCCCAAGAGCAAAGTGGTGAGAAGCACTGAAGATAGTCAAAGACATTTGAAATCTAACAAGATCTTTGACATCTTTGAAATCTAACAAGATCAGCTGAAATGATAGAAATTCTGAAAAGGTTTTATTAGCTTGATCCCTCTGCAGTGCAAACCTTCACTGTTCTTTCCTGGTGGCTCAGATGATGAAGAATCCTCCTGCAATGCAGAAGACCCTTTTTTGATCCCAGGAAGATTCCCTGGATAAGGGATTAGCTACCCATTCCAGTATTTTTTCCCCTGGAGAATTCCACAGATAGAGGAGCCAAGCGGGTCCATGGGGTAGCAAAGAGTCTGCCATGATGGAAGAACTAACACTTTCACTTTCAAACCACTAACGAGATGTTGGTGAGATAAGCTCTTTCTCAAAGGAAATAAATTAGAGACTGATGATTGTGGTCAAGTGGTTAAGACCTTACCCTCCAATGCAGAGGAAGCAGGTTCAATCCCCATTCAGGGAACTAAAATCCCACATGCCTTGTGGCAAAATATATATATATATATAAAACAAAAACAATATTGTAGCAAATTCAATAAAGGCTTTAAAAAAATGAATGGGTTCCTTCATCATGAGAATCTGCAGGTTTGCTTGAGTTATGAATTATGAAAACTCAGCTGTTGTTTTAAAGCAAACTGAACGGCAGAAGTCATTCTGAGTGTAGGCAAAAAAGATTCCATCTTACATGCTATGATTTAAAAGGAACAAAGTAAGATGATTCCATTGTATCTTTACTTTGGTCTGAATTTTCCACTCCTAAGACTTAAGTGATAAT
Organism: Aepyceros melampus; assembly: GCA_006408695.1. Classification (NCBI taxonomy): domain Eukaryota; kingdom Metazoa; phylum Chordata; class Mammalia; order Artiodactyla; family Bovidae; genus Aepyceros; species Aepyceros melampus. The sequence goes on along the minus strand of SJXQ01007685.1, from coordinate 97,300 downwards.
AAGGCTCATCTTTTACATCTGGAGTATTGGCTCAATTGATTGGCTTAACAATTTTTTAAGAAATGCATTATTCTACCCATTTTTCATCAAGAAGTTGAAAAGCTTTTCTAAGGACATAGTGAACAGTGACCCAGAACCCAGGTATTATAACTCTGAGTCTTATGTAGTTCTATGGTTGCCTCTGCAAATGAGTTAGAAAAGAAATAATGTGACCATTAGGTCTAAAAAAATACTTTGCAAAATGCATACCACAGAGCTATATTCATCAGATTTGTCTGCTCACACACTGAACTTCAAAGAAGGTAAGAAACAAGACAAACCCACTTGGGGCCCAAAAACTGTTATGTAATCTCACTTGAAGACAGAATTCCTAGATCCAAACTTACTCATTACATCAAATATTCTAAAAGATGAATTTTAAAATATTTTCTTTTCCCCAAAAAAAGCTAAATTTAAGGTATCTCTTCTGTATCTGAATTTTCTAAGTGTTACTATCTAATTCTGCTTCCATGTTTCAGTATGACTTTGATTCTTAAGGGCCATGTCATCTGAAGATATCTTTTAGTGTCCAAAATGATATTACAAAGAGTAATAACAATGTAAAAGGCATTGATATGCAGCCTGCAGGTTCTTCTGCCTGTTGTTGTTGAGTCACTAAGTCATGTCAGACTCTGTGACCCCATGAACTGCAGCACGCCAGGCTTCTCTGTCCATCACTATCTCCCTGAGTCTGCTCAAACTCATGTCCATCGAGTCACTGATATAATCCAACCATCTCATTTGTTGTTCCCCTTCTCCTCAATTTTTCCAAGCATCAGGGTTTTTCCAATAAGTCGACTCTTCACCTCAGGTGGCCAAAGTATTGGAGCTTCAGCTTCAACATCAGTCCTTCCAATGAATATCAGGATTAACTGGTTGGATCTCCTTGCTGTTCAAGGGACTCTCAAGAGTCCTCTCCAGCACCACAGTTCAAAAGCATCAGTCTTAGGCTCTCTGCCTTCTTCTGCCCGGTAGTGCTTGGTGGTTTGGTCCCTGAGTTGTGTCTGACACTTGCAACCCCATAGACTGTAGTTTGTCAGGCTGCTCTGTCCATAGGATTCTCCAGGCAAGAACACTGGAGTGAGTTGCCATTTTCTTCTCTAGGGGATCTTCCCAACCCAGGAATCAAACCCAGGTATCCTGCATTGCAGACAGATTCTTTACCAACTGAGCTATTAGGGAAGCCCCTTCTGGCCTGAGAAGGTCCCAAATCCTAGTGCTGTACTGTTGATTTTAATCTGCTTTCTCCATTAACCTTTCTCTTAACCCCTGTAATTTCCACGGGTGCCAAACTTCTCAGATTTTTCACCCACAATCAATTTGCCTCAATAATCATCACCAGCTTCAAAGCTTTGAGAAGGAAAACTGTTGTCCCGGTGAACACCTTTAATTGCTCAGCATCTTCCTGTTTAGCAGCTCATGCTCTTCCACTAGGCTGGGCTGTTAATGATTTTATTCAACTCATTTTGACTCATGTCTCCTGGCATAAAGTTGAGCACCTGGCCCAGGTCAACCAATCAGAGAGCACTGTCTCTCAAGTAAAGCAATTGCTCGTGACAAGAAATTTGATCCAACCTGGGCCAATGAGTGTCAACTCAAGGGCTTTTGCTGGCACTGTCAGAGAACGAGTGTCTCTCTCCTTTGATATTAATATCTGCAAAACCAATAAACTCCCCATGGAAATCCTGCCCAAGGAAAAGCCAACATTGATGGGAGCAGAGCTCAAGATAGACAAGAGCGATCGTCTGATCTTCCAGCCCAGCTGTCCCTGGAAGACGCCACCACCACTTTTGACTCTTCATTTACACAAAGCCATGAACTCTTTTTGATTTTATTTGTCTGTTGTGCTTGTCACTATGTGAGTTGGGTTTCAGATGCTCATTACCAAGAGTTCTGTCCAACACAGTCTTCAGCCTAACCTGTAAACATCCCTTGCCTTTAAAGGTTTAAATTGTAGTGTGTCTGCCTTGCTTTTTAAAATAAAGAAGTTTGGGAACCACAGGACTGTTCGTTGATGTGGTAGCTATGAGTCTATGTCCCTCAGATCTACTATATAAGGAAGATACTTACCTGATGTCCCCAGCTGCTATTTTCTGGATCCACCAGCACTTATTCACAACCATGCTTCCCATGGGCTGTTTCCAGAGGAAGACTGAGTAGCGCAGAGACGCTAAAGCCGGCCTTTCAATCGTACGAGATGCGAAACATCTCTGAAGAGTGAGATTGGCTGGAGAACTCCCCATCAGCCTTGTCAAGACTTCGTTACAACTGCATACTGTCCAGGATTCTTCCACCTAACCTTCTTTCCTTCCCTCTCTTTGAGGGTCTAGAACTATACAATGGTTTGACTGCTGTACCGGGCTATCCTGCTTTCTCCTCATTTTCCTTCACAGGCATTCTGGGATTGAAACTTCTGGGATTTTTATCCCTGCTTACAAGCTAGTAAATTTGCCTGCCAACATTTCATGGATGCTGGCAGAAGACAAGATATTCCTGGGTCAAAGACAAAGGAGAGTGTCTTGCTCACAGCTGTGGCACTAGTGAGAATATCAGCATTTACCCAACTTATCCAAACCCCAAACCCAACAGAATGATATTAAGAGGGTCAAGTGACAACCCTAAATACAATAAGGGAAGAAGGGAGTTTTCATTTTTGTTTCATGTTTTTGAAGATTTTTTATGGAAAGATTCTGCAAGCTTAGAAAACTTGAATCTTTTATAATAAGCAGAGGATGAGACGATGGAATGGCATCATCGACCTAATGGACATGAGTTTGAGCAAACTCCAGGAGACTGTGAAGGACAGGGAACCCTGGCATGCTGCAGTCCATGGGGTCACAAAGAGTTGGACACAACTGAGCAACTGAACAACAATTGTCTGCCTGAATTTCACCTTGAAGAGAGACATTTTCTTCACAACATTGGACAGTAAGCAGCTGTCCTATGCTCTGGAAGGAAAAGCTGTCTCTCATTCCCATGGTTGTCCATATACTAACACCCTTGGAAAGATGATCTGGAACAAGGGCAGTCAGTGTGTGTCCTCACAAGACCTGCAAAAATGCAAGAGACTCATGTGTCTCCCAAGACCTGTCATTCAGTAAATTTCTTGCACATCTAACCTCATCTTGGCCTCTACTTCTAGGAAACCCAGATTAATACAAATGATGTTGCTTTTAGTCAGACTGTGTGCCTTTTAAGAGTAAAAATGATGCTTTGTTTCTGTTTTTAGCCTCCATAGCACATAGCAGGGTGTTTGGCAAATATATATTGATAGGCTGAGCCATGGAATTGAAATCAACTGTCCAGCCAACGAACAGAAAACTTGGACTTTGAAAAAGGGTAAGATATTCCTAAAATAGATCCTCTGATATAAATTCTCTCCAAATTCTCTTTGTCCATATTGGCTGAACTGAGACTATTGCTGGACAATAATATGATTTAGCCATTTCCTCATCTCTGCCTGTCCCAAACAGCCATAACATCCCAAGGTGATGGCATAGAAGTTTGGTTCATTCAGTGGAGAGCCTCTGAAACCCTAAACACCAGAAAATATAGTCTAAGAGAAGAGCCCTTGCTCCCTACCCACTCACAACACTAATAAGGTTGTGTGTCCCAAAATTCCCACAGGATTTTCATTTATGGAAGTGACTGAGTGAGAACACGGAGAGGCTAATATCACTAGAAGAATTTTATTATTTACATTTAATTGGAAGGGGGGACGGAGAAGGCAATGGCACCCCACTCCAGGGTGCCTGGAAAATCCCATGGACAAAGGAGCCTGGTAGGCTGCAGTCCATGGGGTTGCTAAGAGTCAGACACGACTGAGTGATTTCACTTTCACTTTTCACTTTCATGCATTGAAGAAGGAAATGGCAACCCACTCCAGTGTTCTTGCCTGGAGAATCCCAGGGATGGGGGAGCCTGGTGGGCTGCCATCTATGGAGTTGCACAGAGTTGGACACGACTGAAGTGACTTAGCAGTAGCAGCAGCAGCAGAAGGGGGGACATGCACACCATGCAGGGCCATATGGAGAGGCACCAGATTCGGTCAGGAGTTAGAAGAAGAGGAAAGTCTAAATCAGAGACTCTCTTGAAATTCCATGGGAAAGACAAGGCAGGACAAGGCAAAAAACTTAGGACTGGCTAGTTTGAATAATTCCAGCAAGCTTTGGGGCTTAGGAGCTGTCCCTCATTTCGTGGCACCCAGCCCTAGCTTGATTTAGCACAGGGCAATGTTGGCTTGATGTGTGTTTGAGAAAAGAGATGGTTGGGGTGTGGGCTCTGGATTGGTTAATTTTTGTGTGAAAAGAAAAGCTGGGAAGCCTTGGGAGAGGTATTCTTCTCTGGACTGCAAGGGCACAAATGCCAGAGTATCGGGGACACAGCAAAGAGGAAAATATCGTTAATACAATTAACTGGTCCTGTGATGAATGGATGTCAAATTATCAAATACACAGTTTAAGAAAACACAGTTGGAACAGAGTGCTTCCCTATCTGTCTAAAATACAGGTAGCTCCTGTTAGTCACTGTAGCTTCCCACTAAATAAGAAGTCCATCCTTGACCTCCAGACAGTTGAATACGGGAAGAGGAGTGGGATTTTGTTTTGTTTTCAGTTAAGTCATTCCAATTTGTCTTTCCCAAAGGTGAATTTCATTTCTGTTCTTTCCTTCACCTTTACTTGGCTTTCTCCTCCCTGAGCATCAGCTCAAACAAGTACCAACACCCTTTGATAAAGCCACTAATGGTTTAAATTTTGTTGGACTTCTGGGCTCAACTCATGGAGAATGAATCATCTCTGTGGTCATAGCCAGGCTTCTCCAACCCTGCTCCATATCTGCCTTACCTTGATTTTACTCCCTACTCATCAGCAGGCAAAAATCAGTAAGTTATACCACCCTAAGTTAAGACAGTCAGACATGGCCAACCCAATAATTGTGCTCATGAATAAAATCTAGATTGTCCTTTGAGATGATAAAGAACAGCCAGCAAGACTGGTATTTCATGTTTTTTTTTTTTTTCATTTTTATAAATATATTTACTAAACATAAACTCAAAGGATTTCTTGTCATAGATAAGACATCTATTATGAATTAGTACTGAATTTTCATTGCTGCTAAGTCGCTTCAGTCGGGTCCGACTCTGTGCGACCCCATAGACAGTGGCCCACCAGGTTCCTCAATCTCTGGGATTCTCCAGGCAAGAATACTAGAGGGGGTTGCCATTTCCTTCTCCAATGCTTGCAACAGGAGTCTCAGTTCAGTTCAGTCGCTCAGTCGTGTCGGACTCTTTGTGACCCCATGAATTGCAGCACACCAGGCCTCCCTGTCCATCATTAACTCCCAGAGTTCACTCAGACTCATGTCCATCGAGTCAGTGACGCCATCCAGCCATCTCATCCTCTGTTGTCCCCTTCTCCTCCTGTCCCCAGTCCCTCCCAGCATCAGAGTCTTTTCCAATGAGTCAACTCTTCGCATGAGGTGGCCAAAATACTGGAGTTTCAGCTTCAGCATCATTCCCTCCAAAGAAATCCCAGGGCTGATCTCCTTCAGAATGGACTGGTTGGATCTCCTTGCAGTCGAGGAGATTCTCAGGAGTCCTCTCCAACACCACAGTTCAAAAGCATCAATTCTTCAGCGCTCAGCCTTCTTCACAGTCCAACTCTCACATCCATACATGACCACTGGAAAAACCATAGCCTTGACATAATAAAATTTGTGGAACATGAACAAGGCAATACCTTGAAGGGATGTATATCTCCAAATACATTAAAACAAATGAGAAGCCTATTTCTGAGCTGCGGGGCCTCGGCGGCAGCACGACTTAAATCCCCGGATGACTGCTCCTGGGGCTCCTGGCCGCCATCGCACCCCTCCTGGCTGCTGCAGCCTTGTGGTTCACGTGGTCCATGAAGCCTGGAATTCCTTCCTCAGCGGAGCGTTCTCTGACTTCCATCGCTGGATACTGCACAGTTTAGATCTTATCTCCACACAAAGTTAAAAATAAAATCCAACTACATGGTAAGTTGTTTGTTGTTTAGTTTTATTTTGGAGTTTATTTTTTGTTTTGTGTGTGTGTGTGTGTGTGTGTGTGTTTGTTTTGTTTTGTTTTGTTTTGAGGCTGTTGGGAGAAGGATGGTGGTGGGGAGGGCTCCACACATTATTTACTTGTCCATAATCTGTTTGAAAATTGAAAAAAATTGAAATATATCAATGCCTTAAAAGCTTTTATAATTTTCCAACCATGGACTAATAAAAAACAATAAAAACTAATTAAGAATTCAGGAATTCAAAACGGCATCTAATTTGGTGTAAATTAAAAAAGCAACTGAGAGAACCAAAGTCCATGCTTAAGTCATGTGGGCTCTGGTTCGTTGTATGCCATTGAAAGTGCTTGTCTTTAAACACACCCCAAAAATGCACCTACCTCATAAGGTACTATTAGGAATGTAGTAAAATTCACTGATAAAGTAATAGATTTTTAAAAGAGCTAAGAAGATAGGTAGCAACTATTGCGTTCCTCAATAGTTTGTGAGTTCCATTGCCCTATGGATGAAACTGCTTTGGTTAATCCAAACTCGAAGAGTTCCTGTTTTCATTTATGAGAGTCAATGAGTCTCAGAATGCTCTGAGATATCTTTCATCAATTAGGTATAAAGGCTCACATTTTTATTTGTATCAGCCCTGAATGGAAACCACTTCTGCCAAGCACTATAGTTTATCAAGACATACTATTTATTTTTCTTCCAACCACACTCAATTCTAACTCCATTTCCTAAGACAAAGCACTGCTATAAGTGGAATTCAGGAAGACAAGGTGGTTCTAACTCACAGTAGATTCTACTAGGGAAAATAAATCCTGTGATCTGTGGCTGTGATAAGAATAAAGGCCATCAAGACTAGTGGAAAATAGACACTGTGTCTAATTGGAATCCATATCTGCCACTCAGGATAAGATATGACTCAAAGTAAATGTTCTTTATTTGTCTTGTATGTATGGAATACTGGCTTTGCTGCACAGAGCCTTTAAACGTTTAGCCAATTGTCAATAAAAATACATAGAAGTACAGTAAAATCACATAGTGTACAATTTCACAAAAATAAAACTATTGCCAAGCACACCAGGGTATGACATTTATGCAACATTTTGATGCAACTCCTGTTTTCTAAGCTTGATTTTCAAAACAACAAACTGTTTCCAAAACCAGTCATTCTTTTTCCCACTAATTATTGTTGTTATTTAGTTGGGTAAGTCATGTCTGACTCTTTGCAGCTCTGTAGACTATAGCCCACCAGGCTCTTCTGTCTATGGGATTCCCCAGGCAAGAATACTGGAATGAGTTGCCATTTCGTTCTCTAGGGATCTTCCAGACCTAGGGATCAAACCTGCATCTCCTGCATTAGCAGGCAGATTCTTTACCGCTGTACCACCTAGAAAACCCCCTTCCTACTAATAGGTGCCTACAATAATACACACTCCTTCCTTGGAAATAATGCTACAAATTTGCCCTTTTCCAGGTCTGAATAGAGAGAGAAGGAATTCCCCTGTCACTAGCAGAAATGCATTCGCACAGATCTCTGCCTAATTTCCCCTCCTCCTCAAACATATAAACATCAGTCACAACTATAAAGAGTCAGCTGAGAACAGGGTAAACAGGCCATGGCTCTGTGCTCAGGGTCAAATTACAAGCTTGACCTTGTGAAAGCCAAGTGAAGACAACATCACAGGTTATCAGATACTGAAGAAGAGAGCAAACAGCCACTTTCTGGGACACTGTCCTCTCACATAGGCAATTCAACGCACAACTTTATTATTAATAATCTGTCTTGCTTTCCATCAGGTTCTTTAAAAAATATAAAGGTTATGCACCAAGAGGACAAAAGTCATTCTGATATCTTCTCAGACTTAGAAGAACTTCAATTAATCATTCAGACACTTTGCCCTTTGTTCAAGAATATTGAGGCAGCTATGACAAATCAGCGGGAAAAGAAAACACCAGGTCACCACTATAATCAGTTTATAAGTGCTTGCCAAGCATGTATTATCAAGATAGATAGACAGACATCGATTGATTGATAGATACATAGATATCTGATTCTGGAAATAAATATGACAGTAGCTACTTTTGAATCATTCCTGAAATATAAAGGGAATAGGGCAATGGTTTTGAAACTATCAATAACATTATTGATAAAGCAATAAATCCATTATTAATATTAATAAATAGGTGGTCTTATGGTAAAGAATCCACCTGCCAATGTAGGAGACTCAGGAGACATTGCTCCAAATCCCTGCGTTGGGAAGATCCCCTGGAGGAGCAAATGGCAACCCACTCCAATATTCTTGCCTGGAGAATCCCATGGACAGAGGAGCCTGGCGGACTACAGGGCAATGGGGTTGAACAGAGTTGGACACAACTGAGCACAGGTGAAAAGCCAACTAATAAAACATGTCCTCAAAGCAAGTACCCCTTCAATGAGAAGTTCCCAAAATATTCTTTTATATTCAGGATTTTGTATGCAATGATTTTTGGAAATGCTTTTAATTATAGAATGTATATCATACAGGGGAGAAACTCTCTAGTGCTACATGAGCAGATATTTTTACTTCTATGCATACTCTTCAAATCTTCTGCATCGCATCATTATTTAAATGTCATTTTATGATCCAGCTGTGAAGATGGACACTTTAGTTTTATTCTTTGGGGTTGGGAACTATTTCTATTTGAAAAATAAGCTAATAGACTAAATATAAAAGGTGAATTCAACCACTGAGAAGATACAAGTACTGTAAAATATGAGTTTATAGTGATAGAAATGTAAGGAAAATACTTTGAACCATTAGACAAGGCTAAATGAAGCTTCTTCAAGAAAACATCACCTAATGAAGCATTTTTTTTTAATATTCTAGAAAAATCTATTTCCAATAAAATTATATAATTTACCCCAGGACATATCTGGTTTTTCTGTGGAGCTTTTAAAAAAGAATGTAAAATGTAAAATTAAATATAAAGGTGAATATTTATAATGAGAAAATAAATCACAGGAAATCACAAAATTTCAAAGCTGACAACACAAAATCTGGAAAAATGGCATTGTTTTCATTAATTAAATATATTTTTTATTTAAACATCTTTATAAGACTTTTCCCTGGAAGCTCAGATGGTAAAGAATCCACCAGCAATGTGGGAGACCTGGATTCGACTCCTCGGTTGGGAAGATCCCCTGCAGGAGGGCATGGCAACCCACTCCAGCATTCTTGCCTGGAGAATTTCCATGGACAGAGGAGCCTGGTAGGCTACAGTCCATGGTGTGGCAAAGATCTGATACAACTGAGCAACTAAGCACATAAGACTTTTCCCCTACATTTTTTTGCTATATTCTTTTTGATGGCCTTTTCATATAAAAACTATGTTGTAATATCATTTTCTATAGAGGCAAGAGAAAAATGCACTTTCCTCTAGTATGGCTGGATGAAACCTATTTGTTACTATTGACAGTTTATAAACATCATTTCAACTTCATGAGTTGATTTTTTTTAATATCGTGTGAATTTCTGAGTTGTCATGTTTGAGAAAGCCTCTCTCAAGCTTCTCTCCTATGTGAGCTCTTAGAGACAGGCTCACTGCTCATCACACTGAAAACTGCACTGTCTCATTGTCAAATATATGGTCATCCCTCAGTATCCACGGGTATCCATGGAGTGTTGGTTCTAGGACCAACCCTACCCCAAGATACCACAATCTGTGAATGCTCAAGTCACTTGTATAAAATGATGTCATATTTGCAAATAACCTAGGCACATCCTCTCATATACTTTAAATCTCCCACACTGCAGGTGAATTCTTTACCAGCTGAGTCACAAGGGAAGCCCAAATCATCTCTAGATCACTTATAATACTTAATACAATCTAAAAGCTATGTTGGACTTCCCTGGTGGCTCAGAGGTTAAAGCGTCTGCCTCCAATGCGGGAGACCTGGGTTCGATCCCTGGGTCGAGAAGATCCCCTGGAGAAGGAAATGGCAACCCACTCCAGTATTCTTGCCTGGAGAATCTCATGGACTGAGGAGCCTGGTGGGCTGCAGTCCATGGGGTCACAAAGAGTCAGACACGAGTGAGTGACTTTACTTACTTACTTACTTACTTACTTAAAAGCTATGTAAATAGTTGCCAGTGTTAATTGCTCAGTCATGTCTGATTCTTTGTGACCT